>CAJQUW010009316.1:0-600000 GCA_907163375.1 Prostheceraeus crozeri
TCGTGCATGATTAAGCCTTAGGGGCGAAACGTCGCACACGCAATAATAATCGCTTGGAAGTACCCGAAGAATCTTTTCTTTTGAACCCTTTATAAGATCAGGTTATCTTATGCTATAGAGTGATATTGATAACAAGACATATTTTTACATTTTTGTCAGTCTTTGTCGTCTATTCCCTAAAGAACTGCTACGATGGGTCCACGTGAAAAGCCATGGATGTCTCATTTTCTACAGCATAACTGCTCATTACAGAGAGGTGGGACGCTTTTAGATAGAGACTTTGAACGATACAAAAGTTGAAAACTACGAGTAAGTTCAAGAAAGAAATTTCAGTAGTTATGCCTTGGTACAAAAGAGGAAAGAAATAAGGTAAGAATCCATGGAATGTTGTTTATGAAGTATTAGGAAAGCGCACTCAAAATCCCTTGAAATCTCTGCAGGCAACAAACCGTATAGTATTGACGTGAAGATATTAATCAAGTTTTTAGTCAAGCATTCCAAATCAGTGATTCGACGTCCTTTCAAGTGACTGAAGACAGCGAATAGTGGTGCCCATTGATTGAAATTGAATATGAGCTCGATAAACTCAAATTGTTTAAAGCTTTGGCTTTGAATCGGATCATCTGATTGAGTCTACAAGATTGAAGTATCATAATCGCAGAAGCACCCTATATGCAATATAATTAACTCGAGCCTGCTTGAGCGCAAGGCACGGGTCCTTTTCAAACAGTTTCTGCAATTTCAAAGATTTCACCACCAAAGTCCAACCAGCTACGTCCGATAAGTCTCCTCAGGGTTCCGCAAGATTTTGGAAAATTCTCTTTTTGGATGCATTGAAGCTGAGATTCTTGTCGCATTTTCCTGTTACTCAGTGCGCATATAAACCAAAATCCAGGACAACAGCTATCACTTCATGATCATGTCATCAAACAACTGGACAAATCAGGTGTAAAATCATGCATATTGCTGAGCTAGAATCCTACAAGAGCTTCTTTCTATTCTGTCCCACATGATAGTATCCTGCCCAAGTTATACAGCCTGCTGAATTTACTGTCAGGTTTTCTGAAGTAGCTAAAGAATTACTTGAATGATAGATTTCAATCTGTTCGGATAAAGAATGTTCTCAGTAGCTTTTCACGAGTTTCAAGCGGAGTACCACAAGTTTCCTTGCTTGGTCCATATCTATTCGTGTCTTACTGCTGCGACATGCTCCCGAAATTTAGAGATAGTCCAATATACGGTTCTTCTTCAGCATGCCGGCGACGTTTTGTAAAGTGATTGATTACAATTGAACAGAACATGTCAACAAATCAGATTCAAAGCACTGTTAAAAAAATTGAATTCAGTAGCGTATGCGATCGGGTCTCGAACAACAGGTTGGATGATTATGTCAAAAACTAGTGCCATGGTTTCCAACAAGAAAATGCTGTTCTCAAACTTTCTTTGCCATTTTCTGTAGTGCCGCAAGTGAAGCTGTGAGGGTCTACGTGGTCATCAAACCTTTCCTGGAGTCACCATTTTCAAAATCAGTGGACTCGCTGCTCAAAACGCCTTTATCCACTTCAATCGTGTCCTTAAACCCTTTATTTCACATGATGATTTATGGCTGCTGTAAGGCGAATCGGTATTAGAAAGTGCATTTCTTTACTGTACTCCATTACTTGAATATTTGAACTATAGATGCCAACAATTCGTCAAGCGTACTTTTAACCATGTTCGCCGAATAATTTATGGAAACAACTGCTGATGTACTCATTCAGATGGTGACTTTTTTCGGAGATACTCTATTTTCTATAAAGAAACTCCTCCTTGCCGCGACTCAACCAACATGTTCTCTTAACCACTCGATTCAATCAATTGGTAATCGCACTTTCTCAGTTCCTTTTTCCCCGCACGGAAAGACGACGAACTTATTTTATTGTTGTGAAAATGCCTTGGTTTGACATGATTATGTTGAGTTGGAAAGAACCAAGTTTTGTTCTATATTCAAAATATATAAAATATAAAATGTGCGATATATTTCGAGCAGCACCTGCTGATCATCTTCAGGCAAGTGAATCATTCAAAGTAACTCAAAAAGTTTTCAAACATGGTAATGTATAAACATAGAAATGATAGGTATAGGCGACAGATGGTACTGAGTTACCTTGTACCAGTAGCTAGAGCAATTTGATAGCTTTGATCTGACTGAGATAGAACAATTGAAAGAGCTAGTATTGGGTCACAATTTAGCAGTAGTAGATTGAAATAACTCTAACCTGACTAGAAACACACACAAAGAAAAAACAAATCAAATGAAAAGGAAATCACTAAACTGCTCAAGTTCACTCCTGTTGTTAATTTGAGGTTTTAATTGTTTGATGTAGTAAGCTTCACGAAGACGTAAATTTGTTTTGTCATTATCATGTGCTAGTATTTCAGTTTGAAAGATGTTCGTGTGGTTCCTACGATTCGGGGTATGAAAAACTAAATCATTACGTCAACAATTGAAACAAATACAAACTAGTCCAACATGCTCACTGCAAAATTGCCCTGTAAAGAACAATTCTATTTGCCACAGGAAGAATGTCATCTAACTGTCATCAACTAACATGTGAAAAGTGTCAGAAAAAGTACATAGGAAGCACGATACTCACTCTACACGTTAGATGTAACGAACACATAACTAAGAAAGACTCATCCATGAACAAACATCTCAACTTATGCCACACGAACATCTTTCAAACTGAAATACTAGCACATGATAATGACAAAACAAATTTACGTCTTCGTGAAGCTTACTACATCAAACAATTAAAACCTCAAATTAACAACAGGAGTGAACTAGAGCAGTTTAGTGATTTCCTTTTCATTTGATTTTAGTTTTTCTTTGTGTGTGTTTCTAGTCAGGTAAGACTTATTCCATTCTACTACTGCTAAGTTGTGACCCAGTACTACCTGTTTCAATTGTTCTATGAATGAGCCATTCAGAAAATGTGTCTGATAAATTTCGCACCCTTTTTATATGGACCTTTTTTACCTTTAATACGACCATTTTGCTTTACAGTGCAACTTATCAGGTTTGCTAGAATATGTTCAAATACATTCGCCTTAATATCTATAGATAACGGTCTTCTCAATGTTTTCAAGAATAGTGGTTGTAAAGCTAATCCACTTCTGAATGTTCTTCAAGCAACGGAGGGAAAACCACGATTGACCGGTGTAGTCGTCTTTAATTCAGCGACAAGTTTCGACCGGTGTTTCGGTCCTGTTCACGCAACTTCTGAATGTCTACAAGTCTGGTTGTTTTTCATCTTGCCAAATATCTTCCACATTGGAATGATTGGTCATCGTCAAGTTGTCAAATATACTATGCCAAATTTTCGTTTTTAGTATATTAACATAAAAAGCTATTGTTTTTAGTATATTAACATAAAAAGCTATTATTTGCTTTTACGAGGGGTGATTGAAAAGTTCGCGGCCCGATATAGAAAAAAGCATATTTCGCATACGATACGTATTTATTTTTCGACATAATCGCCCCTACAATCAACGCACTTAGCCCAACGGTGCTGCAATGCGCGAGTCCCTTGCTCATAGAAGTGTGAGCCTTTGGAGTCCAGATACTCCTCAACGGCCTCCATGACGTCACTGTTGGATGTGAAGTGTTGACCACTGAGCTCCAATTTCATTTTTGGGAAGAGATGAAAGTCCGATGGTGCCAGATCAGGAGAATAGGGTGGATGGGAAATGATGTCAAACCCACAACCTTGGATGGCAGACATGGCGGTAGCGGAGGCGTGAGCAGGCGCATTGTCTTGATGGAATAGCATGCCTTTCGTGAGCTTCCCTCTCCGCTTGATCTTGATCTGCACTCGTAACTGCTGCAACAAATGAGCGTAGTTGGTAATTGTCCGACCAGTCTCTAGGATGTCCAACAACAAAACTCCCTTCGAATCCCAAAAAATGGAGGCCATGACCTTTCCCGCGGACCTGGTGACCTTGGGTTTCCGCGGAGTTGGTGATCCTGGGTGCTTCCATTGTTTCGATTGTTCTTTCGACTCTGGCTGATAGTGGTGAACCCAAGCCTCATCCATCGTAATGAACCGGTCCATGAAATTTTCAGGATCTCTTACGAACAGCGCCAGGTTGTCCCTTGAGATGAGAAAGCGGGCTCGTTTGTTCTCTGGTGTGAGCAGTCGTGGCACCCATCGAGCGGAAACTTTGTTCATGCCAAGTTCATGATGGATGAAGTTATGGACACGCTCTTGTGAAATCTTCAGTTCGAAAGCAATCTTTCGCTCGGTTGTACGGCGATCATCAAGAATAATCTTTTGAACATGATCGATCACATCTTCTGTGCTCAATGTCACTGGTCTTCCACAACGCTACCGTCGGCAGCAAAAACAACGTATCAGCAAAATTTAAGATTTTCAGTAGAGGCATTTAAAGTTTCAGACCTTACATGTTATATAACTTTTGATTGGAAAATCCGATTTTCAAAATTCTTTATTCATGGAAATCGTCATCATCTATTTAAAATGATCGTATAAAAATTAACACTGTTTTTGTTGCACTAATATCCACTTTAATCACAAATGTATTTTTGCGGACTGTGTCAAAGCACACATACCATACTTCGGCAGCAAGAACAACGTATTTCGTTTCACGTGAAATTTTAATTTCTAAGTCAATCTGCTAAAACAACGTATTTCGTGTTAAGTGTGGAAATTCTAAAGTTCTATAATTTTGCAGGATGTGAATGGGCCTACAATGTATCTTATTTCTACATTATCATTGCAGCTTCCATCTTCCCACTGATTTTGATTATCATAAGCATACACGTGCAATAATCAAATAAGCAAAGAGACAATTTGTTTGATTACATCATAAAGATGATTTGATTGATTCCAAAGATCAACGCTTGACTTTTATGACATGCAAATAAGGCAAGTTTAAAGAGTTCTTCATTCCCTACTAGTAGGCCTACTGAACGAGATCCAATGGATTTTTGATGCATCGATTGGATTTCGACTGGTTCATGTTCTGAACATCTCTTTCGTGTATTGGAAAATTCTTTCACCAGACAGGGTACAAAAATGTTTAAGCGATGAAAGTCTTCCTCAGATAGGTCTCGAGTCTCTAGCTTCTTCCGAGAGGAGTAGAAGAGCCTCTTTAAATCACAAAAGTCCCAGATGTCTTCCGTTTTTCTGATTTTTTCTCCAATACTGGCATGCACACTGTCATATGGCATGAAAATGTGTCCCTCTTCCAAGTATTAGATTGCAAGGGCTTTCGCACGAATTCTTGAATCATTTGCTAAACGAATTAATTCGCAAAAGAGGAGTTGACTTTATTCTGAGCGTTGCAATTATCAGTACAGTTAACAGAATGATGTCTTCGTAATCTCGGCAGCAAATCATTATACTGTATAATGAATGTGTAAGGATGCGAGTGGCAGAATGTGCCACTCGTATATTTCACGAAAATCGCACGAACCCGAAAACTCAATGAAACGGCGATGATGAAGTCAGTAAAAGCTCAATGTCGTTTCATGAAATAAACGAGTGCCACATGCTGTACACTCCGTCTAGATCGAATCTAGCCGTTTTTTTAACTGGCACATGCATTTTTCACAGTGCCATTTTTGTTGTTTGGTTTTAATTTCTCCGCAAGCACGGTGTTTGGATGGGGAAATTCGCTGGCACATTTTTGGTAATGCTTATGTGTCTATTCCATCATGTTTTGTAGTTTTTATTGTGTATTTTAGAAATAGAATTCTAGTGGCGGTGCTAAATTCACTTCACCGCCATAACGAACTATCGGCTAGCACCTAGCGATTTCTGCCAAGCAAGAAGCAATTCCTTCAAAGTGTTGAATTGCTCATGCTGGCACACTCTTAATGTATCGATCTGTGAGATTTATCTTCATGTTGGCCAACTATCTGTCTACTTTCTGACAATCTAGTATCAGTTTAGAGAATAGGCATGGCCTCGATGCAGTGATTCATGGTCCTATTAAGTTGATCAACGGCAGTTCAGTCTGTCGTTGTGTCAGTCAGTGCTTTAAACAAGCTGTAGGCTTCTAAGACGTACCAGGGATGTGGAGTCGGAGTCCCGGAGTCCTATCATTTTTGCTGGAGTCGGAGTCCTATCAAATGATAGGACTCCAGACTCCGGTCTACAACTAGACCCGAAATAATATAATACAAACAAATCATTTGTTCTCGTGCATAGCTGTCATTGTCTTGATGTCAGCTTTCTCCGTCAAACAAAAGTGCAGAAACAGCAGTGCATACAAAGCTTATAATAGTTGAGGGAATGAACAGTGATAGTGAAAAAAAGGATTGTCTCTTCACTCGGTGATTTAGAGAAGACAAGCCTTCCTAGCCTCGATCACACATACGCGCCTAAGGTCACATCAGAGACAAAAATGAAATACTGGTTTGTTTGAGAACATTGCATCTTACCCTCACGTTAATCGTGTGTGATGGCTCCTCTAAAGCGGATATTAAAATTGAAAGTGTACTCATATTTTCGTACCTTCTGTAATTTTCGTATGTGCTGCGTCTACCGACACTCAGTAGACCATTGAATAAAGATTATTATTATTATCATTTTTTGGAGAAGGATGGGGATTTTCGTGCCTGATAGAGACTGGAGAAAAACCTTGTGAAGCAAACATCAAGAAGATGGGAGGAGCCGAGTCGCATGCTTCCAACTTAAACCGACATTTGATCAACTTTCATCGAAAATGATTGATAATTGATGCAATTATCACTAAATATCGATTCAGGCAAGCCTATAATGATTTGTGATGTAGGCTGCCAGTTAATCTTTCAAAAAACGAAGCTTATATACTTGCCACCCGGAGTCGGAGTCCTATCAAAATGATAGGACTCCGCATCCCTGAGACATACACAGAATCTCTAATCGATAGTTTCAGTACAAGTATAAAGCAATTTTATTGATTATGCAGTACTTTACTGTCAATTTGAACTTCTTACTTTGAGCTATTTCACTCTTTTGCGTTATTTTACCTGCCATTATTCAGCAACCTCATTTGAAATGATGGCGAGAAAAACAGCGTATCATACCCATCTTTTTGGATTGCGAGAAAGAAGAACAGCGTAAAACGAAATACGACTTTATTCCAGTACGGAAAAGATAGTTACTCTGAAATACGTTGTTTCATAATTTTCTATTTCCCTTGGTATTTATGGTATGAATATAAGCTTTTAATATATAAAAGTTCGAGGTTCAAATAGTCATTTAAACTACTGGCAGCAAAAACAACGTATTTCGAAATACGTTCTTTTTCCTACCGACGGTAGAACGGGGATCATCTTCCAAGCTCTCTCTTCCTTGCTTGAATTCTGAAGCCCACTTCTTGACTGTGGTGTAGGACGGAGCTTTCTCACCAAGTGTTCCAACCATATCATCATGAATCTCCTTTGGTGTGAGACCTTTCAAGCCGAGATAACGAATGACAGCTCGATTTGAAACGTGATCCATCTTACGCAACACTTATCTGACTAACTGACTGATAAGTTAGTAACTGAAGTTAAGTAGCTGCGTTTACCAACAGTTCACCGGATCGACTGATCACTCGTCATGCGCCGTCAGCACATTCCATTGTATCAATCCACATGTGCATAATGGCCTGGCTTTAAGCTTTCTATGTCAGGCCGCGAACTTATCAATCACCCCTCGTATATGTTTTCACTTCTCCTTAAATTTATGTCTCGGCTAGTGTTTATATAGGATATGTATTATGCATCATACTCTATATCAGGGCAAGGATATCTGTGTTTTAGGTATTTATTGTATATTAGCGCAGTGTACTTTCAACAATCAAGCCCAGGAATTTTCATCAGGGTGTTTGTGAGAGTTTCTATTCTTCTGCTAGAATAATTTTTTAAACTTGTCTGTCCTGTTTTACTTTAATAAGTGTTCTGTTGTAGGTCAGTTATAATTTCAGACTCCGACATTTTATTTTTTCTTGTCACTAAACAATCTTTGGAGACTCACGATCAATGCTGGCGGGCTATATGCGTTTCTAATATCAATCGTTTTCATTTAAGAAAAGTGAAAACAGATCTACTCATCCATGTTCAATGTTGCACGCTAAACATACCGGCCCATTCATTGACGTGGCGAACAGAGTAATACGAGACAGACAGATCCTGTCATTAGTAAACATATATGGGTAGAACGTTTCAGCTTAACTCTGTCTGCAAATTTCAAACCATGCCATACAGCAAAAGGTTCAATTGAAAGAAATAGGGCAACATTAGTATGCAGAGAGAATATTTTTAGTTGGACTGTGCGCGGTCCACCGGTTCTCTTGCGAGGGCCGGTTTTGGCCCGGTGCACCGAAACGTTCGAATTTTGATCGAACAATATTTAGTTAGTTATGAACAGTGTGCATCATCGAAGTTTGAAATTGAGCTTATAAGTCCGAAATTATAGCTTATTTATAATTCATAAAATCAAAAATGTAGTTAAGTTTGAGATGTATTTAAATCAACATAATTGCATGGCAGTTATCGTTCAATTGACATGACAGTCATCTCAGTACATAGAGTTGAACATTTCGTAGTCGTGTGGTATAGAACTACGAGTACTTACTTCTAGAAGCTACTTTCATATCTTCATGCATGTTCTGCTGTCACACCATCCATGTTAAATGAAATAAAAATTATGACTACCACTTGAAAGTATGTAGTAAACTGACAACTATTCTGTAGAAACCTTCACCAAAAACGATTAATTTTTGGACCTTTCTTGTTCCCAACCATTGCTAACGATCTGGTGGTCAATGTAATTTCAAAAAATGTTGAATGAGCTATCGATTCATTTAATTTATATCGTTAATAAAATCATTAACTTATCCTGCCAATAAAATGCTTTGAAAATTATGACATATCTCGCACAAATTCCTTTTAGTGACTTGTTCTATGCAGAGCTCGCTGGTCTTTGACTGTATTCGGGAGAAGAACATGCGTATGTCACGGAAGCTCATCTCTTTGCCATCAATGCAGTAAAGCAAGTAAGCGTATATCTGAAATACAAAACCCAAATTGGAGTCGTATAGGGTTCAATTTCTATTGATATTAGCGTTCGTCGTTATGTTGGACACGATTGCAAACCGAACAAATTAAACTCGTTTGTTCGTCAGCGCAATGTAAAAGAAATGTCAGTTTAAGAGGACGTCACAGTAGATCATAGGGTAGAATAGAATAGAATAGAAATCCATATATTTCAAGATACTGAGACCGGCAATTAGCAGAGATTATACGCGATTCTGTGCATGCAGGGCATGTATAGCTTTTAACAGGTGTCATTACCTCCAATTGGAATCATCTGCCTGCCTGTCATTGCAGATGATCAATCGACAGCTGTTTATACATCCATGGTAAATTATAGAATAAGACAGATAATGATGCTTTCTATCGCATTAAAGAATAAATGCGGAAGATCTGGAGAATATGCACATGCACTTTCAAGTGTATACCATCAGTCATCTACATTCGCTTTCTTGATTTTTGGCACAAATAAAGGCAAAAATGCGGCGATTAAAATATTTTGCAATTGACTTTCCTTTCTGTTATAAACTAATATCATCAAGTCAATGGAGCTCTAAAATTATATGTGCACTTAAATATTATGAACGTTAATTAAGAAATGTGCCGTCACTTATACTTATATGCGTATTTCAAAAAATATCATCAAATTGACTTTTTATCATACCGAGTTTTTCTCCAAAAATTTAATTTTTGTGTTACTAAATTTATATGGCATTATCAGACAGGGTCAATTATTCTTCAATATATTTCATTTCGAAAAGGTTCGACAATAAAGTTACATCGATTTGCGTTTCTATATGTAAATCGATATTTATGACAAGATTTTATGACTTAGCTTTCACTGATGATAATGAAACGGAAACGTCACAGTAGGAATAGGAAAGCAAACTTCATTCAAATGAATTATTGCTTTTGAATTTCTGCAGTGGATTGTCTGGCAGAGACATTGAGGGCAATAAATAAATATAATGTTTAGTTCAACATTTAGATTTATGTCGAATTCGCTACTTCAGTGAATGAAATAAGAACTCTGGTCATAAAACATGTTGAAGTAACTTGAGGTGCAATGCCGGTTGAATTCAGATGCTGGTATAAGTTATATCATACTGACTGTCTTAAAATTGTGGCACTAGGATTCTGAGGAAATTAGCACAATTTATCGCATTTCAGAGAAGTGAGAGGCTGTTCATTTACACCATTCATGTGTGTGACATATTTCGTGTGAGAATACATTCCGGTGGCAGGAGCACAGAATTAGGTTGCTTAAGCGTGTCACTGTGCTAGAAGTAAAAATTGATTCAAAACGATGGCAAAAAGGAATTCCTAATACCATACAATGATAGGAAAAACAGTCGTGCGTCGCTTGCGGATTGCTGAGAATTCCTTCAAAATTCTCCAATCGCCTTAATTCCTTCAGATTCGAAGAAGTCAGATCATTGCGCAAAAGTCTTCTCGATAATGTTGATAATAATAATAATAATAATAGTAATAACTGTATATTTATAGAGCGCCATTACTTGGTGAGCTCATGGCGCAAAATTGATCCATAAGATTAATTAAGAGAGACGGCAAGCGCACGAAAAAAACGTTAACAAACTTCTTTGCAGAACTTGGCATCGTCTGTGTCTCTTAGCCATGTGATCTGGTTGATAGTAGTCACTGAAACTTCGAACAATTTGGCGTGCTTAATGTTGAACTGACTGCTCGCTGTTCGATCGCTATGATAATATGGCAGCAGATTGTGCCATTTCATTCGCGCTACAAGTTCCAATGCTCCTTTCTAGTCAAACAGAAGGATAGGCGACCTGTCTAATTTGGTGGGCAGGAGTGCCCCACCCAGCAAATGTCAAGTAATAGCATTGCCTAAACCTGAAAATCCTGATCTCGAGTGAGCGAATAATCTAACCATTATTAAGTTAAATCAGAAATCAAAGCTTTATTACAGACGCAATATCAATGGCACTAAATATTTCTCTATATCCTGTAAAAGTCTTGATGGACACGCCCCTCCCTTGCCATTGACATTATATTATTCGAAGTCGTCACACCTGTCTGAATCAATACTACAGGATTGCTTGATCAAATAGGTATAGTGTCGAAGGAAAGCCCTCATCGCCTCTCACAGATTAATCTCACCTCCGTTTTCACCCATAGACACAGATGGAAAGAACCAATATTAATACATGGGTCGGCAACCTCTAGTTCAAAAATACCTACCCACATGCGACTCAATAAGTCTAAAAGTAGTTTATGCTGCATGTGTAACTTCTCCGTTTTCTGTCCTTTTACACGTTGAGCGAAATTTGATGGTTGTTGCTTTCGGATGGCGCGCCTCCACTTCTGCTGATCGTAGATCATTGCTGGATTTAGTTCCAGAGCTCGGCAAAAAGACAATCATATTGCTGTTCATGGAATTTCCTTGGTAATCTAATTATTTTCTGCTTTAAGTTAAATTTTCAAGATTCTTACCAGAAAAAATTATTCCGTTTGATGTCTATTAAGTTTCATGCTTCTTCAATATGAAAATTCCTAGCATCGCACAGATATGAAGACAAGAGTAGAATAACTTACAAAAAGTTGCCTTTTAAAAATTGATAAGAAATTTTATGGAATTCAGAAACATAATATCTGTGAAAAATTGAATCTTTTAGCAGAAATTTTTTTCATTTTTTGGACTCATAATACTAGCTGAAATTAATGCTTCTGCTGAGTCATATGCTTATTCTAAGAATGCTCGCAGTGTTTTATTCTTTCTATGTCTTTGATTTGCATGCCTATTTTGGTCATAAAACTAAAATATTCAAAGAAATTGCTTCATCTTATTTGGAGGTCAGATAAAATCTCTACAACAAGCAGCTAAGCTGATAGACATTATCGCCAATTTCAACAAAGTAATTTTGACGACTGCTTTCTAGTACAGTGTCAATTTGTATTAGTAAATTGCACTAATTAATTAATTATGAGTTATAATTAATTAATTAATTAATTACCCGTAGTTAACAAATTGTCAGTTTCTTGTATTAGCTCATTATTCCATGTCAATTTGGCCTCTGATGACACTCTTTCAATGATTCTGATTTCAAAATTGTGTATTGTCTTGAGGTCATCAAGTATTTCATAACAGTAGTTGTAAATAGATAGACTTTCTAAATAAATGGCACTTGAAATTCGAAACATTTTTAAAGTCAATTTTCTGGTCTGGGCTAGTGCAATTGTGAGAAGAATTCAAGTGACAGGTGAAGCTTATTGAAAAATATTGAAGATCTACATTGATTTTGTAGCCTATGAATCACTTATTGAATCAATAACTGTCCTCATCTGACGGCCGTGATATTTGTTGAATTGTCGCTGATTATTTTGAATTCCTATAAAATGATCTAATCATTTACCGTCACAAGTATGATGCATGTAGATATTGTCTGCTTGATGTTCTAACATGGCGGCTTAGAGAGTAGATTGGAACATAAGTTTCTTTGTACTTTGTATTTCATATACGGCTGTATCAATGAATGATTCCATTAACCTTAGTTTGCAGATGCGAGCAAATTCTAAACCTTAGAGTGCTGCATGTACACCTGTCGCTATGTTTCATAGTTGAACGCATTCATTTATGTGTCTCTAGTAGCTTTCATCTACATGTATTATCTCGCAACACACTTTCACATCAATTCAGAGTATTTTTCAGCTCAACACATTTTTCTAGCTCAATTTAAATAAGTCAAGATAACTTTGGATTTAATATTTCTATGTAACGTATTTGATAATCAGAACAACTGAAGGAGTGAACGTGAAGATGGGCATTGACTGTACCCTATCATTTAAAGAATGACATTTAAGCAATAAGAGCTATTTTCTTGTCTAACTTAAGCACTTCTACGATGTACAGAATCTGGTAATTCTCAGGAAACTGTCAATTTTTCGGTTTAAATATTTTTCTTCGAGAATTGCACATTTTTACGCTAAAACCATTTTACTTTTGTATGATGTCCTCTTTACATTGACGCAGTCATTGCCAAGTACATGTATATAAAAGTTTGAAATTGATTTTTATATCATTCGATGTCATAATTGATTTCTAACGCCCATAAAAGCAATCAATTTGAAATATGCATGCAATTATATTGAATATTTATGAAGTTGCTGAAATATTAGACATGAGAGGTTTAAGACTACTCAAACACGTATGTACATATTAAGTATAGAAGCTATTCATAATTGGACTCAATAAAATTTAATGGTGAGTAAATTATTTGCAACATTTCAGCATTATACTTAAAGTATTAGCTTTTTCAGTTCAATCTAGCGAAAAGCTGACGATGTGCGTGCGTTGTTCTATCATGGTAAGATTTCAGTCTTACTTGTGATACTAAAGTCAGATATTCTATGATTTTTGACATCTAATACTTCTATTAACTATTACTAATATCAATGACAACTAAAATTCTACTAACTCATTAATGAGCTAATCAATCAACCACTTAAATAGCTCCTTGGATCAGTAATTGTCCGATATCATTCCACATATTGGAACACACCAATTGGAACTCTGCATTCAATCTATGCAGCTAAAATTATTTCGCATCATGCATGATTTCATCAAGTATAAAACCGCAGTTCTCTCAGTATTACTGTTCAGCAAAAAACCGCATAGAATGTGCACATGTGTCACAGCCGACTTTCTAATATCTTTTGCAAGTTAGTTAAGAATAGAATTCCTGGAACTGAAGCGTTTAAAATAGTCTACTTACTGTCCTCATTTTTCTGTTCCCGCATAAATGATAGTGAATCCGATCAATGTTGATGTCTTATTGAGCATGGGATGTGTGCAATTAGAAAGTTGAGCTCATCATATGGGCTAGTGGAGTTCCAATTATACATTATTTCAGTGACTCTTAATCGATAGCGCGGTGAAGTCATTCTCATTGACAGAAGGTGAGTTTGAATGACATCATAATCATTTAATCTCAAAATATACAGTGTACAGTGTACGCGTATGTTTCATAAATTTTCACTTATGTTGCATATGGAGTCGTGGGTTAATCAACTGCTGCTTCTGTAGAACTTAAAATCTGATGAAATTTATATCTTGTAATGTTCGTCAATTTTCTTGCTAATTTCACAAACAGTCGAAAGAAATACTTTTGTATGAGAGTTCAAAAATTGCGTTGATTTGATAAAAAAGTAGGGGTCATAGTTGCGGGCATTTCAATGTTTCTTTTAAAGAAGAATGTGATTCATTAATAAGGTTGTAGCAATCAAATGGATACAAAATGGTAAAAAAATTGAAATAAATCAGCATGAAATGGTTCTCTCTAATTTCAGCGATATGCCACAATCTCATTTTGAAAATATTATTTCTTTTAAATAGAGTTTGGACAAGGACCTCTCATAAATTAATAATGCATGTAAAAAATATTACTTGAGTTATGCAGCCTCAGTTATTTGCACCACACAATATGGACTTCTCATCGCAATTATTTGCTTGAAACCTCATATTGAAATCTGCATGACATTGCAAAAAACCAAAAAAATGTTAAATTCCGTAATTTCTATTTCGCTAGTTCTTTTATTAACTCACAACATTTCCCGTTGTTTGGATTTTTTAGTATTCATTAATTCATCTGATTTCAAACCTGATCAACTGAACTTTCGCATGCTCCATAATGCGACGACCATTAGTGAAGCACGACTCATAACAAGTCCAAGTCCTCATTATTCATTCCCTTCCGTTTCATTCATTTCTTGCTCTTGCTTCTAAATAAAGATCTATGACGATTTCCTGCTTCGTGACATACATGTGACAAATTCCTGTTTCATTACACATGTAATAAATGAAATATAACTACCTTAAGTTTTCTTATTCCTTAAGTTTATGTTTATGATTAATATAGACTAGTGATCTACAGTCCGTGATAATAGCTTGCTAAAAGCAGCTACCATTATTACCATGCTTTACGAAATGATTTCTGATAAGTCAGATGCACTTTAAATCGACCGTCAGAAGGTGTTGGACGCCGATGGCCGTGTCTTTTTTACACATTACTTAATTTGTGAATCCAATGAACATTTACTGTATATAGAGTCCTGATACTTTGCTCTGTCTTAAACACTTTGGAAAAAATGGCTAACCTCTCTCGCCGCTTGATCAACTACGTTAAATGCACTATTCCAACTTCAGTAGGCCTGTTTGCAAGTATAGTACTCAATCCTTAGTCTACCCTAAGAGCGGTAAGAAAATTAGTAGATCAACTTAACATTCATTGGCAAATTGGCTGGTAAGAGGCAGAGAGAGATTACAAGGAACGGCATCAAGACTATGTGGAGAATCTGCTCCGAATCCTGTGTGAGTATACGCACTTGCATGTGATTACTCTTTAGCATAGTATGATGTACAGTGTATTCATATGAAACAGACAATTTCCTACTTTTGCTATTAAAAAATATTTATCAGGAGTAACAGGGCAGTTAGTTAACTAAATCAGGAGGAGTGACAAAAGGGAGATAGCCTATATATAGCATTCAAAATGATTGCGCATGAATTTAAAAAAGGCTACATGACAAAATTTACCCAATTTAGAGTCTGAATTTTTACTGTTTAATTTTCAGCAAGATTTTTGTAGGTGTATCCTCATAATGATGAATTTCTGTCACCTATAGTGAAGTCTGTTACAAAGTTTATCAAAGAATGTGAATATTTAATACAAAAAGAAAGGTTGTGATAAGATAAATACAAAATCAGCCCTGACATTGAAAAAAGCCAATGTGACATGACTGAGAACACATTGCACAATTTGTGAGTTTAACTTTGAAGATTGAGGCTTTGCAATGTTATGCAGTTTATTTTACTGCAGCAAATTGTTACAAGCTGTTCTTGTCAAAATATGTTCATGTTAAAATTGCAAAATTGAAACTATTGCGATTATGTTCGGGTTTACAATAATTACAATAATTAGGTATACATGAATAATTTCCGCAATTATCTTCCATATCTTTTGAATTCATGTCATTTGCATTGTAGGTATCTGGAATATCAAAGTTCTATTGTCAAGGGACATGTCAATGCTAGTGTTCATTCAAACTATCATCATAATCACTGAATGTCTTCTTACTTTTGGTTGTGCATATTCCGACACTAGTACCTGGTCTACTCTTCCTGTCTTGGAGCATAAAGCAATCATCAATTCGACGTTTAATTGTTCTGGAGGACAACCATGTTTACTAAGTCTCAATCCTGTAGAATTTTCGATGCTGCGATCATTACCTGAGTGGTTGGCTATACCATTGATTATCTTGAGTGGTCCCATGATCGATTGTATTGGTTTTGCAAAGTCCAGCATCGTTGCCGCATCTGCCGTATTTGCTGGGGGAGTTATACGTGCATTAGGAGTGAATTTTCCGAAACCCCATTATGCCGGATATATAATCATGTTGCTTGGTCAAGTGATTTTTACAGCGGGAGTAGGAATGAGTGTTGCTATTCGTGCATTTGTTGCCAATCATTTATTCGAACCTAAAATGCGATCATTTGTTATCGGGTCTGCGTACTGTATCTCCAACATCGGACATTTTATCTCACTTCATATGTCCATTCTATTTGCTAGTCGGTTTGGAATTAACACCCTGTTTTGGTTCAGTACAGCAATGACTCTCATCAGTCTGATTGCTGCCATCATCTTCATGATACTTGATGGAACTGGAGCTTTGGATATGGTGTATTCAGCGATACAGGAACCATCGACGTCGAAAAACAACGATGAAGAAGAATCAAAGGAAAAGTGTCCCAAAAGTTGCAGAGAATTTCTACATTTAATTCAGCAATATTCAAATTCCGAAATATTACGGAATAAGCATTTTTTGCTGGTCATGCTAACCATAGTTTTTAATTACTGCTCAGTGTACAGTTTTATCGCAGTTTCCACAGTCTATCAAGTCGAATTCGCAAAAGTAACTCCAAAAGTTGCTTCACAAAGTTCTGCCATGCTGTTTCTAACCAAAGCTCTTGTTTCTCCCTTGATTGGAGTAATGCTCTACGCTTTACCTTATAAAGGATTTGTTGCAAGCATCGGTACTATAATCTCAATCTGTGGATTTTCTCTTCTTTACAGCAACACAGTTGAAACAATGTGGATATGTGTTATTATAGGACTTGGACATGTCATTATATTTACATCTTTTTGGGGCGCCATCGGAAGTTTGGTGGATTCAAAATATTTAGGCAGAGCTTGCACGATCATTGTAGTTTTTGATAGTTTCTCTATTGGTGTTGACTCTATAATCATAGGAATTGTTTTAGGTCTGATAAAAAGTATCTTTATATCATGGACCATTGCTATTTCGCTGCTTGTTGTGAATTCTGCTTTTTCACTGGTCTTTTGTTCAGTAATCACTTTTTACAATTGGAGATCTCTCGAGCCTATCTTGAACCCTGTTGAGAATAAAAATGAATCGAATTCATTACTATCGAAGCAAAAGTAGTGACAAAGCTATCATTTTTGGAAACCTACAAGAAATGCTGACTTCCTGGAGTGGAAAATAGTCTAACAGGGTGTTATTGGACTGTATCAAGTAAATTGTAGTAAGTGGAAAGAGGACTCTTCCAAATACTGAAATGCCATGGGCCTATCGTCAATGTATGCCCCTTTTGAACAGCAACATGTTTTTGAAGTTTAAATGTAGAACTTGCGACTTAACTTTTTACAATTTTTGTGCGGACTCCATTGGTGCACAGTCGAATTAACCCTCAGAGACCTGAGGGGTCCAGTGGACCCCGGAGTCATATTTTTCTATTTTGCTTTTTCTGCTTAGGATATATCAACTGCTCATGCCCATGTAAAATCATGATGTTTGACAGTGATTCTGCATGTGTTATTTCATTTCAATTGAATAAGTGGAAGTATGACAGATAGGCCAAGGGGGTCCACTGGACCCCCCTTAGGTCTCAGAGGGTGCAGAAATTTCCATAACAAAATTTTTACTATCAGATGAAAAATGATCTTGTGCATGTCCACGATGGTCCATAATGAGTGAAATTCATTTATTCAATGTTAATATCATGCTCGTGCATGTGCGTTATGCTAGAAGATCTCAAAATGTGAATATTTTGTTTTCGCACATGATCGTACGACTGGCTGGCATACATGAACAAGTCAGCATAAATCAATGCTCAAAATGAAAGCTGTCATTATATTCATGGTTCAACACTAAAAGCAGACTGTTGGCAACGTTTTCACAGCAGTAATTGATGAGTTTGAGATCTCCTCAGCTGCTTTGAGGGTCTTAAAATGCAGCAATTATGGCTCAGCTCAGGCCTATTTCCGATTAGTATGGAAGAATTTTTAAAAATGACCGAACTTAAGCGTTAATCAATTTCATTAAAATCAACTATCTGAGGTTTTATGGCGACAGCAAGCATCGTGAAACCGACTTTTAGTACAACAGATACTGTGCTAAATGTCGCTGAAATACAAAAGCACCACATTTTCACATGTGTTTACTGAGCAGGCTGAAAGACACTCAAAGGATCAGTTCTACTGACTTGCTACACACAAACATCGTTGTTTTACTTAAAATCAACTTTCCTAGTGATTTGATATCGATTTAAACAGATAAACTAAGAATTTGTAAAAGGGGTCCTCTGGATCCCCCTCAGGTCTCTGAGGGTTAAAAATTAGAACATTATTTGCACTAATTTCAGTTTACTCTTTATGTTTAAAATTTTGACTCAATGCCAGAATTATGATAATCAGGTGTTAAATGATTTCGAATTTAGCGTTCGAATTGGACAAGTTCACGAAATAATTTCTCATGTATCTTTCAGCAAATAATACGATCAGACTATACTCAGTGCGCTTGTTTTTTCAGGACCGGACCACCCCGCTCATTTAGGAGCACCCGGACGTAATCAATACATGAACGATGCAATATTTCTGGTAGTTGAATCTGAAAACTTGATGACTTAGTGTTAGATATTCAGCAGAAGTTTTAGAATGGTCTGTAATATATAATTTTCAGTAGTAGATGACCAAATGATCAACAAATGTTCGACTTATTTCAAACTATGCGAAACCGATAAATGCACGTATAACTGAAAAACGCGTCCAGTTTAGTTCGGTCTAATTTGGTTACCGATAATTGTGAGACTCCTACATTTTTGGTATAGTCCGTAGGTATAGTCTACTTATATACGAGAATTACATTCGAATTTCATAATCTCCGCTTATAGGGTTGTATTATTTTATCGAATTACTTCTAGATCAAGATGGAGGGTTGCTTTTGATTCTCGTAATTCGTGTATATGTGCAGCGACCCAACCGCAGATGTGTGCATTATTCTCATTAGCCTCAACTCGAGCTTCGTATCAAGTCGTTTCCTGACTTTTGTGCAATCACAGCTTCACAAACAGACAAGAATGAATTTTGCCCGATTCGGCCTGGCTCGCATCTCTTCAAAAGCACCAGGCCCTCATTCAATTCTGAATTTACTTCCATTGTCTCTGTTCTGCTTTTTGAGAATTCATGCTGTATATCAATAGATGTGTTCATGATACGGACATACTAAGTGCACCACAAGTACATCAATTTCTACTTTTTTGTGCATAATGATTATTGCTTCAATATATGTCTTGCAACACAATAAATTGCAGCCATCATAAATGATTCATTGTCTTCTGCAACCCAAAATTTGGATATGAAAGTCTGAAATAACAGAGAAAGTATAATGTGTAATAACTAGGAAAATAGGTCGCTTCACATCTGCTTCCACTTCGGCTTGGCTGAGTGACGAGGGCTTAAGATAGATTTCTTTATGAACTTAGGTTCGAATTTTTAAATGGATGAGTGTGATCGGGGAATCAAAAGTTTGGGTCGCTTCCTTTTATTAGGGCCTACTCCTCATTAATGCTCCGAGAAATTACTTTATTAATCGAATTTGGATTTCATAATTGCTCGATTACTTTGTCAGGACTAAACTATTTGATGGTTAATTAATTAATTGTGTTAATTGACAAGACTAATTGATAATGATTAAGAATTATCATAAGCTACAAGTCTAGATGGCTGCTTTTATAAATAATTTGATTATCATGCATTTATGCGTCATAGCTACTGTACTTACATCAATTGCATGTACATTTGATTTTGATCATTCTGATTTGTGTATAGCCCTGTGCAAAGAAGCTTATAAAACTCATAAGTTATGGAAACGAAACTTTTAATTATTAGCAAGAAAATTAAATTTTGTCTGCATCACGAATACATTTTATAAGTTTCGCTTAGCTGGGGAAATTCGATAACTTATGTTCAATTTTACATTCGTGCTTTTCTCACATTTTTATTTGTTGTCATGAATGATAAAGATGAATGTCGTGTAATAATAGGTGTTAGGCTGAGTAACAACTCAGTTTTAATTAAATCCTCAACGTGATAGCAGTTTCGATTTTATTAAATGAACTCCTGTTCGCAGATGTGCAATTTTTAATTGCTTTGGAGAAATTAGCATGGAATTTACTGATTTTGATTGGAATATGGCAAAATCAGTTTTGCTTCATAAACATTCCATGCAAAATATATATGGCTGTAGACTCAATACTTCTCACCTACTCCGAAAAAGCACCAAAAATGTAATGTCATCATAATGTCTGCACAAGCCGTAGGCTCAATTTTAGACTTTCATGTTGATTACAATCAAGTATCTGATTTCCATGATTGCATGTATTCTAATCAACAAATAGTTAGACGACTGAAGGGGTTGTCATAATGGCTTTCGTTTCAAATGATTGTTTCAATTTCATTTGATGTCATCGAATATCAACACACAATTTCCAAATCATTTAATTTGCTTGTGAGATGCATAGTTGTCATTGAGAAAAAAGTTTGACGACTTTATAAATTGGTTAAATTTAGAATTTTTTATTACGTCATTCCGGCAAAGTCAAATTCAATGCGCATTATAGTTCTGATGAAGGCCATCACAACCCCTTTGACAGTACAATGAGCGGTGAGCATTAAAAGCCGGAAATCAAGTAATTATGTTGTTGATTGCTGAATGACTGAATTCTGACTAGGAAAATGAAACACAAGAAGCAACAGGAGGGCAAATGCATTTCAACAGGAACTTTTGATCCAAGGATGATTCCGAATCACAATTATGATGATAACTAAGAAGTGGTATATAATTACATTTCAGTCTCCGTCAGTGGTGGAGTGCATCACAGGGACCAATGCGCACATGCATCAAAGAGAATACAATTAAAATGAAGTTAGTTAAAGCAAAGTGGCTCTAAACCTCAGCATAGTTATTGAGCAGCTTATGCATTTTAATAAGCAGTTTATTACATATTAAAAGGTCTGACTTCAAATCACGTGTAAAGTTGAAAATCATATTTTGGTGGAGTCATTTGTCATTCAAGAACAATGATATTGAAAATTCTCACTGAAATATCAATTCAAATCACCAAAAATATTAATAACATTGTCCTGTAGGAAGTGAATTCACCAAAAGAAATTGGATGCTTTATAAATGAGAAGATCACGAAATTCATGATGAGATAAATGAATGAAGATTCATGGGGACTAATTTTAGACAGAAACACTAAGATGCAAAGATTATTGTGACTCGTAGGCCTACTTCGGACATCCTAAATATGCAGCATACATGAACAGTGAACACATATAGATCAACATATGAGAGGGTCATTTAAAACGTTGGCTTCTAATATGAAAGTGATGATCAGAATTTTATATTGATTACTGCGATCTTTCACTTTAGTCCATTGCCGATTCTACACGCAATTCTACCTCTCTGACATTTTTTGTCGAAAGTCATCTGAGGACCTCTGAAAGAATATGTCGCCTGCTGAAGTCGACCACTGCAGCAAACATCAAATTCTTCCAAGGTCTTCAAGGGTTTGTTAGGAAATGTCAGCCCAGTGTAATGCTCCATGCTTAGGGAGTTGTGTCATGGATTTCTATATACAGTGGACTTCGTTTAATACGATATCGCTTAATACGATAAATCGCGTATTACAATAATTTTCCGCGGTCCCTTTTTGAATCGTATTAGAATACACTACTTCAACATCGCTTAATACGATATATCGCTTATTGCGATATCACAAAAATCCCCGTCCGGTAATTTTCCATTATATTTACACTGCATATTACGATACATATGTGAGTAAGTGAGTAATAGTCCGGGAGCTAGCGTGAAGTTGTGCAGGGAACGAGGTAGTAGGCTACATAAAACTTTCACATAGCATAGTACACCTCTAACCTACTGCAAAACTTCGCGTCTGCCGGATCAGATCATTTGCTTTTCAGAAATAGAGAGGATAACACAATCCTATGTATTTCCAGTGGTAAAATTGTGATATTTAAGGTGTTGACTCCATTTTTTCGAATTTTTGCTCATAAAAGTTACACAAATTGGTATTTTGTTGAACTGGTTATTATAGAAATCATCTAAAGATCATGATCTTTCAAATGAGTTATCATTTTGTGACAGAGGATGAAGTAAAGTGTACAAACAGACACTTTTCGTTAAAGTATATCAACAATTTTCCTGAAATTTCTATGTTAAAATTTGCAGTTACACCAACGAAAAGTGTCTGTCTGTACACTTTACTTCATCCTCTGTCACTGAATGATAACTCATTTGAAAGATCATGATCTGTAAATGATTTCTGTAATAACCAGTTCAACAAAATATCAATTTGTGTAACTTTTATGAGCAAAAATTCGAAAAAATGGAGTCAACACCTTAAATGTCACAATTTTACCACTGGAAATACATAGGATTGTGTTATCCTCTCTATTTCTGAAAAGCAAATGATCTGATCCGGCAGACGCGAAGTTTTGCAGTAGGGTAGAAGTGTACTATGCTATGTGAAAGTTTTATGTAGCCTACTACCTCGTTCCCTGCACAACTTCACGCTAGCTCCCGGACTATAAGCGGCACAATATTCATCATAGAGTGATCTCAGGTGAGGTGGCCAGCGCTGATTCTCCAGCTGCCGAACAGTATATTGCAACAACGCTCCCGGGAATTCTTAATGGTTTCTCGCCAAAAGACGTTTATAATGCCGATGAGACAGCGTTATTCTATAAGGCTTTACCCTCTGGCACACTGTGTTCGACGCCTTGACAGAGTAAAAGGTTTTAAGGAAATGAAAAAGCGAATAGCATTGCTAGTCCTCACCAACCCTGACGGCTCGGATAAGAACTTATTCACCAACGGTCGCTTCAAAAATCCACGATGTTTCAAACGTAAGTCTCCACCATTGCCATATTTTCACAATTCAAAGGCTTGGATGACGCAACGAATCTTTCACGAAATTGTGAAGAATTTTGATGATCGCATGGCCAAAGAAAATCGGAAAGTGCTGTTATTCGTCGACAACGCTACTTGTCATTACGGTTGCCCAGAGTTGCGTAATGTCTCCATTCAATACTTACCTCCAAATACAACGTCACTGATCCAACCAGCCGACCAATAGTCCGGCAGCCAGAGCGAGTTTCTGCAGGGAACGAGGCCGAAAGTGAGACTTTCACAGAATGATGTGCACCCTATGCCTACTACGAATCGGCACGTCTGCCGAGTTCTAGTGAGTTCCTCTTCTTGTCAGACAGAATCAAAGAAAAACACATGTAAATCCAATGGGACGCAGATTGCAGTTTTTGACTAAAACGAATTTTTGTATGTTTTCTCTGATTAAACGAAAAGTACTAAGCCCAGAGTCATAATATTTGGCATGAAATGTCTTCAGGTCATTTCCTATGATGTGCATGAGCTATTATCATGCATCTGATCGGCAATGTATGTGAGAATTTGGTTGAATGTGGATAAAGTTGCTCAAAACGTCTGTGTTTGCCGACAGTAAGAGGCTCGCCAAATCTAAATGTGATTAGCTTTATAGACAGGGGAGCATGAAACTGAAAGGAAATGACCTGAAGACATTTCATGCCAAAAATTATGACTCTGGGCTTGGTACTTTTCGTTTAATCAGAGAAAACATACAAAAATTCGTTTTAGTCAAAAACTGCAATCTGCGTCCCATTGGATCTACATGTGTTTTTCTTTGATTCTGTCTGACAAGAAGAGGAACTCACTAGAACTCGGCAGACGTGCCGATTCGTAGTAGGCATAGGGTGCACATCATTCTGTGAAAGTCTCACTTTCGGCCTCGTTCCCTGCAGAAACTCGCTCTGGCTGCCGGACTACAAGGTATAATTAAGACACTCAAGTCATACTACAGACAGAACATCCTTCGCCGAATGCTGACATTTATAGATGATAATCCTGACAAAAGTATCAACGACTTCGCACAGACAATCGATGTGTTGCAGGCTCTATACCTCGTAAAACGCGCATGGTTCTTAGTTAAGCCAGAGTCTATTTCTAATATTTTTAGAAAATGTGGCTTTATACGTCAGCATGACGATACAGAATTTGACGACGAGGATGATGAACCCATTGAGGTGAGTTACATCATCGACCGATCGACATTCGACGAATTCTGTATTTGTGATAGTGATGAACAATGTTCAGCAACACTTACAGACATTGAAATATGTGAAAGTATCAGTAATCAACACCAAGATGGATCTGACGTAGAGGACGAACCACCGACGTTGGTGGCGAACGATGTCGAAATCAGCGCCAAGGATGCATTAAAGGCACTCGGTCAAGTGCGTAAGTACATGGAAAAGGAAAATTTGCCGCTGGAATCAACGTATGAAATTGAAGATATGATTATCAAAGCACGAGTACCTGCTGTTCAAAAACCCATCACGGACTACTTTCTCTGACACTAAATTTGAAATCACTGTATATCCTGAATATGTCCTATGGAATTTTTTTCAACTCAAATACATACCGTGTTCCAGGAGATGTTTTTTTCAGCTCTCTAACTCAAATACATGCTTACCGTGTTCTGGAAGATATTTTTTAACTCTCTAAACTCAAATACATACTAGTTAACATGTCATACGTACGTAGACTATGTTAACAGCTCCTTATAACAAATATCGGCTAATACAATATATCGCTTATTACGATATTTTTTAGTGGTTCATTCAATATCGTATTAAGCGAAGTCCACTGTAGTATTCTAACCCAATGAAGATGAAAATCATGTCGATTTCTACATCCATCAGCGGTCACTAATGCCGCAGGTGGCACTATTGCCCGCTGAATTACATTGAAATTGCATTGAATTAGATACTGCATCAATAAAATAGCACTAAGCTTCCGAACAGAAACCACGTAATAAAAAACCAACAGTTTTTGCAAGGCCTTTCACCTGCGTCTTACAGGCATCTTCAGGCAATTGTGTTATTCTTCACATTTGAGATAATATATATACATCGTCAATTAACTTTCAAACATCACTGTCCAAGCATGTCAAATCAATTAGCACATGATATGAAAGGGAATCTTTTCATCAAGTCTTAACAATAGGGAGTCACACCTGCAGAAGTAACTGATCCCTCGTACCCGCCCCTCACACCAGAAGACCTTTCCATGCCTGGCTAATCTCCCACCTGTTGTTGAAACTCGCCGTCCTCTCAGATAACACCGCTTCCTTCACCTTTCTCTTATACCAATGCCCCTCACCAGCTAAAATCCGCCCTTCCCGCCACGCCATCCTATGACCTTCCTCCCAACAATGTTTCGCTATCTCAGAGGTAGTAATACTAGCTTTTTCAACATTTTTCTTGTGCTCTTTTGTTCTCACCTCCAGACCTCGTTTTGTCTCTCCGATCCGATGTAAACTTTGTCACAATCTGAGCATGGAATACTGTAAATTACCTCTTTCCTTTCCATTGCCTCCCTCTTTCTTATGAGTCCTTTCCCGATAGAACCGGAATTCTTCTCGAACACTTTTATCTTGTGCCTTCTCATAATGTTGTAAATTCTCTCAGACAAATTCTTTTGGTAAGGTAAACAGACTACTCCTTCCCAGTTATCACCTTTCACATCTACATGTATTTTCTCCTTCCTGACTGATCGAAAGCATCTCTCTATGAAACCCCTGCTGTAACCATTCTGCCGAAAAGCCCACTTCAGATGTTCAAATTCCTCCTCTCTATTGTCTCCGTCACATACCTTCATCGCTCGTCTTATCAAACCTTTCAAAACTCCCGACTTGACCCGTTCGCTGTGATTCGATCTTTCATTAATATATAAATCCGTGTGAGTTTTCTTTCTGTAGACCTTGGTAATAATTCTTTTTTCTTTTCTCTCTAGCTCTACATCCAAGAATGCCAAACTCCTTGTATTCTCGTTTTCTGTCTCGTACGTGAATTTTATATCGGGATGAACCGAATTCATAAATTCACCAACTCTTCTATGTCTTCCCCATTGCCCTCCGGGTTCATCCCGATATAAAATTCCTTGCAAAAACTGTTGGTTTTTTATTACGTGGTTTCTGTTCGGAAGCTTAGTGCTATTTTATTGATTAAGTATGACCACGTTGAACAATTACTTAGACAATGCCTACGGACAGGGGCATCGAGATGTGTTTCGCCTTTGGGAGAAAGAGAATATACGCGACACAAAGAAGATAGAAAAACTCCAATTCCTTGGAGATTGCCGAAGTAAGGGACTGATACCTACAACGTTGAGGGTGCAGGTGCCAAAACAAGTGAAGAATCGCGAGAGACTACAACACGACTTCGGCATGCGTTTGCTAAATGAGGAGAAGAAGCAACTGAAAGCAGAGGTGGAGAATTCGAGGACAAACTTGCGAAAGATGGAGTTGGACTTGGAATTGAAATTCACGACTGAAGATATGGAGAAATTACGAACTTTTGTGCAGACGTCTTGTGATCGAACTGCTAAACAGGTGAGGGAGTTACACTGTAAGCGGTTAAGGAATCTAGAGAGGAAGGAAGGGTGGAAAGGAGGGGGAAAGGTTGTCAAGGATAGTCAGGAACTCAGTTGGAGGAGTCGTCTGGTAGTGGATGAGAGTTCTAGGGGCTTGTCGGTGACGGAGAGAGGGGTTTTGGAGTTAGGCCTGGGTTTTGAGGTGAGAAATAATAAAGCTGAAGTAGATGAGATCATAGCAGGAGTTGAGGCCGGTCTGAGAACTACCGGGAAAAGCGATACGGAAAAGGAAGAGATACGCCACGAGGTGATGAGATCTATCAAGAGAGACAAAAGAAAATCGAAAGAAATCTGACTAGAGAAGAGTCGGAAGCTCTGCAGGGGTTGCGTAAGTCTGTTAAAGCCAAAGAGATCAGGATTCTTAATGCTGACAAAGGAAAGGTCACCGTGGTCTTAAATGAATCTGATTACCAAGCGAAGATGGAAGACATTTTAAGGGACGACAATTATAGAAGAGTGACTGGAAAGAAAGATCCTTGGAAAGAGTCTAGAAAACAGATCATTGAGCTATTGAAAGTCATGTGTACGAAGGGAGAGTTAAAAGATTCGGAAATAAAGCGACTTCTACCGGCGACCTATGCCTTGCCTTACATGTTTGGCCTTCCTAAGGTGCACAAAGAAGGAACTCCAATGCGACCAGTAGTATGTACGACCGGAAGTTTGACTTCTCCGCTCTCTAAGAAGCTTGTGGAGATTTTGAATGTTTACAGGAAAGGTGTGGTCAGCAGGGTCAAGGATACTGAGGCACTGTGCATGCAAGTGAAGGAATGGGAACTTGAGGAAGCAGATCGTTTGATTTCTTTAGATGTAAAAGCCATGTATCCGTCAGTGCCGATTGAAGGAGCGATCAAGAGTGTAGAAAAGAGACTGAGATCGGATGATACTTTACAGAAGAGATGCAGTTGGGGAGTAGAGAGTATTCTGGACTTGCTTGAGAAGATTTTGAAATTCTCTTTCTTCCAATTTAATGGAGAGAATTATCAGCAAGTCAAGGGTCTGAGCATCGGCAGTTGTCTTGCTCCAGTGTTGGCAGATCTGTTTATGGCTGACTTCGAGGAGTCTGTATTTGAGAATGCGAGGTCACTAGGTCTGGTCGTACCAAAGAAGCATCTTCGCTACGTAGTTGACTGTTTGGATGTAGTGGAGGGCAATGGGGAAGACATAGAAGAGTTGGTGGAATTTATGAATTCGGTTCATCCCGATATAAAATTCACGTACGAGACAGAAAACGAGAATACAAGGAGTTTGGCATTCTTGGATGTAGAGCTAGAGAGAAAAGAAAAAAGAATTATTACCAAGGTCTACAGAAAGAAAACTCACACGGATTTATATATTAATGAAAGATCGAATCACAGCGAACGGGTCAAGTCGGGAGTTTTGAAAGGTTTGATAAGACGAGCGATGAAGGTATGTGACGGAGACAATAGAGAGGAGGAATTTGAACATCTGAAGTGGGCTTTTCGGCAGAATGGTTACAGCAGGGGTTTCATAGAGAGATGCTTTCGATCAGTCAGGAAGGAGAAAATACATGTAGATGTGAAAGGTGATAACTGGGAAGGAGTAGTCTGTTTACCTTACCAAAAGAATTTGTCTGAGAGAATTTACAACATTATGAGAAGGCACAAGATAAAAGTGTTCGAGAAGAATTCCGGTTCTATCGGGAAAGGACTCATAAGAAAGAGGGAGGCAATGGAAAGGAAAGAGGTAATTTACAGTATTCCATGCTCAGATTGTGACAAAGTTTACATCGGATCGGAGAGACAAAACGAGGTCTGGAGGTGAGAACAAAAGAGCACAAGAAAAATGTTGAAAAAGCTAGTATTACTACCTCTGAGATAGCGAAACATTGTTGGGAGGAAGGTCATAGGATGGCGTGGCGGGAAGGGCGGATTTTAGCTGGTGAGGGGCATTGGTATAAGAGAAAGGTGAAGGAAGCGGTGTTATCTGAGAGGACGGCGAGTTTCAACAACAGGTGGGAGATTAGCCAGGCATGGAAAGGTCTTCTGGTGTGAGGGGCGGGTACGAGGGATCAGTTACTTCTGCAGGTGTGACTCCCTATTGTTAAGACTTGATGAAAAGATTCCCTTTCATATCATGTGCTAATTGATTTGACATGCTTGGACAGTGATGTTTGAAAGTTAATTGACGATGTATATATATTATCTCAAATGTGAAGAATAACACACCGGTCGGCCGGCAGGCCGGTTTTAGTAATACCGGCCGGACGGTGCTTTTTCAGGCCTTTTTGTCAACTGCCGACATCACCAACTGCATCACTGCTACAGCATTGTAGGAGCCTGCAAATATATAAAATAATGTCTGATGCATATCTACCCATATATATACATGTATATATAGACCTATACTTGAATGTGTTGCCATTACCTACAAACTGAACATCTGAAAGTGGATTGTTGATTAAAGCTTTGATTACTCGTAAATCTATCACCCAAAACTAGTGAAGTGTACTACATACACATTCTACTTGTCGATAATTTTCATATCAAGCACTTACACAGAAACGACAATTATAGGCCTATTTTTGGAAAAGTTAGGGACAGGCCCACATTGTAGAGGCACCGAATTAATGGTAGTTCACAACTATCTAGCTATTCAGAATATTGCGTGCTTATATTCAGAGTTTATATGTACTTAACAAGTAACAAGCATCCTTCGACTCAGATTTACCCCGCCGTTACGCAATTTCTTTCGAAAGCATTCATCGTGACACCTCAATTCACATTTGACGATTGCCCCTCGCTTGCCAATCCTTCCTTCGTTGCTGCTGAGGCTGTAATGAGGCTGAGGCTGTATGCAGATCGCCCCGCGTCCTCATGTTGCCCAATATCGTAGCAACAAATGTCGGTCGCCTCGGAACTAGAGGTTGTGACCAAGTAAACAACAAGAAATGGCATCCTCTAAACTTTCCTGATAGTGAATAATTGCGAGCAGGGTCAACATGACACAAGACAATTAAATCCTTGATGCTATTAAGAAACGTCAAGTCCTGTGATAGCCTAAATTATTATGCTAGTCCTTTATCAAGTCTCACATATCGGAGTTACATTCATCTCATCAAAAATGTCATGCGGTTACTTTGGAACGTACACGTAGTAATACTCATATACACGCTCATGATCTTCAATGACCAGGAACGTACACGTAGTAATACTCATATACACGCTCATGATCTTCAATGACCATGAAAGCATCAGAATTTCAAAAAGGCCGGCCTCCGACCAGCCAGTTTTAGATACGCCGGCCTCGGACCGGCCGGTTTGAATGCACCGGCCGGCCGCTAAAAACCCGGCCGGTTCCAACCCTGGTGTATATGGTCAAAAGTAAGCTAATCGAAAAAGGTATATGCGGACTCGAGACTTAATCGGCTGACTAAGCATGGTTTACTAAATTACCCTGTGATAATTGTTCAAAGTTTCACTGGCAATGTCGGCGAAAAATGCAAAAACTACTTTTTTACTCTCTTTGCCTGTGTATGACCAAAAAATAAACCAAGAGCCATAATTGAAAGCGGCACACGGGAGGTCATTTGATGTAGCTATTTTTCAAAACAGAGTAGAAGCACTCATTTTTTTAAGGCCGAAATGTAAATATATTCAAGTAAAATGAAAAGCACTCAACGTTTCGGTCGTCTTGACCGTCATCAAAGGCTACACCATTGAGAAAGAGGATGCTTGACAAGTTCTTAAACATCAGATGGAATGCGCAGTACGGTATTAAGTAAAATGACTCAATGTTGCTCGAGTTCTCTGTTCAGAGCTGGTTTCAGTGAATCGATGAAACTGTTTTGAGAAATTCTAGTTCTGACAGGATTATTTTGATGGTCAATTATCTCCACATATAAATCTTTTACACTAGTTTTTTGCAACATTATTGTGCTTAGATCGAATATGTTGAGATAATGAAGATATAATTGCCTTTCATCATTTGAAAGGTCATATATACACTGTTACTGAACCTAAAATCTATGACATGAAAAAAATCCAAGATTTTGATCTGTAAAAGACAAATATGTCAAGCTTGAGATTTCTACGAGTTCAGATTGTGAACATAGGAATCACCTCAATACCATTTCTACTGGGAATACGAAGATGGACGGTGAAGTGCTTCTACCTCAACGGTGTTACATAAAATAATAAGATAATAAGAAGGCCTTAATCATGCAATTAAGGCCGTCTAACTTGGAATTGGAGACATAAAAACGACTTTCATAGAAAAGTGACAGGTGAAATATCGGCTGACAGACCTACGGTACTTACTCCATAGCAATGCACTTTTCATATCTCCATAACGTATACTGCGTTCATGTTCAGCATGGCGCGCAGAGAAAGTTCTATTAGTAGAACCAACATAGTTATCGTTACAGATTTTATATTTGAAACAATACAAGACATATTATTGACAATTATCACAGGAAGATTGTCAATTAAGAAATTACCCAATTAACAACAACAAAATCTGCCATCAAAAATGTGTTATTTATCAGCTGAGTTATGACAAATGTGGTAACTTCTACAATGGAATTACTATCAGACCATTGCATATCCGATGCCATGAGAATAAACAAACAGTAAGTCTTCCATGTATAACCATCTTCTAGAGTGCCACAGTTGCAACTTCTCCACAACCATTCTTTCCCACGATAGTGATCCATCAAACCTTAGACTTCGAGGAGCATATTACATTAGAAAAATGAAGCCCACCATCAACAACAAAATCCAGCTCAACAATTATGCAGATTTTCCTTTTGATTAACATTTTTTTAAGTTTCTATAATGTAAAAGTCATAAAAGCATGACAATATTTTATAGCATAACGGTATCAAATTTGTAATTCACACCTCATGTATCTTTGGCATCTTTTAACTCTGTGCTAAGTGCTACATTTGATTCTTCCAATTAATTTATAGTTATTTTGCATTAATGTGGATGTACTGATAACTCAAGCCTTTTTGTATTACCAATCCATTACTATGTCCTATGTGTTTTCCTATCTGGTCAGGTCATCATTAAGATGCTATTGGTACTATGTGACCCAATACTACTCGTACCTGTTTCATAGCACATCCCTCCTTTTATGTTCAACTTATATGTCATTATGACATAGACTTTTGTACATAGACGTCGGTTTTGAGTTTTTGAGTTTTATACTGGACCTGTTAATTTCATTCCTATTATACCTGGAGATAGTTAACGGATGTTGACAGAAATTAATTGTAATAAATAACGAAAATAAAATCAACATCTTTCAATATTGGCTCTTTCCAATAAGTTAATCTGTCAAAAATGTGAGTGTTTTTCACATTAGTGTATTATCGTACGTTTGAGAAGCAACTAAGAAGTATACCATATCTGGAATCAAAAGGCTATGCCCACGATGGCCTAAATTGACTAAATCTTGAGTTTTGGTAGATTTTGCTTTAGTTTTTAGGGTGAGTGCATCATAATCAGTATCAAAATCAGTACTAGCATGTTTCAAACATCCTCAAAAAATAATTTAAAGAAACATCACATTTGAAACTTTTGCCGAATGATGACTATAGTATGATATGAAGGAGGCACACAAATCAATTAGTTCCTACGAGTATTTTTCGAAAGTTTGGAGAGAAGAATTTTTGGTTGCAATTATCGAACTTTGACCATGTAGATTAGGTACAGAGGTCTGCATACTAATTAACTCTAGGTTGGCAACACAGAGATGAATTGCTTTATCTGAGTGTTTGGGTCTAGAGATGACTTTCCTTAGTACTGATAGTCACGGTCAGAACTAGTCTCGAGGGGCAAGAAGATCAATTTTCCAAAAAGAGCCAAATTTCTACGGGCACTAGACGCTTTATTTGATTTGTGCGAGCTTTCGGCTATCCGCCTTAATCATGCACATAAAGTGATGGCAAGTAAAGAAGATCGCAAACAGAATTTACACTAAAATCAATAAATCATTAAAGATAGATACTGAACGTCAAAAGTCAAAAGGGCAAAGCAAGCATACTACTAAAAAGAAAAATAGTAGGGTAAAGAAATAATAAAAAATTGTTACAGAATGTTAAGCTGCACACCTTTACAATTGTTCATCAGCTTGGAAGAGTCTATGCTGTTTATATATAAAGATTCAAGTATGGACCTCTTTTGATAGTTCTTTATGCCGGAATGAATGATTTTCCACTTAACTGTCGGCTGAGTACCTGGATGTTTTGTAATAAAATGCTCCCGAACAGCAGAATCAGAGGAATTTAAAAACAAATGCTCGTTAAGACGAGACTTGATGAGACGTTTAGTTTGTCCAATGTAGATTTCACCACATAAATTACAATTAATTTGATATATGACGCATTTTGAGAAGCACATATTGCGTTTATCAGACATGGGGCAGAATTTGCAATTAGCATCACACTGCAACTTCTCTTTAGGTGGATGAAAAATTCGCTTCAATGATTGTCCACCGTAAAACCATGGGTTCACCAAGTCTTCGATTCCTAATCTTTTCAAGAACGAAGTGTAGTGTTTTTTAGTGACTTCATCAACGTATGGACACTTGATGTAGGCTCTAATAGTATCTGGAGGCTTGTTGAGGGGATCAGACTTTCTTCGATTGTATAGTCTGAAAGAGGAGGAAATATTTTACACTGGAACTCAAACTGTCCTATATCAAGCAAAAGGGGCATTGTTCTCGGTGAGATTAGACGAGCTGACTACAGATCTACCACACAAGAGAACAAAGTGTACTCTTTTAATTTGATAAAGGAAAAATTCTCTAGAAACGGATATCCTAAACGCTTTGTTGACTCCTCTTTCAGACTATACAATCGAAGAAAGTCTGATGGGTTGAGCGGTGGGAGTAATTTCCATCTGACGAATTTATCACTACGATAAAATGAGTTAAAGATATGTACTTTTCACTTTACGGGACTGCCTGCAATCTGACCGTTGAAGTTCGTGGATTCTCTGATAAGAACTGCTTCAGCAATGCGCATGCTTAGCCAATCACGCAAGCCAAAGAAAGACAGATATCTACATGCATGTCAATCTCTATCGCTTGCTGCCATTGCAAACAATGGCTACGATAGGATTATGTCCGCTCTAGATATACCCACACGCAAACAAATCGATCTCTGTACTTGGCACTCACAGGAAATTAATTTACTGCGCTTAATAAGTTAATGAAAAGAGTATGTATCTCACTCCTAAACAGTGCATATATTATTGTCACGTATATCACACAGAACAATTCATCATTTGATTCTTAAAGTAAGGAAATTCACATACTTGTTTGCTTTAGACATTCCTGCTACTATCAAAAAATTCTCTGAAGGTGAAGAGATGTTTATTCAAGACTATCTAACTCTACAGAGAGATCAGCGCACTTCTGACTAATCACTCAACGACTGTGAAATCGGTAATCCATCGTATAATTGAATAGCAATGCAAAAGTAGCCTGCGAATAAGAAGGATTATCGAAGTGATTAGGCGTCGTGTGCAGAGTTTTCGGTGACTCCAACAGGTGCAAAGCAGTCAGCAGAAGTGCTGAGTGGTTGCTACACAGCAACATCATAAGACCTTCGCATGCTATTTTGTGGAATCCGTTTATGAGAAAAAATTGACTTCATTGGAAATTCAAGAAAATTATCAGGTAATTTGAATTTCGAAGCATAATTAGTTTATTTACGAAAAAATACTTCAATTAGTCATCAAGTCAAATTCTATCAACAGAAAACACTGGTTTGGCACTCCATCATCAAGTTTAAGGTACACTTTCTATCCGAAAAAGCTTCTTTAACTGCATGTTTGCATATTACGCATGAGACTGCACATGTCGAAGCCGCTTCTAAAACATGCCTTGCATATGGAATATTTCATTCTGATATAGATACACGGCACGCATGCTAAAAATCATAGGGATATTTCGATATTTCAGAACGTGTCTTATATCTCCCATGCATTATCGACTTTAGATAGACTGGCTTTCAGAATTTGTCAAGTTACTTTGTAGCTTTATGATCAATCCACCCTCACCAAACAGAAAATTCTATCTTTAGAAGAATAATCGCTTTATATTTTATTGACAGGATATTAATTACATGTTGGCCTACTTTGTTGCAAGGTGGCACACTCAACTGTTTTAGTAGTAGTAGCGTATATATTGATAGGAATGATAATCACAAATACATTCAGACATGTTTTGAAATTACATGGGTTTTTTAACAACAGCAAACTGTAATTGAAATTTGTGTTGCTGCAAAAAATGTTATCTAATTGAATTTGATCAGATCTGGTAGATGAAGTAGCCGTTTTACTTTTCAGGCATTCTTAATATTTTCAAACAACTTAACAAATTCGTCAAAATTCAGAAGTGACTTGAAATTGAAAAATAAATTTTCAAACAGAAGAAACAATTATACCTGTATTCAAATTTTGAGCTTTTCAGCCGGTAACGTGAATGATAGCAGCACCATTCATTCATGAGTTAGTGCAACACAATTTTGCTCCTTCATATTTGCTTTTCAATATATTTCTGCGCCATGCCCACATAATCAGGTTTTTCGCGCTATGTTGTCCTGTCTCTGCTACTTTGTGAGATTATAGGCATCTCCGAATGCACAGCTCTCCATAAATATCGATTCTATTTCTCGCGGCCTGCTGAGTATAGGCACAAGGGTGGATAATTCGCATTCGCACAGATGCGGATGCGAATTCCAAATTTCGTCATCTTGCGGATGCGGATCGAAGACTCGATGAACTAGTTGAGTTATCCGAATTTTGTATTCTTAGCTAAATAAAATACTACAGCCTCAACTACAAGTCCGACAAATCCATCTACACTGCACCGGTCGGATCAAGTGAGACTGAGTTTTAACCAATTTATGTCCATATAAGTGCGATGCCGGCAGTGTATCGTACTAGCTAGCGAATAAGAGTTGTCATTTCGGCGTAATGATAAGTCTACAAAGATCATTGAGGCATCGATAAGTGAGAGGTTTCAGGTACAATCAAAATAATCTACCGATGCAATCTTCTTGGCTTCTAGAATTTGAATAGGATTGAAACATTTTGAATGAGCCTACCGAAAATAATTGAGCTGAAAAAATAATAATTAAAATATGAGTACGTCAGGAGTAACCCAAATAAAGCACGATCTTTGAGACTTTTAATCATCCTTGTTCATTTACGAATAAACATTGAAACATTCATTTCATGAAAAAATCGTGTTACTGCAAGGAAATTAGGAGCGATAGATTATATCGGATGTCATCGGATGTAGAGATTTATCGAATCATATCCGGATTACAAAACTAAATTACCGGATCGTACACGATTGATCCGGTTGGAACCCTGTGAAAATGCATGTTTACGTATAAAGCATTGAGAATGTAGACTTTAGTCTTTGGAAATATGCAACTTGAATGAAAAGTAAATAGGCTTGAATCCTATTAAAGGACAATGTATATTTTTTCCAAGAAATGGGGAACTATAATTGTGCTAACAAATTATGGTTTTATGTGCTTAGTTACATACTTGCAAGCAAACAAAATACTCATATATTGGAAAGCAAATTGATCAAGACATCATTTACTAGGAAATAGAGCTTTCCAAGTTCTTGAAGTTTACAAAAAATCTCTTATGACATTTTGGCATCTAAATTCATTTTTTTTGAAAATATAATTTCTTTCATTTTAGAATGCCTGCTTACGCTACCTTGCCGCGGCTTGCCCCGGAATCATCAGCTATTATGCTACGAGTGACTCATCCGCCTCCAACGCCACCGAGGCCTAGCCAAAGAACACTCCAACACATGCAAACACAAAGCGTTTACACTACTTATCCTCCCCCATTGCCTTTAGAAGTTCCCTTGCCAGACAAAATCAATCCATTGAAACCTCCTCATCCAGAGAGAAGAACTATTTCAATGGAAACCGCTAATGCTCACTGGCAAAACGAAAAACGGCGAGATATAATGGTGCGAAGGGACCATCATAGGTATCACAATGCTTGGTCACGATATTATTACGGGAATCTATCAGAAAAGGAATTATACAGGTACGTTCCATTGTGCCTACAACTGAACGGCGCTTCGTCAATTGTTACATAATATCAAAGATGCTTGAGAAACTGAACAACTCAGAATAAGTTTTTTGAAAAATGCTTCGTTTCAAGAATATTTTAATTTTACTGTGATGTGCTTCTTCTTCAATTTAATCCCATACAGTCTTTGAATTATTTTACGCAAAACATGCCTAACATGTTGTTAAGTGTGCATCCTGCTTGACATAGTGGTACATTCTATTTTTTGCAGGTCAGTCTAAGTGTACACGTACATATGCAATTAAGAAAAATTCTATTGATAATAAATGGGCAAGGTTTTATGAACATTTTGTTTTAGTAAGCTGTCGATATCCCTTCGAGATGAAAACTACCATCACTCGTATTTCTTTTGTATACCTTCTTGACCAAACGAAGAGGGTGCGAGCTCGTTCCCATGGCACCGCGAACTTCAGTTCGATTTCCGGGTCAGCTAATTACGGTCGGAGAGTCAAGGGGGTTGGTGTCCATTATTGACTTGATTGTTGTTATTCTCTTTAGATATTGTTTTAGTAAGTTTTTACAGGGCTTTGGTTGAGGATAGCGATCAAGGAACTAAAAAAATGGGGAAGGTGAACTATAAATAAATGTATATAATCATATATCACATAATATTAGTATATCAGTTGCTAACTACAGGCAGTTCGGTATAGAGGTACTAATAGTAATTGGAATCAAAGAACTAAGTTGCAGCCACCCATTCTAGCAAAAGAATGATTCTTATAATGAAATTTTTGTTTACATAGCTCTTAATTTAGTCTGTAAATACTAAGTCTACATGCCATTTACTCATGGTATGTGCATTGTAGGTATACATGCATATGAATCGTAAATGAATATCAATTCGACATTCAATTTGACATCAATTAGGAATTTATTTCAACATTTGGATAATATCCATAAATCTTCATTGTTTGACATTGTGGCTCTATTATGATCTCGCCTTCATTGATTTTTAAGGGGAAACTATCGGATAATTCCCATAAATCATGCAATTTTTCATCAAATCATCAGCATCGTGCTATTCAACCTCTGTATCCGACTTATTATTTCCAATAATTGAAAGTTCGGTGTGCTTTCATATTTGGCAAGCGCTAAGATAAAATGAAAGCAGATCCGATATGCAGTCAATCGGAATAACAGATAATAAAAAGCAAATACGATTGTGGTATACAGTGGACAATGATTCTGACTTCTAAATGATAGCATCAGTTATCAATCAGTCTAACATATGCCCTTTATTTAAGTCATTCATTTAACCGTGTCTCAATCGGATGCAATAAGTAAACATAGATGTACGACCAGTCATTATTCTTCTTCGTCTTCATTTCTAGACGTTATATTCGGGAAGGATTGAAACAACAAATGGAGCAGCAAGATGAAAGCAAAAGACTACAAATGAAAAATAAAGTCAGAGGTAAGCATTTATATATTTAATTAAAGTGATCAAGATCAAGCTCCGTAGAGCATTTACATAATACGTAAAGGAAATTCTTGTGGCCATTTCGTTATATACCGAGATCAAATTCTTTACATGCGTAGGTCAAGATTGGAAACAGGAGAGCATTCTATGACTAATTCAATTATGATTTTTTCTTAGTTTAGGTTCTTTTAGTGGAAGAAGAATGTAGTCGAAAAAAAATCACAAAGAAATCAGTTGAGTGAAGCAGCAAATGCTGCACCCAAAAGGATTTGAATCACCGGCATAGCGCCATCCTTCACTGAGATTGCGACCCATTAAATAACCTCAGTATCTCTTAAGATGGTGGGTCCACCAGCTCGTTGCGCCCAGAAAGTTACTACCTTCATCCGCCTCTGCACTAAACTTCTTGATGGTGATCTTTACGCGTTAAGCACTGACTGAAATAAGAAATTTCATCATCGATGGAGCAACAAAGCCGCGGCATCCCACTTCAAAGGGCATTGCACATTTCCACCCTTGGTTCTGGATCCTTTTGGCAAGTTCTTCATATTTGGCACCTTTACTCTTATGGGCATCCTCAAAGTTCTCTTTCAAGGGAGCGTTAGTTCGCCCATAATCATTCTCTTCCCTATCGCGTCGAGGTACTTAAGAGTTATCTCTCCCCCAAGCTTTTCAAATTTGTCTAAAATCTGAAAAAATGAATCAACCATCACCAAACTTCTAGTACACGTACTTAAGCATATTTTCTACCTACATACAAAATTTTATGCAGATCAGACAAGTACATCTTGCATTAGAGGCGATGACGTGAAGTGTATCGATGTCAACAGCTTGATCTGACTTCGTCTGTTCGACGCGTTATTGTAACTCATGTGTGCATTATTGTTCTCTCTCCCTCTTCGTCTCATCCACTGCCATTTGAAATCTTCCCACGACCACTACTTTGCCACACCTTTTTTATATTAATGTGAGGGATGTGGCCCGATCATCATCGCTTCACTAGTTGTCGAGGAATGACTTTGTTGACCTCAAGTGCATTCTGCTCAGAGATGAGGTCGCTAACAAGTCAGATCAAGCTGCCGACATCGCTGCACTTCAAGTTATCGCTCCAAATTCAAAAAGCACTAATCCGATTTGCCCAAAATTTGGTATGTGGTTACGAGAATATCCTCACTTCCCTGTGTTCAAAGTTTTGTGACGATTGATTTATTTCTACAGCTTTTAGACAAATTTGAAAACGTGGGGGGAGATAACCCAAAAGTACTCGGGTCAATATTTCAACACTAGATCATGTCGTTGATCATATGGATAATTCATCCTGCAGCTGTCTATCCCCTCGAACTTCCCATCTACACGGAACAGATGAGACACACGAGGAGACCTTTGTTTGATCACACGGCACAAAGTCAATTCCCACTACATACGTGGTGGATATCATTGTATGCAGGATGACCGCTTGCAGGACCAGACCGTGCCGGTGCGTTTATCATCCTCTCTGCAGTGCCATTTGACAACCAGAGAGGATGTGACGAAGATTGGCATGCATGCCACACAAGTGACACTGAGGGTACGTCCGGATTCCCCACCGTGTCAAGTCAGCAGGGTAGGTACATTGAAGTTTCCGCATCAACCGCCAATAGCTCATTCTCCACCAATCGTTCCATAAGATCGTGCAATTTTCAACTTCCCAGGTGAGGCAACTTCTTGCTGCCCCTGTTGCACTGCCAGGGCAAGTCTCTTCTCTTCTTCCAAGGTTTGAACCTCAATCTCTCGTAACTTTCTTCACTGTTCACCTTCGCTCATTTTTGACCAAAATTGATCTCTCTTTTTCAATACCAAAACATCTCCTGTCGTTTTGGACAACTCCCATGACCTCTGTTTATGCTTACAGTTGGTGGAAGACATGACTCCCGCAACAACCCCACTTTCAACTGAGGTGGATCTTCCCGGGAAGTAGTCAACATTATTGAAGCGCTTCTTGCTGATCTTTTATTCCTCCATAATAGATGTGACTGGTAATCGCAATCTGTTCCTGTGACCATACAAAGCAGAAGTGGTTAGCATCCGCCGAATACCAAGCCATTTCCGTATCACCGTACTCACCTTGGCTTCGATTATCTCCATTCTGGGAAGGGAGATCTCATACATCGATATAGGCCATGTAATCCTTGTAGGAACACGCCAAAGTGCATCATCCAAACCTTGAATCGAATGAATCGAACTGGTGGAAATGCTCGGCTGATCTCCTCCATATAGGCCTACTTCAATACTGACGCTTGCACACCTTCGCGAAGGTCAGTCAATGGAAGCGCATACCATCTTCCAAAGCTTTCATTCATGTATCTCGAAAAGTTGGAATGCGCTCGCCTCCCAGATCCATAGGTACGCATGCCATCTTGCATTTCAGGAATGATAGTGACCTGTTCATCAGGTGATGATAGCTAGTGATCTACTGTAAATAGAGAATGTATGAGAATCAAGTCTAAAAAAGGGTTTGGTGATTAAGAACTTCCTCGATCCAATCAAACTCCAAATTTGTCAATCACAATGCACATTTTGATACCGCTTGTCCTCCATGTGTCCATTCAGTCATTTTCAATAATTAAGCGGTCAAGCTCAACTTTCCGTCCACTACTCATTTTGCTCTTTTTGTCTTCCTACTGACTTCATATTAAAGTCTGATGTAAATGTCGTTTGAATAAATCACAACACGCGCATTTCAGATTCTGACTCCTTTACTTGTTCTTGTCGGGAATCCTTCACCTCGCTTTGAGCAACGACATTTCATTGCCTTGTGACAGATTTTTCCTCTCTACTCGCCTCATGAGTCTGTGTGGCTGCTGCGATAGTCGGCATAATGAGCTGTAGAATGAGTTGCTAAATTAAAAGCACGTGCATATGATACTACTGTAAATGCGGTAGATAGTAAGAAGATAAAGTCGATATCAGAGACAAGATGTATTTAAAATCAAAGTGATCTTCTAGGAATCTAGACCAATTCGAATTTCCATTCTGCTTAATTCGTTTAATCAATCAATTAGCTTATGAAATCCTTTCAGCGACGTAAATTGACGTCAAAGGTGTATTTGTACATGTATCATTAATATACAGTAACTCATCGGTGGAGGGATATCTCAATGTCTGTCGGACCGTTGCTAATTGGGATGCTCAAATAAAACTGATGCAATTTGTATAATAGTTGGTTTTGCATGCTTCTGTGAACCACTAACTTGATGCGAATGCTGGTTGGCGTTATCTAGGTACTGTATGGCATTGGTTTTCTCGAGTTAGTACTGTACTTCCAGATATTCTCAATTTTATCACTGATTTAGTATTTCGTCAAAAATCAAAGTATTCGCTTAGTGCTCTCCTCCCTTTCTCCGTGACTGAAGTTGATGCTGTGTATCAGAGTGTTGCGACTGTGTACATATTTGAGCGACAATTCTGTGACTACATGCTTAGTCTAAATCACCAAGGAGTTGTCATCCTTTTTTTGTACATATTGCTACGATGTTCCTCCCATATCAAGCAATCCCACATGCTTCTGAAAGCGTAAGCAACATTTCGTAATGTGCTATCTACAGTAATTATTCGAATGGTAGCCGCGCCTACTTCTAGGACCTAGGACTGCTATTCTCGACTGCGGCTGCTCTTTGAGAGCTGCTTCTATTAGAGGACGGCTACTTTTTGGAAGTCCAACATCCGATCCATGGCCATCTTCATGGTAACCGAAATTTTTGCAATGTTCATGTTCATATGATGTTTTGAAATGGTTAAGTTGATGAACGAACATTTAGGATTAACTTATTGATGTACATCAACAAAATTGAATATATCTGTAGATCTAGTCGAATAGCACTCCTTACATAAAATCGGTAAGTAAAAAATCGGGTTCTGGTCGCAACCAGTTGACGACATTTCTGACACTTGCTGTAATATAAATATAATCATTCTCCTGATTTTCTTAATTTTTGTATTTTAGCTAAGTGTAAAAATTTCAGACAGCGTCGTGCTTTGGAGTCTGCTTTTATCAGAATCAATGAAAGCAAATGCATGAATGCTAATGACGGCTTCTTTCCGATGGATATATTGACTTCTGAACGCATTGTGAATTCCATTAAATCTCTCTATGTGACCGCTCCAATCAGTCATTCATTCTAACCTGATATAAACAACACAGTTGGTTGTCTGAAACGTCGTGATTGTATTTTACTTTCCTATTAAATCGAATTTCGTGGATTGCGACTTTCTGATTCTGCTACGCGTACTTGTAGGCCCTAATACCACCACTCAGAGACAAAGATATGACGAGTTTTGCTTGCATAATGCGAGAGCTAGCTCTCACTGTTTTCAACCGGCAAACTATCTGCAAATTCATCTTCACAGTTTACCTGATTGAATATGATTCATGAAAATACTGATTTTTATCCAATCTTTCAAATCTTTTCAGAGAGTGAAATTGCAGTTGAAAGAGACAATAGCGATATCCAAAAGGATAGGAGATCTGTACATGATAAACACCAGTATCTCACTCAATATCGGGATGCAAATAAAGAGGTGAGTAGCATGAAAAAAAATACAGCTTGAATTTGCATCGCTGAGCACTTTAAAGGGTTTCAATTTGTTTGGCGAATCATCAACAAGTATTTTATATGACTTTGTGCCCTACAATGTAAATCGGTCAATACCAATCACATACGAAGGATGCATACCAAAATATTTTTTGGTATATTTCTGTATTCTCTTGGTATATATTTGTATGCTTTTCGTATGTTATTTCAAATGTGGTATGCTTTACATACTAAAACCATACCAGCACAATGTTAAAAGAAAGCATAAATCATGTCCAAAGTATCTTGATTTAAGGCCTTTTGCTAATAAAGATCACACTAATGTTACTACTGTTCTGCAAGTAGTGAGATATGACATTCAAGAGTCATTCTTTCAATACTGAATTCGATTTTAATACACGTAAGTCTAAGGCATTTCATGAATAATCAATAAGATTTCAACCATTAACAATTATGCATTATGTAATTTTGAAATTAAGCATATTATCAATCCGAAATAAAACACATTATAATTCATGAACGCAAAAATAGTCATGTTTGAGATATATAAGTCAACATGATTTCACTAAAGATATCGTTTAAATGAAATGATGTTTATCAACTTGGGTCATAAAGTACAGTTAAATAAACGTCCTGTTAATGTTGCCAGACAAGTAGCATCGACCGCATAATCGTGGAGCAGAAAATTCACAATAAATCCAATGTACTCAAATATCACTCTATCAAACAAGAAATATTCACCACTTGTATTACCGAAATAAGTCATTTGACAGTAGTATGTAAAACATACATTTTTTTGCTATGTGACTTAAAGCTGCACATACCAAATGGATACCAGAGGCATACGAATAAGATGAATTTCCATCGGGTCTCGTATATAAAACATGCCAAGAATTCGTATTTCAGTGTAAAACAGCCAATCACAGATAGAATAGTTCGTATCTCTACATACCAATCACATACTAATGTAAGTGAGATGTGGTATGAAAAACATACCAGATCTCTGTAGACATACCAGAATCTCGTATCAGATGTTAGTTTCAAATTGTATGTAATTTTGGTATATGTTTGTATGTAATTTTCGTATCCATCGATTTACAGTGTAGAATGTCTTACAATAAATCTGACATATTATACCCATATCATTTTAAAGATATGGATTGAATTATAATAAAGACACATATCATAGTAGACTATCAAGCTATCTCAGATAAAGTTTCAATTGATTTATGTTTACCTCAAATTTTCCAAATACTAGGTCAGGAAATTTTCCTGAATATTACTTTAGCATCATGATTTGAAAGCATTTGAATACAGTTAGAAAATATTCATGCAGGTGTTCATGCACGCTGTGTTTTTTCACAAGGTTATTAACATGACTACACCCAATCAGCATGGGAAGTTTGAAGTCCTGTGCATTTTTACAATTATTTAGTATTTACAATTTTGACTACGTGTGCTAATCGCTGTTCAAATCTAGCAGCAGTGACTTAGATCGTGGCCTGAACGAATATCCTTTTTGTCAATTTTTTAAGTGATTGAATAATTGTGCGAGCTTACATGTAATGAAGTGCAATCTATAAGCTCATTATGTTTGTAATGTACAAATGAAACAAAATGAGACAAAAGAAAGTCACGACGTTTTGGGTGACGATACAACCATTATCAAGAGGAAAGAAGCTTCTGTAGAACAGGCCAACTGTAACAACTATTTCGGACATGAACGCTATTTACAAGCTTGTCTTAAGCATTTTTAGGATTTTGGCTTACCGGAAACAGACTTTGTTGTTGCTTTGCATTCAGTCAATTTTCTGTCCTTTCAATTTGATGATGATTGCATCATCAGCGTCCTACACATGTCGTGACTATAGCTATCTTCATGTTTTTTCAACATATGGGCTTCTGATTCAGTGTGGTGCTTTCGAATGCACGCAACAAGAAAAAGATAAATTATGTATTCTGAAATGATAGTGCAAAGTCTGCACTTTTAAATACTTTCCATTAATTTCAAAATACCAACAGTCATCGGTACATGCCTCACCTAAAGATAGTCCTACTGGCCTTTTCTAACAATGTCTTCCCTATTGTACTGTACAGATCTATACATATCAAACAAATTAATTAAATCAACATTGATGATGTTCATAGTACAACGGTTACGACAAGGAGTTCAGGTACATCATAGCTCCATTCTTACTTGTCATTGAACGTGTTTTCTGGATCTACCAGATATATCTTTGATTCAAAAAGTTGCCTCTTCATAATTGAAAAGTAGAACAGAGACCAGCTTTGCAGCAAATGTTATAGAAAGACATAAGGACGCTATGGCGATGCAACTTGCGAGATCTATGTATATGAAGGCCAGATCCTATTCAACTTATTTCGGTAGGCCTATGACCTATGCTAATAAAAGCTATCAACCCAAAAAGCATGAAAAACCCCTGTAACCGGTATGAAGTGAATTTCCTGCTTCATTCTTGATGTCTGCTTTTGATATTGTTCTTTTCATGTAGATAATGGAAATGAAACAAGAAAATCTGAGAACCTCAAAGAGAAACGTCGACATCTATGATCGAGAACAATTGAAGTACAACCCAATCAATTGGAGCGGAACCTTGAAATAAAGCCAAAAATTCGTCAGCGGTGTCTCACTGAACTTCATGTATTTCAGCATAAGTGGCAAGATAAAATTTTGTAAATATATATTTGCAATTCACCATCACGTCTTCGACTCTTCTGTAATTTGCAGCCTGATCTGTTGCATAGAAAATTTCGGATTATATTTCACGAAAGTAGTAGAAACAATTATTTATTACCAAAAGAGCTTAAAATATTTTATATGAATTCAGCTCGACAATGAAATACTTGGCCAAAGTTTCAAATGTGATGATTACAATCATGATGCTATGTTAGAGGGACTTCATTTTACGCAAGCCATTTTGGTCCAATATTTCTATAACCAAGTACTGATTCACCCATCCCCCCACCTGAATTTTCGGCATCGTTCTCAAAACATTCATCCTTCAAGTCTAAATTCTTAATTGTGACGTTTTAATTTTTTACACATTCGTTCTGATCTGATCCATCGAAGAGCTCTAAGTTAATGGAATCCTATTTGATTAGTAGGTACTATTATTTTGATAAATAGGAAATAAAGGATGCTTCGCCATCTGAAAAGGAAACCATTGCGGAATTTTAGAACTTCCGTAGCAATTTAAACAGTCCTTGAATCATTCACAGATAGGCATGATTGCATAACTACTATTTCTGATCATCAATCCTTTAATTACACATTATCCGGAAGTTCAAATCTGAAATATTCCAGCAATGCCACAATAATACCGCAAAAGTAATGCAAACATAGAAGTACATAAGCGGAGTGACAACCAATGTTTCTGAGAGGATCAAAATTCCTCTTTCGCTCGCTCAGGGACCGTATCCTCATCATCACCTTTTCGCTCACCCATCGCTCAAAAATTGTCGACAAATTCCTCTCACTCGCTCATCACTCGAAGACCTAGGAAATTTATGGGCCTCTGTACAATTCTTTTGTTCTACAACCCGTTTTCATAATTCAATGTTTCAAGTCAAATTAATAAATTTTACGCGCAAAAGAGAAATTCATCATTTTATTTGAGTTAAAATTTGAAATATGCGATGAAGACATGAAGATGCCATCCATGTATTGTACTATAGTGAAAGTTCTATTGATGTCAGTACTTCAAATTACTCTTTTGACAACAAATCGAATACTTGAAAATGTTTCTGCATGAGTTTGTTTGATTTGATTGTGTTTCATTGTCCTTTTCATCATCTCTAATATTGTCATTTTTGATCTCATTTTCCATATTGTCACAGCTCTTACTTTGACAGTTCAGGCACGTTCTTGCACATTGTATGCCATTTTACCTACACGAACACAGTGTCTTTGAACAATTTCTTCGGCACCAACATTGAATGATTTTGAGGATATCTGAAGGAGCTGGTTCTCGGTATTTGGTCAGTGGAGCCAATTGCTACTTTTCCTCTTTCTATCCTCAACTGCGAATACGAGCTGGGCAAGATCCTTTTTGATGACATCACACCATCTTGTGCGCGGAGCGCCTCGGGGCCGTCTCCATCGGCATCCAGCACCCCCATGATCAAAGGAGAAAACTGCTTCCGTCGCATGGCTAGCTATCGGGGAGGCGTCTCAGATGACCGAACCATCAACGGTCGACGTGGGTCCAATTAAGTTAACATGCAGGCCAGGCCGGCGTAATGAGTAGACGGTGGCGGTTACAACCCTGGTACTGAATGATTTCGGCGGCCGGTCACAAAATATATTTTATTATGTATGAAGTGAAGGAAATGCTCTACAATTTGCGATGCGTTCGATGCACGAATTTAAAAAAACAACTATGGGTATCTGACCAGGAATGCTTCAATCAACTGATGAAGCGATCCATTTCCATTCTCTAAGAGTTTCCTTTTACAAATTTTGAAGTGGAAAGATATAACTACACGCTTTATGTCCAGCGTTGTTGACATGGGTGAGCCCTATTAAAATAGCCAATTCCTCAGTGTAACACTCGGATTCTCACTGAATTTGTGAATAGTCATGTGTTAATAGTCATGAATTCTACAGAGGGAGTTGAGTGCTTATCAAGTCATGCCGCATCAATCTTCATCTGAATATTTTCTTCCAAATTGATAGTTACCATACAAAGATAATGGTACCATAAGATAGTACATACTGCATTAATAATCTTTAACAATTTTTTCAGAGAAACTACTGAACAAATATTCTTGAAACCTATCATATAATATCAGGGAATTATGCTTTACATCGCGTGCCATTTCCAAGGCTTTTTGTCGCATTGCACACCGTGCAGCCGACAAAACAGCAATTTCGCCCCATTGCCGTAATGCTTTTTTTGCCACAATAAGGACCGTACTAAAATGGGTTCAGGCATCTATTTCTCATCTAACCCTTTTAAACAATTAAATATCTTTGGTGTATACACATTGGGGATTTAATAAATGCGGAGTTACCACTCTACCTAATATACTTACTCTATGGCCGCCACTCCATGTAGTGTATAGCACTCATGCCTCCTTTGTCATAATGATGAATGTGCAGAAACAACACATTACTTGACACGAAGGCGCTTCCTTCATTTTGAAACACATCATGCTACTTTTTGCTACATGCCCATCATGTCGACGTGTCTACATAAGGATGTCGACAGGATGTTGACACATCGACTGAACTTCATTGAACCTGTTTGAAAGTTTATTGCTGACTCCCATGAACAATCACATCAAACTCTGCATTCTCCGTCGATGGATCTTTTTTATAGCCATCGAGGACAACGTTGTCTTGCCGCTGCGCTCCATGACATGTTTTCTGCACTGTTGAAAAATGAGCCGATGAGGCATTTCAAAGTGCCCTGATAAGCAGCCGGTAACATCCTATTTTCAACTATTGGAATCCTCCATCGTTTAGGTACTGTTGCCATGACAACACATGTCGATGCGTTCAATCGTTTTCAATGTCCATTTACTGTAGTCAGTCCAAAGATAAATTTCTTGTGATTGTTTGTTTACATCAATGCTTGACATTTCTATAATTGTACTTCTTCTTGTATGATTTGAAGTTGTTACATCTGTGTTCTATCACAAGTGCGTTCATGTGTTCAATTATGGATAATCGTTCTTTATATTCACTTAGCAGTGCATTGTCAAGGCCAAAAATTACAGTGTAGTAATCTACTATATTTTCTTAAACATGAGATCGATGACTCTAACACACAAACAAAGCAGAAGAAAATATCATCTGGAAGACTTCTCCCTAGACATCCTATTATCAGTGTTATTACACTTAAGTTGGAGAACATAAAGCTCAACACTTGCTTGATTAGGGAAAATATGTAGGTCACCAAATTATTCGGAAATTCGATGAAGGTCCGGTGTTTTCAACCAGGATTCCTGGGTCACAAAGCTTGCTCATCATAGGAGCTGTGACACTTGATTGCATTGTCGGCATCTTGCATGACTCTTGAAGGAAGTTGCATTATATAGTCTATTTTCGGAAATTCAGAAGTCAAGATTTCAGTATTCTTCATCTGTTCATTCCAGAGTAAAATACTTTAGCTTTCGATCTCGATGCACCATCGTGATAGTAAAGTCTAAGAAGAGTCACGTTTGTCTTACGAAAATCATCTCTGAAGTTCACATTATGATTTTTATACACAACGCCTCGACGAATTTTGAGATGACAAATGTATGAGGCTATGTCTATATGTTTCATGATTAGATGGTGAAGTTTAATTCAGCCTTTGTTTGATGTAATGCATGCTAGATGACCTAATGGCATTGAATAAATCAAATTAACAACTCTTCTCAAGCTTGTGATTCCTAGAGGATAGACAGGCCTTCCAAAATTGCGTAGGTCGCTGGATGGTATCAGTGATACTAGTTTCACGGTTGTTGACCATGCTCCATGCAGCCGGCATCTCTCTCCCTTAGACTTCTTGTTGTAAAAAATCTAAAAAAGCATTTATGCGTGGAAAATTATTTGAATTAATTTTTGATCTGGAGTAATTCGTTCTAAAATATCTCGGTAAATTTCGTTTAGAAGATTCTCTAGAAGCACGTCAAGACTGAGGTTTTTGAATCGTGCTCAAAGCTATGAAGTTATGCATTGAATACGATACCCTATATGCCAACAGATCGGGTCGGATTCATTCAAAATCAGAAGTGTGCATTTCACCAAGTAAAATGTAGGAATCTCGAACCAGGGTATTTTTTGGGTATATAGGCCTTCCCGAATTACAGCCGAAATTTGAAATGTCATTTTTGCGTCCCGGGTATCTTGCATAGCATCGTTTTTATTTTTCAAAAGTTTCATTTCAGTTTTTACAGCTTGTGGTTTGAGAAAATGCATTGTTGAAAAAAAGTCCTCCTACAAAATTTACTCTTTCGAAAGCGATTTTCATAGGTTTTAGCAATAGGTTGACGCTTCTTTTTTTGACACAATTGTAGCACATGTCCGAAACTTTCCCTCGGCCACTTGAAGTTTCAAGAATATATACCTACTTCCCTGCCTGGTGGATCCTATTTGATGAAAACGGGTTGTCTTATTCTGTGCTCACTCCTGACTGTATATCATGCAGTATCACAAATTTGAAATACTGGTGTGATGGATGACGATTTGCATGGAGGCCACTATGACACTACCATTGATGTCAACAGCTGTGCTAACAATGTCACTGTGAACTGTGAAGAAACCTATGGTTATCTGAGAGACGTTATATCTCTAAATTGTTATGTCAACTGATACGGCACGGTACGGTACACGACTGTGTATGGCTAGCATGTCGAGAGAAGTTTTTAGTTGCCGTGTTATCTGCATGTAAGAAGTCTGAATGGAACAGACCAATGTTGCCGAAAGGCTGAAGGATCCACGATCCACTGTTAGCATCTGAACCAGATGATTTAAGCAGCGCGGACACTTGCGAAATTGCAAAAGGTCTGGACGACCACGAAAGACATAGAAGGCTGATCACCATCCTTTATGCTTCTTCTAGTTTAGAATGAAGCATTGACATCTCGGATGCCTCGTAATCGCTTGCATTCTGCAGGCATTCGCTCTTCCCGACCCAAGATCAACTTTCCTCTCCCTGGAACCGCACAAGCCTGCTGAATTGATCAATAAATTGAATTCATTTTTGAGAGCCACACTGGTCATGAATAACTTTTTATAGATGAGTTTCTGAGATGTCTAGATTTTAACCCAATCGAACATGGGTTGTTCAGTTGAACAAAGCGTGCTGTAGCAACATCTACCTCGAAACGTTGAGGATATGGAGTATCGGTTGCGATGAGTGCGGAGAGTGTTCCGCAAGCAGAAATGTGCTACCATGTTGACAACATGTCGATGCGTCTTGAGACAATAATTTGAGCAGAAGGGAGATGTACATGATGTTAATTTCATTGCATCAAACGGCTTAGATGATGCTTTGTCACTCAATGTAAATATAGGATTTGTAAATAATATAAAGTTTGGACCGCTCGTCAAATTATATTCTAATGACTAACCCATGGAAGTATTAACTAACCAGTTATCACTCATTAAAATTCTACGCTGCAGCGTCACAGTGCATGGCCAGCAACTTTGATATCAATCGATGGTTTTAGATCTGTAAAATTGATGCATAACCTTAAAAATGACAAATTTGCAAATTCACGATTTTGATGTTTGCAAACTTGAAAATCCCAAAAAGTAGGCATAAATGATGTTCTAATAGCTCTTCAGACCTTTTTTTTCTGGATCTTTCTCAACCGTTTCTGCACCATCAGTTAAAGCAAATTGTTATCCATCACACCAGTATTTCAAATTTTTGGTACTACATGATATACAGTCAGTAGTGAGCATAGAATAAGACAACCCGTTTTCATGAAATAGGACCCACCAGTCAGGGAAGCAGATATTCTTGAAACTTCAAGTGGCTGAGGGAAAGTTTCGGTCCTGTGCTACAATCATGCCAAAAATTAACGTCAACCTATTGTTTTCGAAAGAATAAGAAGTTTTGTACGAGGACTTTTTTGAACAGTTTATGCTTCTCATAAAATTTCGTTATTAGACTATTTCTGTTTTTCTCACAGCCTTAGTTTTACGTCATCTGTTCCTTATATTACATTTCAGCATTGATCAGCGATTGAAAAATTGGGAATGAATTGTGCAAGTGCTAGTTTATTCAATCGTGATTGATCGATTGGCGGTTTTTGAGATGCTCGTACAAAAAATCATCACTGAACGTTACCTGTGCTTAACAACTTAGTAATGCAACTACTACATGCAAATTGTGCAGGTCACTCTCACCTCTACGAAGGCAGCGTATTGTCTAATATGTCATAAATTTTGATTCAATCCATTGCTTTACTCACTTGATGTTTCAAGTCATCTATTAATTATTCATCAAATATACTTTACTTGTGTGAGATGCCTTTCCTAATGAGTAGACCTGCACAATAAGTATTTTCATTATCTGACATTTTCCATTCAGGCAGGCATATTTGGCTGAATCATCAGGTTTTATCAGATGACAGTTTTGTTCACTTGAGTTGTGTAAAGCGGTTGCCGACAATGTCCTAGCAGCACAACTGAGATTGCTCTGGACGCCGAATGACATTCGCGCAACAGAAAAATATGTGATTTTTCAACTCAGTACCTGAATGTTGCTGAGCCTATATATACATGTATACCGCGAATACATGTATTCGCTAGCTGTCAACAATTTTTTTGTTTTATGTAGCCTATTTGAAATAATTATCAGCTTCCAGTTTCTTGAATTAATGCTCTTTCAAAGCGGCAATTATATGGACACGAATTCAAAGTATTTATGACAGAATCAAAGTAATAACGTGAATCAAGAACTGCATGATGGCTCCTCGGAATTATGCAACCACGTATTTTCTTTACTACTAACTTGGGAATCTGGCACCAAAAGATATAACCGAATTTTAATTTCGGAGCCGTGCGACTTCCCTGTCGAACTGAGTATTGAAAAACTTACATGGACCTGCTTGTAGGCTTATTTGTATACACAATTATAGGCTTATAATATATGCACTTGACCAGCTACGCCGTTGGCTAATAAGAAAATAGGCTTATTGATGACTCTACTACGCTTTATGACTGTAACCTATTTCGCATGACGTGTTGACGCTAGATTATGAATTAGAAAGTGGATGTTCTTTTGGAATGTCTTGGACTTCCTATTGGCCTTGTTTTCAAAATTAGTTGCTTGATGATATGACTAGGTCTGCAACCTCAGGTTTGCAGGAAAATCCTTACAATCTCACGCTTGGCTGGAAATATAACTTCCATCAATCGTTGATGTATGTAATTCATGAGCCCGGGGAAGCACAAGTTACATTAACTAAAACAGTGGATTCTGCCACTTCTGTCGTTATTTTCAGAAAGCAGCAATGTGATTTTTATAAAAAGTGATTGATATCCATGACATGGAAAATTTTCTAACATTTTAAATGACATGGAGGAATTAGTTCTTTCCCCAGCACGAGTTCCAGATCGTGAGGGAGACTTGACAGTTCTTTTGACATTTTTCATATAACGAACCCAGACTACAATGCTGATGTAAAGATTGAAGCGCCTTTGTACTGTTCTGATAACTGTTTGATTACCATAAAGTCCACTACCCTCTAGACTGCTTCTCAAAACTACCCAGAAGACGTATTTGGCCCTTCAACCAATCATCCTGGGATGATCTTATAGATGTCTTCAGAGCGATGTGCTCGATGACTGTGATTTGTATAACAAATGTTTCTGTTTTTGTGGCATGTCTACTTACACACCCTCCTGAAAAGCTTTATCTGCATCTCCGAAATGGTTTAACAAGGAGTGTGCAGTAGTTATAGTTAAGAAAATCATTTATTTTCAATTCTTCAAGTGCTTTCCTATTTCATGAAAGTGTTAAGGAAGTTGAACTCTTCGAAGAGCACTGGGCCCAAAGGTATTCCAGCGATTGTGCTTATCCTCTTGAGGACGGGTTAGAAAACTTGATCATTGTGACAAGTGCTGAGGACGAGCAGTCCTATTGTTAACTAGCGTAGCTGGCGATTTGGCACAGATTCATCTGTAAATGGGACGGACACAGCTCGTCCTCGGCAATGGAGGTTGTTTTTCATCTCCGCACCTCAGACGCTAAATGAAAGTAACAAGGACGAGGTGCCTCCGTCCTCAACAGGGTAAAACGTGTGCTCCGGAGTTGGCTCTAGTATTCGCTCGACTCTTCCAGCTATCTACATGCATGACAACGGGTAGGGACTCTTCTTCCTGGAAAGTTGCCCACGTGGTCTCTATTCCAAAGAGTGGAGATAGAAGTGATCCGTGCAATTGCCGTCCAATTTCATCGGAAGTTTGGGGAGTCCACAGCAGCATCCCTTGATACATCAAAGGCATTCGATCGAGTTTGGCACTCGGCTCTTATCAATAGACTATTTCCCACAGAATCCATGCTGAAGTCGTTAGTTGGATAGAGACCTTCCTGACTAACCGCTCTATTTTAGTTCGTGTCGATGGATTTCTCTGATTGTTTCAGGGTCAATGCCGGTGTCCTTCAGGGTTGTATTCTTCCACCTATTCTATTTCCTGTGTTTATAACCTACGTCTAACAAATAATCCAATTCCCTCTTTCGCGGATGATTCCACTCTTCATGCATCGATTTCCTATTCCAGTCAGAGGGCTTGTACTGAACTCATCTATTGAGTCTGACTTACATAGAATTTTGTCTTGTGACCGAGTCATTTTCAATGAAGGCAAGACTCAGCCAATTTATTTTTCTCTCAAGCGTGTCTAAGACAGTTTGGCAGGTCATTCCCCTTCAGTGGAGAATAGCATTTCTTTACTTGTTGTGCCACTGTCTGATTCTTTAGGTTGGTCAGTTGCCCGCCAAGTTGCCACATGCTTGGTTAACAGGTCCTCTGAGTAGCCTTCATGTACTTGATCGCGTTCATTGCAAGGCAGTTCGCCTGACAGACACCGTAGAGCAGTCTCCTGTCTTTCTCTACTCTATGGCTGCTATCACGGTCTTTGTTCTGATGAACTTGCTTCAGTTACTCCACGTCCTCATTTTTTCATCAGATGCATAATAGGAAGTCACTGCGCCAATTCATGCTTGTCATTATTCCTCGGTGGCGTACCTAGCATTTTAATAGATCATTCTTTCATAGGACAGAAAGGTTGCGGAATAGGCTTCCTTTGGAGGTATTCCCAACATCTGTCAAAGTCGAGGCATTCAACTGAGTCTTCAATAAACATCCACTCGGGTGCTTCAAAAGTGATAAAAGTTAACTGCCAAAAACCTACATGATGTGTAATTGTGTAGGAAGTTCGAGTCCGTAAATGTTTTTAACTTTAGAGGGTCCTCATTGAAAGAAGTATGAGGAGCACTGGCAAAAGATTAGACGGCATACTGATATATAACAATGTTTTCTTATTGACTAGATACACTGGGATTTGCTTCCTTGCGTCATGGCACCCACTTTTGGACCCCACCCATGGAACCACAGCAAGAGGTCATGTTTTAGGATATGTAGTATAGCTCATTGTTTTAGTAAGCACGTGAAGTGTGCTTAAGAATTGCGATGGACATTTTGAAAAGTCCGATTTATAGGCCTGGTACGTAAGAGCTTATCCTCTATGGGACATTTACATTTCTGCTTTAAATATATCCGTAATATATATATAGATATATATGTTTTTGCGTGCAGAAACATTTCTCTCTCTCTCTCTCTCTCTACATATATATATATATATATATATATATATATATATATATATATATATATATATATATATATATATATGTATATATAAAGATAAATTAAAAAAATTCAACGTAGTCTCAAGATAAAATTGTTTATTCACGAATTTTCGTCTAAGACTTCATCAGGTGAACGAAGTGTCTTAGACGAAAATTCGTGAATAAACAATTTTATCTTGAGACTACGTTGAATTTTTTTAATTTATCTTTATTATTAAGTCTCATGGCGACTACTTATGATCATATATATATATAAAACTAATATATATAAACTATATATAAACTATTTATATACTATATATATAAACTATATAAAACTAGAACCCAAATTGTCAAATCAAAAACAATTGATGCACGAGCGCTTTCATTTCAATCAATCTTCAGGTGCATTCAAAAATACATTTAAAGTGAAAGTTATAGATGACAAACTTGCATAATACAAAAATAGGCTATAGATATAAAACGTTTCATAGATTTCTTGTAGATGAATTATTGATCTTAGGCTTGGATAGATCTATGAAATATCTTTCTTTACATTTACGTTCTATATCACTATCAATTTGAATCTTATAAAATGGGAAAATCTTAAAATGTCCCTTGCCACATTTCTCAAGATGTTCACTCAGCTTTATTTGTCTGTAGATGGAATTATTCAATTGCTGTTTGTAGACTCTAACTCTAGCTCTTAAGGATGTACCTGTTTCACCTATGTAGTATTCTTTACAGTCATGACAAGTTATAACATAAATCAGATTAGAAGATGCACAAGTCATATCACTTTTTATAACAAATGTTTTTCCATTGAAGTTATAAGAGTTACCTTCCATTAAAAATTGGCATGTACCACAACGTTGGTCATTACATCTAGTGACAGAAAAAATGTTAATATCATTTTCTAAAAATTTTGATTTACACAGGATTTGTTTCAAATTCTTGGATTGCCGTTTGCTGTTAAGAAATAATTTGTCTTTGAAGATGTCTTTAGTCTGTGGATCACTTTTCAAAATTGAGTTAAAATGATTAATCATGGGAAGAACATTTATATTTATATATGAATATATATAAATATTTATATATATATATATATATATATATATATATATATACGTGTATATTTATAGCCACTTTCAGTGAAACTCCAACATTTCAGGTATATTGCAATGTCACGTTCTAGTAGTGACGAAAGGGATGAGGCAATAAATCAAAAGAAATAATTTTTGAATTGATACAATGTTTAGCCAACCGACCCGAACCGATTTGATTTTCTCTCGAATCAGCAACCGATTCGTGAATCGAATCAAATCTCGAAGCTGCGCATTCCCCTACTTAAATGCTGTGTTCTTTGTAAGTGTTGACACAAACCTCTTTTCCGGCTCGCAGGATATTTTTTATAGAATTCTGCTTGCGTCAAATTCTCTAATCGTGAACTTGATTCTTAAGTGTGGTCACTCAAATCAGTCACACTTAGTCATAAATTTATGTCTTTATGCTTGAAATTTATTTACATCGAATTACCTTGAAAATTTCTTGGATACCAAAAGTTTTCATCGTCAAAGACGGTATGCTCACCGTGAAGAGGATCGTGAAAACATGCATTTTATGCATTTCATCACCTCGAAGGTTTGCTTGCGAGAGCCTTCCACAATTTTCACATAACTTTTATGTGGGACAAAGCGAGTACTGGAAATTTCGATTTGAGTAGAGCACTCGACTCAATTCGAGACTTGAGTTCTGCCGTTCGAGTATTCGATCGATTCAACTCGACTCGAAACTCGGAGTCGTGTTGGTCAAGTAGTGAAGTCGACCTGATTGAAATGCTCATAGATGAGTTGCATTATAGCAATGTTAATACGACATTGAAAATGTAGAACAAGTGAAGCGAGTTCTACATTTTTAATGAGTATAGGCGAGTATTAACATTGCTATTGTTGAATATAGACATCGTGATCAACCATGCAAATTATATTTAAAGCAGATCATATCAATGAATTAGGTCATATGCTTACAGAGATATATGAGTAAGATATCCATGAAATGAACATCTTTGGTTTAGAAATGAAACTCATCTGCGACATTTATTTAAAAGTGATGTTAAAAAGTAATGTTAAATATCTTATGTTGAACGGTTTCTATTCTTTCACTGCCAAAAATCTATGTTAATGAATTTACAAGGAAAATGTTAAAAATTTTTACCCTATAATCATTGACACAAAGGCTTTCTGAGGGGCTAGCAGCACTACTACTTTCTACCTGTTAGACCAGTAGCTACTACATGGCTGCAGCAAATACAGTAGGCTATCTGGATAAGTCATCAATGATGAAATTATATTTTATGCCAATTTTCTAATACTGACTGAGTGCTGCTTTTGTTCTTGTTTGACGAATTTCGACAAACATAGATATTGCTGAATTGCATACTCATTTTCATATTGTCTTGATATGGGATTTCTACCCGAATCGACTCGACTTTCGGTCGACTCGACTCGATTCGGTGTTGGTAATAACCCTGACCAGCTGGGCCCTACTTTTCATAACTAAAAACTTTTTTTTAAACTATGATGCTTTGTTGCTTTTTATAACTTGATCTGAATGCAGCAGATGGTTCGTCAATTTTTGAAGCAGTTTAATCTTCAAGGCAATGATAGTCGTCAGTATTGTCAACGCAACATCTCAGTACACGTAATTGAAGCGTTCGAGATGCATGTCAGTTCATGTAACTGGCTCTTTTGACGCTTTTGGCCAAGACATTTGACAGTGAACCAGTCTAGTCGAACTGCCTGTTTTAATGGCTCGCCAATCGCCCTTTTCGCAGTCAATGCTTGCTTTTTATCACTTGATAATCTGTTCATTTTTATGTTGTGTTTAAATAATCTCGCTTTTGTTGCAGTTCATATACACAAATGCATTGCATAATTTTATTTGTGTAAAGAAAATTGATCTATCTAAATATACATTTCTTCATATTGCTTTATTATAATAAACCAGAAAATATGAAATTTATTTGAATGTTTGTTTTACAGGTTTTCAGAAAATATGGCTTGCTTTCTATTTTATTGAAATGACAACGCCAACATAAACAACGATGTATTGAATAATTTCGAGTTATGTCATTACAAAACCAGTGAATCAGATAATTATCAATAATGTCGACTGGAGATGGAAGTATGGAGATGTCAGAAACCGGCAAAATGATTATGGTTCATACAAGGAAAGGAGATTGTTCTCAAGAAGATATATCTCACAATGTCAACAACGAAAGACATTCATCACCTGCGCATCGGCACGAATTTCCACACGATTCATATCATCGCAGCCCCCAAAGTCACTCCGTTGGACCGTTAACTCCATCTACATCGTCATCAGAGGGAGTATTACCAGCCGTGTCTGCAGTTCCAAATCCTTTTTCACACTCAAGTCCTGCAAATGGTGTGAGGTCTGCAGGAGGCTCTGTATCTAATTCCGATTCAGATGAAGCTGTGACGCTACGAGGCAAACAAGGTCTTTTGAAATGTCGACACACAAGTGCTAGTGATGCCGATGTTCGCAAGAAAACGGTATCGTTCAGCTGTACTCCTTTAGAGAAGAGTAGAAAAATCGTGAATGGTAAGTTCCCATCATTACACTACATTAATGCATAGCACAAATATATTCACAGTAGAAATTCAACGGGGAAAGCAATTTCGGAATAGGATGTCAGGTGTCACATTTCCGTATGCTTTGTTGCGAACGATTCGTGACATTATAAATGAGATCCTGGTCACTGCGTTCATGGCTCTGGAGTTCTAATACAGACCGTTACAAAAATAATTGCAATAGGCTGTCAACCCATTTACAAACATATTTTTCGTATGGAAGATAGGATTCAATTTTAACAAACTTTGTGCCATATGCAACCTCATGTTCCGTTCCATAGATTATTTTGGCATGTATTTTAATTTCGTAAGTGATCAGTTGACCCTGCAGAAGAAAATTGACTTCAAAAAAGAAAACTTCAACAGGAACACTTCCGCGCTTCCAAGTGGAAATGAAGCAATATAACAAATTTAACGCAGCAATTTCTAGCTTTTTTCTTGTTGAGCAAAAATTTTCGAGTATAGTCGTAAATGAAAGCTGATGCCATCAGCTCCAAGAATATGTAAGTTTTGTCATAATCGGCCCATCCGTCCTTTGTCAAACTTCAAATTTGTTCCTTTTTAACTCCCAGTCCCTTACGAGGATGAGTAATCATTCATGGTTTGTTCTGAATAGGGAATCCAATCCCGGGATGGGGTCTTATCCTTGGAATGTCATCCCCAGGATTGGAGGGTCAAAATCTAGGGATTTGGAAATTCACAAAATAGCGGTGTTTCGTCTAAAGTAAGACAAAGTGAAGAAGATAGAACTACCATAAATTAACACACGTCAGAAACAGGTTCTTCACGCCTCTATGTAATCGCCCAGGTTGCATTTTCAGTAATCCACCGATTAGACTTTTTGATTTTTGTTAGGGAATTTAATTTGAACTTTTCATTTTTTTAAAGCTAATGACATTTGAACAACCTCGAGTATGACCAATTTAAAGATGAACATTGGCGAATTACACAATACCGGGATTAGGAATCGAGCTAACCACCGGGATTGAGACCTTTAGGAGGCAAATTGCTCACTTGACCACAGATTTATGTTACATCATTAGCCTCTGATTAATTCAATCCGGGATTGACCAAATCTCAGAATAATATTTTTCAGGAAGAATTATTCTCATTTGGCAGCAGTTGTTCACAGCATTAGTTTATTTTTTGGTAAAAAAAAGCGTACAAAATAATCTTCAATCCCACAATCCCGAGACTGGCTTTTTGAGATTATGGGCTGATGCCTCATGCTACCCTTGAAGGCCTTGATGTGTTGCAATGGATGCAAGCATACAGTGACATTCCATTAAGCCGACAAAGGACATAGCTGCTCTTATGGGAAGGTCCCCATCAAGCTCCTTAACCCCGGTTTGTTTGCACCTGTGTCATGCTGACTTTCAGCGAAAACAGCCCTGTCAGCAATCCTTCACATTATCAAGCACGTGCTCACTACCGCTGACTCTGGCGTATCAAGGACACATTACAAGGGTGGCTCTCCCAGTCATTGGCACTAGCTCAACTGGGTTAGGTAGCAACGCAAAGGAGTTTTACAATTTAAGCAAATAACCCGACACGTGCGGCCAAGGATGAAAACCTGCAATATGAAATGTTTGACTAACACCTACATCTATTTTAATACCTTAACTATATTTCAGTGCTAAAAATTTTCTGCGTGGTCTCAGTCATAACAATATAATTAAGTTCATTAGGACTGCTAGCTTCAGTTAAGCGCAATACTGTGGACACAATGATGACGCATTGTATATTTGGTGCTCTTATTAAGATATTCATAGAAAAATTATGAGGGATGGAGTTTTGAAGACACAAAACTTAAGTTAATTCCAAAATGTTCTACACTGTGTATGTTTCAAGTCGACGCTCTAGACAGATGACTCGAAATGTTTTATTCATGACAAAATATTGCCTTGTTGAGCTTAAATATAGCCCAGATATAGGTGCAACCACCATCTAGCTAGCCTTAAAATATATGTTTAACCAACTTTTCGTGATGATGTTTTATGCTGTATTTAGTAGCTTTTACTGCACAAGTGATATTGCGCACTGCTTGAGTCGCTCATAACAAAACGGAAAATTGGAGAGATGCTTTATTTATCATAGCCCTGAGGAAGATTTTTGAGTCATCGATCAATTTCATTCGCAGTTTTCATCTCAAATCAGTGCATGTTTACAGAAAAATTGAAATTTTTAGTTTTTGCCTTTAACCTCTGTTGAATCAGTATGACTTCCAGAAGGCACATGAGAATTTTTTGTAAACGGCGCTCCGTCGGCTAAGATGGCCTTGAACGAATCCTAGCATGCACTGTACAAAGTGTACATGACTGAAAAATGTAGAAGTCGGATGTCTGACCCAAGTTTTGTAACCTTGACCAGCGGCAAAAATCTTAAGCCATCTTCTTCATCTCCGCGTGAGTCTCTGGTCACTCTCCTGATCTCTGTGTCCCTATCCGTCCTACCCGTGCTCCCGTTCGGACCAACTCTCTTCAGACCGCTTAGCCTCCCTCACTGATGCTGTCCCTGACCACATGGACTGACCGCTCCCATATTACATAGGTCGGTCCAAATGCTTCGGGTGCTTTCATAATCTGCTCTACTTGCTCTTCCGCTTTCTTAACTTCTCTTTCTATTTTTCTTTCATGCTTTAGCACAACCGAAATCTACATACCCTGTCTTGGTCCGTCTCCTATCACTCCTCTTCTCCTGTTTGACTCTCTCGGCTTGTCAGTGTTGTCTTCATCCCGTCGTCTCTCTTGCCCGCGCCTGTCCGTTGTCTTGTCCTCCTAGTCATCTCTTGTTGTCTTCAATTTCGGTGTCATTCCACTGACTAATACTCGAATATCAGCGACAATGATACCACAGATGTGCTTGCCAAAAGAGACATGTATATATGTATATATCCTTTCTGCAGCTTTTCAGTGTCTGTCGTGTCTTGTAGAAATCACAAACAGCATCACAATAGATAATGGAAAAATATCAGCTTAATGCAAATTTCTGGAATGACAATGACTTCGAATGAAGATCAAGAAAAGGAATTAGAAAAATTAGAAATAATACCAGTTAAGTAAGGACGGACGAAACGAAGTAAAGCAAATACAAAAAATACAAATGAAGTAATGACATGATTATAAACAGTAGAATTGAAAGAAAGTTATAATACAAAGCTATAAAGTTAAGGAAAGCTAAAAAAAGAAGTTATTGATAAAAGTGAAGTAATGACGGACACATAGGCAAGCAAAGAGAAACAATTGACGGAGCATTATGGATGCCACCAAGGTAAAACCAAATCAATCACAAATTCCTTTTGACACATAGATCAGGGGCAAATCTTTTGATAGACAGGGACTCTAGAATACGTAAGGTATGACACGAATGAGAAGTAAATAAAACTTTGAAGCGATTACAAGCCTCACTATACGAACAGTCACAAACTTGAAGATGTCGCGTGATCGCACCATGATTCAAAAGTAGAAATAAGCAAAAACCTCTCCCGGGTGAATAACTGCCGATGTTTTTATAGATATAGAATTTACAAATGCAAAATGTCTTGTTTCTCCCTTCTACCCGAGCAGCGACTATCCTTTGATCATTAGTCTCATTGTTTGACTTGTGGCATCGAACGTAAGAAGGCGGGTTTTCCGCCTGCTCTATTCGTCGGACGGGTGGTCCTGCCAGCACCAGCTGTATAATTCGAAGCAAAAGGTGTTTTATCCGTCCGCAGTAGTGCTCGGCATCACCAGCATTTCTTCCGGTGATATTTGCGTAATGGTGGCAGCAGCGACTGTTGTATTTTGCTGTTGACACAGAGACAGAACCTTCACATGCACTTGGTCATTTTCTGAGAGGTGCGGGACAGGAGCAATCCGGCTCCTCCTCATTTTCACCATTAATTTCCGGCCTTGTGCTGCAGTTGTTAATCGAAGTCGGCCGCTTCCTTCCTTTAGTTTGACGTGCCCTTCCTGAAGATTGCAGTTCCACCATCATTTAGCCTTTTCGAGTGCATATACCCTTATGCGGTCCAACGAAATTATTTTATCGTCTCGCCTCCTAGTTGCAGAAACACGTTGCACTCCGTCCTATATCAAATTCGGCTATCTGCGCAAACTTGCGGCGTTATTTCTATCGCATAGAATTGTATAACATTCATTTGCGATGCGTCCTTGCTTTTCTTATAAGGTGCATTCCATGAGTGTGACGGACTAAACATCGCAGACTCAAATTATTCTACTGACCAAAGTATTTAACCGATTTACTTGATATTCTAGCATGATGGCAACATATGTCCCCGTAACATCATGTGAAAGTTTGGTGCGAATCGCACCGATGGTTGCCTAGCAACCATCAACTATGTGCGTGTGACGGACTTAACAGCAGAATTTGCATTTTTGACTTTCCTGTCCTTAGCATAAGATTCCTGCCCATTCAATGATAGTTGAAAGTTCAACTGAACATATCTTATTGTTAGCACCCATATTGACATCCCCAAACCAATTTCAGGATTTTTTGGAATGTATATGAGTACACACCAAAAAAATCATGATATGACGGACTTAACGTGATGGACTTAACATATTCTGCACCAACGGGATCTCCTCTTTTAAGTTATGTTGACGCTTTTTAATTGCTATTTAATAATGTTTTCGGTATAATGGCACGTGTCTCTTAACTGAAACCCGCTAAAAACTGTATCTCAGTTATTTACGGATGATTTTTATTGAAAAATATATTAAAAAATAAAAAAAAATAAAAATTGTAATTTAGTGAACAATTGTAATTAGCAATTAAAATGATCCTCTTTCATGGTACATGTCAGGAAATTCAAAACACTCAAATTATCCAAAAATTTGCTTTCTACTATTCACAAAGTTTCAAAAAAATAGTGTCCTTGGTTGTTGACTGTTGTAGGAGCACGTATGACGCACAGTATTGAATCAGGCGAATAAAGAGTTATATCTCCAAATGCCGGCCATTTGAAATGGTTGTCCAAAGGTAAAGGCTCCATCTCACTTACCATGTAGCCTTGAGAGTCATTCAACACTTCAGTGACGATGTCTCTAAGACATCTTTGAATTTTTGTTCATAGGTTAGATGAATTTCATCTTTCGGTGCATGGACACAGTTTACTTTTGTGTCAGTTTCATCCAATGCCCTGACGAAATCAGAAGCTGAATTGACTAGGGCTTTCCTTGTTTTGATCCTATTTTCTGCGGCACGTTTTATGCTGCCTCCCATGCCATTTATAGCACCTTTGCCGTGCGAGGTATCAAAAAAGGACCACATCGCGTGGCTTTGGTCAAAATGTTCACGTTTCATTTCGAGGAATTGTTGCGATGGTCCGTCGGACCATACATGAAATGAGCCCCTAGCCTTACAATGCAATTCAAGGACTTTCCACAGAAGTACACTGATAATGATCTTGGTCTGTTCCGTTTCATCAGTCACGAAACATAACATCTCAGCAGGTTTCCCTTCAAGGTATACAGTTACCGTGAACAACGAAATTGTGTTTTGAGCCCAATAAGATGACTGCACGGCATCCTGAGAGAAACAAGGATATTTTTCACTAAAATCACAATGGATAACGAACGACTTGTCAGTTAAGTTAGACTTAGCTAACTGATAAGCTTTACTTTGATGACGTTTGATCAAATGATGGACAACAAACTGTTTCAAAAGATCGATGAAAATGCTCAATGCGCCAAGAACTCTGCGTGTTACCTTCATTTGCATCCGACGTTTACTTTCAGATTCATCACTTGACCACCACACGTACGATACTTCCCCATCGTCTTCGTTGGGAATTTGAATCCTAGTTGGAATTAAATGAATCTTGGAATTGGAACGGAACCTTTCCAAGAATTCAACATACAAGCACTAATATTGGCTCCGTAGCATCGGTTACAGTAATCAGTGCAACAAGATGTTAAGTCCATCACACACCATGTTAAGTCCGTCACAATTAATGTGACGGACTTAACAAAATAAATTCCGCCATATTTCCGTTATGCCTCATTTGCAGGTATAATGCGCTTATGGCCTTTATAAGTGATATATGAAGGGCAGAACCGCTATGATTGCAACAATTAATAACAACTCTATTATGTTGTAGGCAAAAATAGTTCAATTTCGTGACGGACTTAACATTTGTTAATCAATTATTCGCAATTAATTATATATCATAATTACACACCCATGACAGAAATCTAGCATGTTAATATATCTTTGGGATACTAATATTTATAATATTGACAATTTAGCCAATTCCAAACGTTTTATCATAGGAAAAAATATTTTGAAAAAAATGAATGAAATTACAGAAAATTAAAATGAAAAAAAATACATTTTTTAGATAATTTTTTCTAGCCTATAATTGATGATAAGTTATCGGATTCTAGTGTTTTATGTTCATTTAGTGCATGATTGTTGGTATACAATCAAATATTTTCGTGTAACTATCGTTTTAATTTTGAATGTGGCTTTCCACTTTTTCGTGGAATGTACCATAGCCGCGATAAACACACCATTGTTTATAATTGAAATATGCTTCAATGCGTTGCCATAGATGGATGTTAATACTTCTAACAGTCATCGCATGCCCAAATGGTGAACCCGACATTGAACAATTAATGTAGGCTTATTTATTGTATTATGTGCTCATGTCTGGTCTTCTAAAATGTAATTTCAAAGTTTTAGGATTTTTCAAGAAGAAAAGACAATCAGGTTTGCATGCAGTCCCTTCTTTGGTATGCTGGGTTTAGGAGAAATTATGGGAAGTGAGGAATGTTCAGAACATTACCTGAAATTCGATGCATCAAGTACCTACCTTGTTTTTGCACACCAGGTAGGGCGAAGCTCTCTGTCAAAGTGGACCAGCTAATCTTAAGCGGAAGAGCAGTAATAGCATCCACAAGTGCAGTTTAAATCTTAACACAGTAGGGATGCTGCTATTCCCAATTTCCGAATTTTCTCGAATACAACCCTCCCTCTGATAGAGCCCTCACTTAAACTGTAAAAAATACTCACACAAACCGTTGATTACATTCGAGAAAATGCGGTGTGTCAGATATTAGATTTCGGTCTGATGATTCGTCGAAGAACGTGACAAAACTCATACTGTTGATTCCCCAACCAGCTTAATCAAACTATTGTCAAATGAAATTTTTAATAAATTAACAATTACATATAAGATGAATAAATAAAATTTAATATAAGATAAAAGATAATATACTATAGGAAAAAATTCGAAAAAAATTAAATTGAATATTAGATGTAAAATTGATAGTGGAGACCTTTATTAGCCCGGAGTTTTCTGTGCAGTGGTAGTGAGCGACTGCAGACACCGCTTTTGGATCACATGATTACTGCTGTAGGCGTACTTGTTTAAAGTATGATGCAACCCTTTTTTCTTTCTTTCATTGAAATGATGTGCATGTGCACTTATTTCACAAAGGCTTTACAAATATTTTATGTATTTCTGTAGTTGTGCAACACGTCGCAATACCGCAGCTGGTTCACGGTCTCATTAGAACTATTATAATATTACTAAAATGGATGTGTCTGAATGTTCTTTGTCATCTTGGAGAACTTTTGATCAATGACGGTTGGTCATCAAGACTCCTGAGCCGCTTAGATTTACTTATCGTATTCAACCCAAGGCAGTTCGTCTGATTGATGATGCTAGTGTTATTTCAAAGTTGGCATCATTCGGACACCGTAGAACAGTCTCCTGTCTTTCTTCTATCGCTATTATCACGGTCTTTGTTCTGATGAACTTGCTTCTGTTACTCCACGTCATCGTTCTTTTATCAGATGCACAAGAGGAAGTGATTACGCAAATTCACACCTTGTCAGTATTCCTCGTTGTCGTACAGAGCATTTTAAGGTATCCTTCTTTTATAGAACAGCAAGGTTGCGAAATAGGTTTCCTTTTGGAGGCATTCCGAACATCTGTCAGTGTTGAAGCATTCAAGAGAGTTGTCAATAAACTTCCACGAAGCTCTATGGAGAGTTGATGGTTTGAAGCGGCTGTTGTCTTATGCATTTCTAGCATGTTACCTTGGTTTTTAACATCGTTTTTTCGTTATTTCCACTTTTATCCCTTAGAGTTATGCAGTTATTGGTTCTTACTTACTTATTTTGTATCCTGTGATTCGTCTATTCACTTTTTCCACCTTTTTTTAATTTTCAGCATCTCTGCTTAGTTATACAGTTATGAGTTGTGTATCTTTTCGCTTCACTGTCACACAATGTCTGTTATTTGTTTATTTTGCGCTATCATCCCCCTTTTTCCATTTCCTGTTTCTTGGCATTTAATCTTCCGCTGAGGGATGCCTTTGGTGTATAGGCTCGTCCTCTTCCCTCAAGCTTTGATTAAAAAACCATATCCAAATATAGACACAACCCTCTGAAAGTGTCCAAATCATTCAATATTTTCTCGAATTAACTCTAGAAGTCTTGGACCACCAAGAAGCAGAAAAAGCCCTATACATCCTTCATCCGTTCCGATATCAACATGCAAATATAAACTAATCGGTTATTAAACATTGTTAACATCATTTACAGTCAGACAGCAAATCTTCCTTTTTGTCACTTACCTCTGATGCCCTGGAGGGCGGGTGAATACACAAAATGTTGGGTTTTTCACATGCTTTTACTTAAACTTTTTAATTTGACACATGAAAATACAAGGGAGAGAAAACTCAAACGAATTTTTATTCAAGAAATGATGACATGCAACCACCTGCTCATCGCGATGTTGCTTCAGTCGTTTCAGTCGCTAACTTTTACTTCCTTCAATTTTGAACTTCCATTTCGTAACTTACTGTCTGTGTTCGTTTAATTATGAAAGCGCTCATCGACTGTCACTGCCTTTTGAGGCTCAATAAAGAAATCATGATTTTATTTATTTTTCATTAGTGGTCGTCTCGTGGCACGTTTTTAGAGTTAGTCTTTTTTTTTTTTTACGGATTTTACGTCACTTTTTACCCCTACTGGGGCCTTGGACGGTGCTGACTTAAGTCAGACTTTGTTTGGAGCGTTGTGGTGCTTTGTAGTCCGGATGCCCTTCCTGCCGACTTCCAATGACACTTTCCGGGTTCGACCTCTGGACCATGAGATCGCTAGTCCAAGTACGCAACCACTGTGCCACGGACACCACTAGTTAGTCTGCTGATAGAAATGTCCCAGAATACAGGTTTGGTTGGTACATTCTAATCCTAATGTTTAAACCATGCAATATAATAGTGTTTTTCAAAATTGGAATACAGTGCATCATAGCAGCACAGAAAGTGCGTGGAATAAATTGAAGATGCGAACATTATTGATGAAGATGATATTCAGCCGTTAATGTGAGAAAAGTATTGACAATAATTGGTATGAAAATATACGGAAATAGATAATGGGTGTGATGTTGGCAACAACAGTTAATGATTACGATGATGATCATGTGAAGGGATTTTCAAATAATCGCAATTGCCGTAAGCTAAGTTTCCAATTTTATTTTGGCAGATGATTCCTTCCATTTGCCTCTATGAAATGATCGAAACATAAATTGTTTTTAAGCTCGATTTGATAAGGTGATTTCTTAGTTCCCACAGACAGGAGAGTAATTTGAAAGATAGTGCACTTGTTTGTACAGAATTTCTGCTTATAACTAGAAAATGTGCAAAAACAGATAATTGAATATTTGCGAATGAAAGGAAATTCATAGTATCGAGTATCGACTGAAACTTCAAGGAATCTGATGTAATCACGAAATCACTAAAATCGAACTTGCTCATAAACAATTCTAAGCTTGTATGAAATTTAAACTTCTTTTCTTTCTACCCGCTGCCTCAACGGTGTTGATTATGGTGAGAGCTTTATTTGAGCCGTATGATGCTTTTTAGTTCGGATCAGGGGTTATCAAAAAAGGTTAATTGCATTCCAATTAATTGATTGCTATCAAAAATTACAATTAATTGATTGGTGTCATCGAATGATAGCAATTAATTGATTGATTCAGTTGCGATGCAGTCACCACTTACCATCATAGGAAAAATGTCCCATTGCTGTGATCTATTTAGATACAGATCTTACTAAACGTGTCTTATTCACAAATTGATACCTTTCAGGATTTTAATCAGGAATTGTTTTTGTCCACAACGTGCGTGTATTTAGTATTTCTATATGACAATACTTTTGTGAAAACTTCTGAAACTCTATGTTATAGGCACGTTTGATTATTCATTTACGTATTTCAATACAATGGTGATGTGCTTGAACACAATTCTTCAATAACATTTATCAATAATTACATCCAATTAATGTATTTCATGTAATGTGTCTAATGTCTACTCACGTCACTCCCCAAAGTGATATTAAGCTATTATGTGACTTGTGAGACTATCATGTAGCCAAATTCGCTGATGTGAAATAACAGCATGAAAAATTCAAAGTCAAGAATTTGCCTATTCAAACGACGATGATAAACAATTGATTGCTTGCCCCAAATTAATTGTAATTAATTTAAATTTAATTTCACATGATTTGCGCAGCATCCTGTAGCATTGAAATGATACTCTCGGAAAAGTTTCTAGCAAATTATGAAAACGTTTGTAACTTCGTATAGTGGTACACCATAACATAGGTACTTTGATGAGCTAGTGCATTATTAGTTAACTTCATTTGTGCTTCATAATAACAGTTTTCTACCTTAGCATAGTGATAAATTTCTCAGTGGAATAATGCGAAAAACGAATGTCAGAGAGACAACATTTACTTCTAACAGCGACAGACTCGCTTGTCGATGAATGTATCCAACAATTCGCCGGTGGTGCTTTGGCCTACTCGCATCAATATACGTAGGCCATTGTTCGCATTGTGCGCCAATTTATCGCTCAATTTTCAACAGCACTTCAAAAAAAACTTTTATCTCAATGTATGTCAACTAGTAGAAAAGGCCTACTTTCATCAAGTTCACTCTCATCGCCGTCAGGCCAGTCAGAACCTCGTGTCTGTGGGCTTACTTAATTGTCGATATTTTTCCACGGATTGTTTTGACGGTGAAGTTCTGTTTTAAGTTTGCTGTAGTTGAAAACCATCGTGGAGAAAGTTCTCTCCAATCCTTCGATATTGAGAAGTGATTTCAGAGATGATGGTTAGTGTGAATAGTTCTTGTTGCATGTCTTCACATAATGATATTATATAAAGGGATAAAGAGTCAGACGTGTTGAGAGCGAAATGCTTCCCACTGCAGAGTGATAATTACCGAAGCGAATTTATGTGAAACTGACAATAAGGGATTAAAATGAATGATTGTTGAAATACAGATTTTCCTGTAAACCCTGCACTTTTGCGCAGAGTGATAATGATATTGCATAAAAATGAGCAAATACATGTCTTAGTCTGAAAGGCTTTGACTTGTGTTTCGACAATGAAATGTATAATTGGCGATTTTAATGTGAATATTGAGTCAATGAGCTCAATTTTGGAATCCTGTCGCTATTATGAAATCAAATTCATTATCATTGAACGGCATATTTTCATGAATGTGTGATTGTCGTAGCGAATTATAAGTGATGAATTTCTGAGCATTATTGCTTTATTTCTATTTGACCTTTGCTGCGGCAAAAGACAGCGACAATATCCTGATACCTTCACATTCTAAAATATTCCTTTTTCTTCACCAGTGCGTGACAGCTGAAAAAGCGAATGTCTTCTGAGATTAATTTCATAACAAAGACTGCTAATATTCAGACAGATAATGCATGGAAGACATTCTTTCTATTTCGTTTCTGTCGCTATGGCTAAGTTAAACAATCACCCATTTCGTTTAAGCATAGCCTGAAAAATAGGCATTCAAATATCTTCGATAAACAAAGATGCATACTTAAAGTGAAGTAATTTATCACACGAATGCATGTACTACTTCCCTAAATTACTTATTTTCAGTAATTTAATTTAGACGGTGTGAGACAAAAAATTAATTCTTATGTTTTCGTGTTACTCATATATTGTTGATGATATTGGCTAGTTATGTTACTGCAGAGCTGATCATAGTAATTTAACTGACCACCTGAATTAAGCAGAAATTTAGTCAATTCTCATGCCTTCCAAATGGTGTCGTACAACTACGTGTTATACTTCATTCGAGAGCGCATATTCTCAGCCTTCAAGTGAGCTATGATAAACCAGTGTCTGCTCTCTTGTCTACTGGTGGTCAAAATACGAAAATCGTTCAATTTACAAATCGCAACTTTTCAATAAGAAGACATGTTATTGTGATAATGAATCAGGCGCGAAGCGAAAGAGCATTTTCTGAGCTTTCTTTTGATATATTGGTCATCGGACATGGTGGACTAGGAAAGATGTAGTGATATCGTGAAGTGATCACAATATTGTGACTCTATTTACTGAAAATGTCAGTTTCTCACTTTTTCATCAAAAGCGTTAGTGATTGCAAATTGAACGATTTTCATTTTTCCACCAATGTTCATCAAACACAAAAATGGATGCAAGTTTATCATAGTTCATTTGAAAGCTGTAAATGCAAGATCTCGGATGATGTATGGCACGTTGTTGTGCAACTCAACTGGAAAGCATGAGAATCGATTGAATCCGCCATAATTTGAGTGGTTCGTTTCCCATGATTAGTTCAGCATTAGATAGACCAATAATAATAGATTTCAAATATTCGATAGACTTATTAGATTTTACTTATTCTGAAAGAACATGTTCGAGGCAATTCTGGAAACATTAATTATGATGTTTAAGAAGAATAAAACTAGTATACGGTTTTTCCATATTTTTCGGACGAAATTACAATAATTTGTGACAATGAACATGAATTTATCTTCAATTGTTTCGGCCTGTTGACACATGAAAAAATTGGTATAAGTTAGTGGTAACCATGATGCTAACCGAATGACCGGAAATTTATCAGTGAGATGGCAGTCACTGTACTCTGAGCATGTCTTGACACGGGCTTAAATTAATCTACCTGTATCAAAATGGATTATGATGAAACGAAGAAGCTCACGAAGAAAAGAGCATAAAAGAAAACTCAGTAGAAAACGGCGGAGACATGCTAGGCCATTCAGTTAATTCAGTTCGATTTTTCCGAAGCTGCTTCTCCTTTGATTCAGCGAAGAGACATTGTCTGCGTAGAGCCTTGATATTTTCCTTTCATCAACAATTTTCGAATAGATCAAGATGGAGGGATGGCGTGAACGCAATCACTGCACGAGTGGGTTGAATCCGGCCATCACCTCGGAATCGGAGCGGACTGAAACTAACTTCATGATGATGATTTATGGAGTTCCGATTCTTCGGGACAGCATGACATGACTGGAAACCAATTGTTCCGAATATCGTCTTTCCTTCACTTCCTTTCATTGTGACACTACTCATTCATGATAGTGTTGATGCCACAGATTAAGAAGCAGTGGACATAAAACCTTCGAAGTGAGCCCAGAATCATGAATTGTGTCAACAGAAAGCAAGATATTATCATGCAAGCAAGCAAACCAATGGCGAAACAACAATTTAGGGAAACGAGGTACAACAACATGAGCTGTGTATAAAAAGGTATGCATGCTTGCATGTAATAATAAAGCAAAAATAGAAGAGAGAGAGAGGTTTTTTATTCTCAAATGAATTCAATCATTTGTAGTCACAGACAGTTACTGATCTGTAATAAAAGTTACATAACACTGATTGAATTATAAAGTTGTGTGGCCTACATCACAAAGGATTTCCATCGAAGTATCAAAAGATGACGTGGAATTCGCAGCCTGTTCGACCCTCTCGTGTCTCACCGACCCATGTCTTCCTGTCTGACAGAGATAAGATGGTGGAGAGGATGATGAGTCTTCTTCATTTTCATAAATTGAGTGAGGACCATTTTGCTCAAGTGCGTGATAATTTGAGGTGTTTTGGTCAGTTCAAGAGCCTCATTGTAGGACAAAGCAGGATGAATAACTTTAAGAGCACATCACTTTTTTTTCTCATTTGAATTTTCATTTCGAAGTATAACAAACTTGACAAGAGCGCGGGGACACCGAGGGACAGGGAGCTGCTAGTTATTCATGATAATGTTAACCAATGAAAAACAACCAGTCAGCAGCTCCGTACCTATTTTTGTATTATGTGGCGAGGCTCACGATATAAAAATTTCACAGATAAGAGGAAAGCATAGCTGCACTTCAACAAATATTCTTGCGGTTATTCCAGCATCACAAACTCGAACAGGATTCATTATAAGTAATTTTACTGCTTCTTGATGGCCCATCGGCCAAATTACATTTATTACAAATATAGTGTAAATGAGGGTTAGCGCTTGCTGTCTGCATCTTTGCTTGAAGTATAGTAATAATAATATAATTGACTGACAACACAACTCATCTTAAATGCAGGCTTGTATAATGTATATTCGGGGGGTTGTTGAAACCGATTGACACGATCAGGCATAACGGACTTGTCATGATATTTGATCTTTGGTCATTATTTTAAGTCTTTCCCTTAATCTGATTTTTTCTCTTTATTTATCCGTCGACTTACAACATTGTTACACAGGATGAATCATTCATATATATACACAATTCTTAGTTTGATTTCCTTGAAGACATGTCACGTGTCTTCTGCTTTGCATGAACAGAAAAATAATCACATGAATTAATGAAGTTTTGGCGTTGCTACTCCCCCAGTGCGGGTTTGATCAGAAGTGATGCACAACCTCGTTTCGATTTGTAATCGAGGTGGAGGTCAAGGGCAGACCACCGAGGTCTGCGAGGTCGAGGTTTCATCTGTGTTGTACAGTGCTGACGTAATCAAACTTAGGAGCACAGTGATGCTTTTAGCCCTTCCTACAGACTTCCAGTTACAATTTCGTGACTCTACCTCAGGACCAAAAGATCGTCGCGTCAAGTATTTAACCACCGTGCCATGGACACATGCGTTTGAAAATACATAATTTAAAGAAAATTGTCTGGTAAAATGCTCCAATCCTTGCACTTTTATAATGAATTAATATTAGAAATCTGCTCAATTGCTCATTCGGGGTTAGAGTCGTCTGATGCTTCTCCTCCATTTCTGTGTTACATAATATCACCCTTACCCTTGTGTTTCAATTCTTCGGTGAAGCGTGCCAGGTTAGCTTTTGTTTTTCAACAGGTTAATGTCAACTTTCACCTCGAGCTTTCCTAGACAACTTTTACTCGACCATCTGTCATGCTTTCGAAACCTGCTTGTTCATCATATCATGCACGTTTCTTCAAGACCAAAAAACAAGAAATTGAATTGTCAAGCGTAGAAATTGACTGCGAGTGCTTGAATTTATATTGAAAGTGGAAATTATGCTCATATATTCACAGTGAACTCTCCAAAATAGGCATTTGATCTCCAATTATAGGCTTTGATATCACAGGCAGTTTTCAATAGAAAATTAGTCATGCTGGTGCAGTCATGCTGGCATCTAGTTCAATCTAGATTAATACATCTGGCATGCTTCATACTTGTACCGGAATTGTAGCAGCTTACCTGCGACCGAACCCTAGTGATTAGCAATTCTTCATGTTAGTTTCTTCGGGTGAGGATTCCAATCGATATTGAATAATTCTTCCTATAATTTATTCTAAAGATCAGCTTTTAATCACTACTTCCAAGTCGTTATGTTAGGCGGAGCTTCATTTGTCAAGATGTTATCAAATTAATGCCTGAGAAAGTATAACTGCTGCAACACAGTCTGTCACACAATTTCTATGTCTATCTATTTTATTTTTGCAAGTCCACGGACCACAACTGAATGAAATAACGCAAACGGTCCGCGATGTTAATCTGTTGACAGAATGTTTTACGGAAAGATGCCTGCATTTGAGCTGATGATATGTGAGCAAATAATACTAATATTCTTTCCCTTTAAGCATGTTCATTCCTGTCATAATTTTCAATGGAGGTTACTTTTCCAAGAATGATGGCCGTTTTATCATAATTCTGCATCATCGTACCCGTGTCCTAAATTTCTATCACTCTGTAAGTCAGAATTCGTAATTATCTTGATGGATTGCATATCGTCTGTTCTGAATGAAAATAACGGTTCTCTACCATGAGATTATATGTGAATGCTTGTGATTGTCTCAATAAGTTGACCACACGCGATGACATGTGGATAGATCATGTCCAGAGATTTTGGATAACTTTGCGATAAAAGCAGTTTTCGATGATTTTCCTATGAAAAACGCACATGTTTTGTTGTAAAGGAAAGCATGTCTTATTCTAAAAATTTTCATGCGACAGTATTTCACGTATTTCTTGCACATGTAAAAAGCATTACTGATTTTATGAAGGCAAAAGAAGCATGAATGAAAATGTCTAGATGAAAGGTTGGTTGTCGAACAAAACGTGGCCAGGGAGTGGGAAATACTGACTATCGTGATTTAAGTGATTTCTATGGATTCTGGAATTCCCAAGATTCAAGAGAGTTCTCTATGGAGTCTGAACTCGAAACGTTGGGGTTCTCAGTGTTTTTGTCTGTAATATGTCTGAATAAGGCATTTCGTCACTGATTTAAGTAAACATGGCAATTAGTCTGGCATCCGATCCGTTTAGTAGTCTAATATGACAAATGCGCAATTGTTTCTTGTTGTGCTGCTTGAATGATAAGACAGAATGCACCGATTATGCGAAAAACTTGCAATAGTTGGAATTTGAAACATTGCCAGCATACAGACCCCATTTCTGTTTATCTTTGTCGAATACCATTGGCGAGTTACATTATTCTCATCTAAATAAAATTGCTAAAATTCAAATGCATGTGGGATTCAAATACATTTTGAGACTATTTATCTCAGGTTTTCCTGGCCCGTGAAGTACTTGGTGAGGACTGTATTGTAATCTAAAATCATTTTCATCACTCGAATATAAAATATTACATGCATTACTTTTACAATGATGTTCAAGCTGTGAATTAATTCCCGCTGAATGTGTTATACCGCCAATCAATATCATTTATCCAATCAACATTTATTTTTACACCATTTCATTTACATTCGCTACAAAAAGATAAGTCTACAGATATAACGGATAGCGCGTCGAATCAAGAATAATTGTTTGAATATCTTACAGAACTGTGAACTTGTCGAGCATGTTGAGTTGGACCCTGCCCATCCATTAAGAGAGTTTTTTCTTGCAAGACCCTTGCGCTCAAGAGGCATTGGTTCAATAATGAAACCTCAAACGAAAACGAGTCTTTCATTACTTTCTGTTCATAATCATTTGGTTGTTTCATTTTGTACTTTATGTATTTTATATTTCTGTTACCGTGGTCTCCGTGGCACAGTTCTTCATTTGGTTAGAATTCTTTCTTCTCTTTGTAAATGAATCGTCTTTGAATTATGTTTTCCTAAACTGCGATGTCAGAACTCTTTTTTGATACTGTGAAATTCTGTTTGTAGATCAATGTGTGGCGAGACGTTTTCAAAATTCTTTAAATATTTCGCTGAGCTGAAGTCTATAAGATTTTCTTTATAAGCTTCAAAAGTTTCAATGTCATTTGAATGCAATTGACAACTGGCAAGATTTTGCTGTCTGTGGTAAAGCATTACTTTAGCCAGCAAATAATATATCCGAACAGCTTCTGTTTACAGTGGAAAAGAGCGTGATGCGACATTAATTGAAATCCAATTTGCTTTTTGACAGTTACCGAAAATTGACAGTTAACATTTGATGATACAGCTTACTATTTATGACAAATTCTGTATTTTTTTGCCTATAGAAAGTAATCTGTGTGAACCTGTATTTTTCTTTATTTTTTAGCCTATAGAAAGTAATCTGTGTGAACCTCAATTGAAAGTTCATATTGTTTAAAAGAATTACGCTTATAATGATCAGAAAATTCAACCAGTTGATAAGAAAGAAGTTAGTACTGCATTGAAAATATTATTGCAATAATATTTTCAAATAATACGGAAGCTAATGTTGCTTTTTTTAAAAGTACATTAAGACAGTTGTCACAGATAAAAATTGACATAATTTGTCAAAATATAACAGCATGCAGACAGTCATTTGCGAATTATGTTTTATTCAAATCTTGGGATAGAATATATATATATATATATATATAATTCTATATATATCCCGTGATCTCCGTGCCGTGGTCTCCGTGGCACAGTGGTTAAGTGCTTGGCCTAGCGATCTTTTGATCCAGAGGTCGAGCCCCGAAGGTGTCATTGGAAGTCGGCAGGAAGGGTATCCGGACTAAAAGTACTACAACGCTCCATAAGTCTGACTATGTCAGCACCGTCCAAGCCCCAAGTATGGGGAGTAGTGACGTAAAAGCTTCATTTTTTCATTTTACCGTGTGTCCTTTACTTGTGACTTCACTTTTGTGAATGTACCACCGCCCTTGCATATATGGATCCGTCCTATATACCGTATATATACCGTCCTATGAATATGTGGATATCAATATACCTTCTTTTGATTGCAACTATTCGTGAATTAAGTTTTCTCTCCAAAATGTTGAGACTATTAAAATGATGATTTTATCCCCGGCTTTTTCATAAATTTACGTTTCTTCAGTTAAAGTGGACTGCATCGACTAGCGCCATTGGGAAGTTCTAAGAACTCTATTGAGGACGGATACAGAATTTGTTATTAAATCATCAGTGTATTATACAACCTCTTTGTGAAAATTTTCCGGTGAGCTGCAGTCTTGAGTTTTAGAGGAATCACAGTAATAAAGCACAAGTTTCATTGCTCAGACAGAAAATAGTGTAATTATAAAGTGAGCTCGGAAATTGGTTTCGATATGCGTGGTTTTCTACAATTATGTCAGCAATATTAATGTCATTTTGTATAAGTACGTTGCTGAGAGATTATGTCAACGGGAGCTACTACTGGAAGATATTGGATTTAGATCTAAAAGTCAAGTTAATGAAGGAGAATGCGGTTTTCTAAAAACACTACTTTTATTTTTTTATAGATCAACTTTGTTACCAGTCTGATATAATCAGAACATGAATTGCATGTTGTTTTTCAATTTATTTGTATCACCATCAGTCGAACAATATTTTCATGGATCGGTATTGAAGAATGAACGTTTTCTTCAAAATCCACACCTAAGTCTGATATTTTCTTAGGGATCTTAAAAGTGAGTTTCTTGAGTGATTCTTTAACTCTTCGTTATAGTCGGCACAAATGGTAACTTTTGTTGACATAACTCTTCGTTCTTTTGAAAATAGCTAACTTTATTATGATTTTACGGATCAGGGTTAGTTCCTGATTTACTTGACTGTTGACTTTATTGACTGAAATTTTGGCTTGGCGAAACCTCATTTGTTTACTGGTGGTAATCGTCGCTATATATTTACTGTCGTGTTCAAATTTTTCTATCTTTGCTGCAAATTATTGTGCTCTTCAAACCGTATAGAGAACATAAAACATTGGAATAATTGTAAGGAAGGTAGTTTTATAATGGCTGCGTTAGATCACCTTACAGGTATAGTTGCAGTTTCAACTGCGCGTCAGTACAAATATAGAACAAAATGAATGAAAGCGCTTCTTTATTCAATGCCTACTTTTTCAAGGCGTTAATTTTTAATCCAATTGCTCAAACACATTATGTACCAATGATGTGATTTACTACTGTTTTTCCTCGTCTGTCATAAAGATTACAAATTGTAGCTATCAGAACTTGTCCCTCCTTGTTAATTGATTCACCAGTAGTTTAGATAGTTTGTTTGAGTTAGCATCATCTTGTTTTGTTTTATCGTTATCTTCCAAACTCTTCACTGGAATATTTCATGCTAGTATGCAATTTTCCTCGGTTAATATTTGCCTCATATTTGTGTTTAGTAACCGATATCAGCTATGTTTGGCTTTGGTATGCAATTTCTGGTTGTCGTGACTCTACTATCGAGTCATCGATTATTCCTTTTGCAGCCTCTCATGAATTGTGTTCTCAACTCGTTTGTCATTCTTTCTCAGTATGCATGCATGTTCCTTGTCTTGAGAATGGCCGTCGGTAGACGTTGAAAGGCCCGACAATTGTTATAACGATTTCTTGGGAAGAACGTGACTTCTGAGTTCGCATTAATCTATGAGTGATCGCCTTGTTTGTTACAGCTAATAATCGATTACGTGATTTTTTCGTGGTTTTATTGGCATAATGCAGTCAGTTTGCATTTGAAATTGTTGAGCCCTATTATGACTGTCAGTGGAAGTAAACATAATGTGAATTCGGATTAGCATCACTTCTATTCAATCGTGTTTTTAAATTTATTGACAGTATATTCGTCAAAATCATGTGCCCTCAGCATGTGTTAGACAGTAACTTTATTTTATAACAAAAAACATGGCAGCAGAAAGACATCAAGTCCGCGCTACAACGCCATTTTCCGCACGTATTTTCCGGCATTTGTTGATCTGGTTAGGGAGATGCGGCACACTGCAGTCATGTAATGCGAATTTAGGGAAGGGGTTTTCTTTGTCAACCGTTGCGCTGATTAAGGATTCGTCCCCTATGCTCGGATGAGCTCATCTCTAATGTCCATAAGTTCCAGGGCTGCCCATTTGCCGCAACTTCCGTCAATTGACCAAGTATTTTTTGGGACTCACAATTTACTCAAAATGCAATAACATTAAAAAGGATGGCGTGGATAACACGCATAATTTTGGAGATTTTTTCGAATTTTATTGAAATCGTGATTTTGTAAATTTACTAAATTTACATATTTACCTAGTGGACACATCAAAACTTCGACTTTTCCAAGAAATTTCCACATTTCCTTTAAACTTGCTTTCTTGCGCTGTATTATCTAGACTTTTAGATACTTGTCATGTTTGGTAATTTTTGTTTGCTGTGGTGCTTTTTGTTCAATTTTTCTATTGCATTGCAACTAACTACGTTTCTACTAATGAGCGTTTTATTTTATTGACAAGGATTACTTAGCATGCAGGGTGGACAAAGAACTTTAGGTTATCAAATCATCTCTCATCGTTAGATATCTCAATGCCCTCAGTTTTCATGAAATCAATAAAGGATTCTTTTATGACTAAGGAGCAAAATCCCAACAATGTTTCTCGCTTTCGATAATCGATCATGGACACTTAGCGCTAGCTATTTTAGAAAATATCCCAGATACTAAGGCATGTTATGCTGTAACCCCATTACATCATAGCTTCTCGGAGACTAGAGGTTTTAGCATTCCTATATTCGATTTTGCAGATAACTACTCATCTGCATTTCAACTCTAATTCTTGTGATAATTCATTTTGTTATTGCATTTTCAAATTTTCCACTTACGTGAATTAGTATTTTACCATTACAAATCCGCGCCTTTGGCGATACTTCGACATAAACCTGCGTGTCTTCATTATTTATGAACAAAAAGCGCGTAAGTGCCAATGCGATTGCGAAGTACATCATCAGAATACTTGTCAATGGAAGAGTTTATGTCATTGAACTGTTAATGCCGATGTATGAGAGATTGGTCATCCGTCTTAAATTGAATTGAAATTCTGCACTGATAATTACCGTTCTAAATACTAACTCCCTTTGTGCTAACCATATTGTCTTAATTGTTTTTGATGCATGCCTTTCTTAGTGCTAATTAATGATCGTGGAAGGAATGTTCACTAGACTTTAATAATAGGCGAGTGTGCATCTAAACATTTACGTATACTGAGCGAACGAATTATAGAAGATTTATTCAATATCAAATGTATTTAGATGGCGGAGGTGAGCAATTAGTGAGAGAAAGTCAATACTCCTTTCTGTTATCTGCTCTTAGGTGTCTCGGTTTTACTTACCTTACGTGGTCTCCGTGGTACAGTGGTTAAGTGCTTGGCCTGGATATCTTTCGGTCCAGGGGTCGAACCCCGAAAGTGTCATCGGATGTCGTCAGGGGCATCCGGACTAAAAGATCACAGCGCTCCAAATTGAAGCCTGACTGTGTCAGTACTGTCCAAGCCCCCAGTAAGGGGAGTAGTGACGTTAAACCATAAAAAAATGTCAATTTGTTCTCAATCGATTTCTGTTCTGAAGTAGCTATACTTTACTGTGCGCTCCCATGCCGTCTTGCATTCTGCTCGTATGTGATTTACTGTTTTATATTCTTTTCTCATGCCCTTTTATTCTTTGACAGATACTGCAGTTCAGAACCTCAGGCATCATCACTTCAAGTTGTTTTTTCCTTATGAACACCATGAGGACTAAATAAGTTCTAGACTGATCTCCGAAACATTTTTACTGTTTGTTGAACGTCACATCAACAAATCATGACCGATTGAGTCATACATGCTGTTTGACAAGACAGTCTCAAGAGCGCTTATTAATTTGCGAAAGTTAATTCATCATGGTGTGCCCTTCTTTGCAATGAAATATTCTTTCAATAACATGGTCAATAACAGAAAAGCGTGTGCAAATATTTTTGATTTCTAATCAAATTATTCAGACTCATGATATCGACGGAAACATATTGGGTTTCAAAGCAATCTATGTCGGCCTATGATGCTGGGGACAAGAGAGAAGTCTTCCTTTTTTGTCTTCGTTTGCTTCCAAATGAGTTCAATTCATGAGTTAAAAATGTTCTACTCGGTTTTTTTCTGAATTTCAAAATGAGTCTCACATTGCATTGTTGAACATACAATGTTGATAAAGCGTGTTTTTCGACTTCGCATTCAACTTTGAAAATTAATAATGTTCACTTAGCTTCATGAAATAATCCAATTTCAATCTTTTTCAGCTCCTGACTGCTTGCACTACATGGAGAATGGAAGTGAATTGATAAAAGTTCGTCCAAGTGGTCGTCATTACAAAAGAAAGTTTTTCCTCATGTCGGAAATGTCCGAGATCCGATGGAATCCATCATCAAAAAAGAAAAATAAAGCTCGAAGTAAGTAGAATTTCATAATCAGCAAGTAGTGTTGGCAATGAGCACGTCAGTTCAGAGGAGGGTGTCTCAGAATCGGTGTCCTGATAGCGCTTTTGCATATGACTGTGACTCGAGTGCCTTTTAATCAGTGACAGCTGATCTCGACTTGAAGTTAATGTTGTCGACTCCGTCATGTCTTTAAAAGCGAATAGTTTAGAGCTGTTGTAAATTTCTGTGTGAATCTGTTATACAGGTTTTGCGTTTAATAAAGGCAGTTGTGCATTACAGAGTGGCATAATGCGTAACTTAACGGCTTTAATCACATTAATGAAATCGGTTCATTTGTTAACGACAAATACTGTTAAACACTCCGTCAATTTCAAATTTAACGACTTAATTCACTAAACAGTAGCATTTGTCAGTTATAACGGCGGTTCATCTAAATACTACGTCATTTTGCAAAACTCAATATATCCAAGACAGTTTTTATTCAAATTATGCATGTCATTGTCACATCATTATGCATGGTCATCACTTATGTCCTGCATCTGAATGCATGCGGTGAAGATGCGTCTTGTTCGCCGATGGGCAGCACTACAAGCAGCTGGAGTGATTTCCACCAAATTTTGCTCAGCAAGCTGAGTAAGAGTTGCCAGTTGCTCTTGATATCGCTGGCGAAGTAACTGTTCTCTCACCTCCTCCAATTGGCGTCGTAGACCCGCCTTCCAAATGCTGAAACTATTTTCTGCTGCGTTTAGGAAAGGTGAATAGGGTGGTAGATAATAGTCCGGCAGCCAGAACGAGTTTCTGCAGGGAACGAGGCCGAAAGTGAGACTTTCACAGAATGTTGTACACCCTATGCCTACTACGAATCGGCACGTCTGCCGAGTTCTAGTGAGTTCCTCTTCTTGTCAGACAGAATCAAAGAAAAACACTAAATCCAATGGGACGCAGATTGCAGTTTTTGGCTAAAATGAATTTTGCTATGTTTTCTCTGATTAAGCAAAAAGTACTAGGTCTAGAGTCATAATTTTTGGCATGGAATGTCTTCAGGTCATTTCCTATGATGTGCATGTGCTTTTATCATGCATCTAATCGGAAATGTATATGAGAATGTGGTTGAATGTGGATAAAGTTGCTAAAAATGCTTGAGTTTGCCGACATAAAGAGGCTCGCCAAATCTAAATGTGTTTAGCTTCATAGACAGTAGTGCATGAACATGAAAGGAAATGACCTGAAGACATTCCATGCCAAAAATTATGACTCTGGGCTTAGTACTTTTCGTTTAATCACAGAAAACATAGCAAAATTCATTTTAGCCAAAAACAGCAATCTGCGTCCCATTGGATTTACATGTGTTTTTCTTTGATTCAGTCTGATAAGAAGAGGAACTCACTAGAACTCAGCAGACGTGACGATTCGTAGTAGGCAAAGGGTGTGCATCATTCTGTGAAAATCTCACTTTCGGCCTCGTTCCCTGCAGAAACTCGCTCTGGCTACCGGACTATAATGTAAATCAGCGTTGGCATGTTGATCGCTGACACGGCGATGACAGGGTGCATTGTCAAGGAGAAGGACAGCCTCTTCATTGGGAAGGAAGTGGCCGTTGATAAGGTCCGCCAAAAAGTCGTTAAATGCATCCGCTGTCGTTCCTCCTTCACGGATAGTGTGATGTACTAAGCCTCGTTGGCTGGACACTCCCAGAATGAGGGTAAAATTTGGGCATTGTCTAGCTCCGACGATGCGCTGTGCGCGATGTCCTCTTGCAGATCGTCCTCGAGATCGACTCGTCCATAAGTTAAAACCTGATTCATCAATGTAGATAATGTGAGGATCCGCTGGTGTAAGCCATTCCGCGTGGGCTCGGCGAGCAAGTTTGACATCCATTCTGTTACGATCTGCAGGTGGTGACTCCAGCTTCTTCATTGTGATGAGGCTACCTCTTAGCACGCGATGGACTGTGGACTCACTGAGACGAGGACTGTCTGGTAATTGGAGTCGAAGCTCTTCGCTGAGTTGTCGCAACGTGTAATTAGGGTGTTGTTCGACAGTTCGAACAAGGCAATCAATCATCTCTTGAGTTGTAAGCTGTCGTCGTCCACCCCCTCTTTTCCGTACCATTACCTCACCATCTTCCAGATAGCGACGTATGATTGACCAGGCTGTCCCTCGCGGAATGTTAAGCGCCGCAGCTACCTCTACATATTCAGAGTTTGGATTCTCATAGGCATCCACAATTCTCTTTTTATCCAGCAACGGTATCATTCTTCTTCGTTTCATTTTTCCAACTGCGCGCGCTCACAGCGCCGGCTGTCCTTAAATACTGCATCATGTCGTAACGTTTTGACATTGCCGATCAACACTCACCTTATTGCCATTCAGTTTTGCAAGCGCCAGTAAAGCAATGGGCCTACGTCGTAATAAAGTACAAAAGGACGGAATGTTTTGTTTGTGCCGTTAGTCTCTATTGTTATGCCGTTAATCATTGCATATTGACGATATTCTATGCAAAATGACGTAATCTATTGAGGAAACGCCGTTATTTTCTGCAAAAACCTGTAAATACAAGGTATCTCTTGTTTTTAGTCGTCATATGATACTCATATCTTAGTCAAATTTCTTACACAATATCAACTATGAAATTGTGCATGGTTGACCAGCTTTCATTTGATATGACTGATAAGTGCTGAGCAATTCTCACTGAACTTTGGTACATGCTCTCATGCTCATGGCAATGAGTCGAAGTTTTTGCCACTACACAGTTGCGCATGTGGCAATTAAGCCTGAATAAATTAACTGTCAAACACCTCTTTATATTTTGCTGTGTTTTTATTGAAATGCATGTTTGAATCAATTGCGCATTTTGCATGACAAATAATTGTCCTATACAACCAGGAAAGAAAACAAATAAAATAGACAAATAAATAGCTTGTATAGTTGACTAATTGGCAGTAGGTGATTTTTAATCCATCAAAATAGTTACGAGACAAATTTTCCCATCTTTTTAGACCGATTTAATAAAAGTTGGCAATTAAGATGTTGACAGGACAGCGTCTCCTATGGTTGAACCTACCGGTTGGCCTTCATAAACAAAACCCTAATTTCTTTTCTGAGTCAAACCTTTATTTCTTCAATCAATTTCATTTTTATCAACATCGATGTATTTTTAATTCAGGCCGCAACACACATGAAGGATGAAACAGTGAGCAGAACCAGGTTTGTTCGTGAAACTAATGCGAGTACTATGCGCTTTAAAGGGCCTGACGGGCACTGGTCACAAATCGTGGCGGTTGCTCAGAGGATTCTAGTAGCTGGCATCTAAGAGAAACGGAACCTCCTACCTTTCTTTTGACGTCTGTATTCCACCATTTTATTTGGATTCGTTAGAGTTGAATTTGCACGAAATGAGTCGATGATTTCATGGTTACATTGAGGTGCGTTCTACTACTTGTAATTCGTCATGCGGATCATTGAGTACGACTCAACTGTAACGTATAGTACTAAGAGAGTGTCGTAGAAGAAGACGCATTTCAAATGATGTAACAGTGTATTCTGCAGTGCGCGTTGATATTGCTTTATATTCGTCATTCGATTCGATGGCTTAGAGCATTCATTGATGAGGAACAGTGTGTGATGTTTCGATGTTACAAGTGGGAGGGCGTGTTAGTGCACTAATATCACATTCTCGCTTCGACAAATATTGGGCTAAAAATATCACAGAATTTGGATTTGGAAAATTAAATTGATCACCAATCATGCGCAAACGTGATGGGAAAGAATTATTTTTTCGTGATAAGAACGCACCATGGTTCTAATTTGGAGACGAAGTGAATGCAAAATTCGATGGAATCACACGTCATTACAGTCATTATAAATTGATTTTGTCACATTTTAATATCTACAGCAAAGTTGTGATGCTGTTCTTTCATAGTACTTCCGTTTGTAGCTTCATTCAATTATTGCTGGGAGATGACAATCGTTTTTTGATAGCAGGTGCATGGCTCTAGTTTGCACCGTGGTTCCCTGCTTATCACCCCCACTATGACTTTTATTAAAGTTTCTTAATTAGCTACGTGCTGTATAAAGAGAGTATGACGTTATGAATTTCCGAGATAGATCAGCAGAACAGATGTTCGTTTGATAACTTTGTGCCATTCCACGCGACCTTAGTGAGGTAGGTGAAGGTTGCAGATTTCTCTCGATAAATCATGATATTAATGAATGATCTGTTATTCTTATGATAACGTAGTACGTCATGAAGAAATCCATAACAATTCAGAAATAAACGCGATTATATCTATCTAAATTTTATGAATGAGATGGCCATCAGGGTGTTGTTTTAAAGTAAATAACGGCAGCTCTTCACGTATTGCATCCAAACGAACCTTCTGCTTTTCATCTGGAGGTATTTACTTGGTCACAATAAGAAATGTTGTTAACTTGATTTTGAAGACAACGTTTTTGAAAATGTTTTACTCTTTTATAATGCATTTGACAATCTTTTTCAAAATGTTCCCAAAAAATCACTGCAAGTTACAGTGTAAATGTTCTTAAGATAATGCGTTAACGGAGACCCCGAAAGGAATAGTACCATGATGTCAGTCTGTTACAGAGTTGGCGATCCAATTCCGATAAACTTTCAAGTTCCGTAGACTTAGCTTGAGAATTGCATCTGTATTGTAATTGCAATGAGATAACTTGTGATCTCAATTGATCAATTTTAGTATTTAACACATATGCAGCTAACGCGGTCTCTGTTGCGATCATGTTTTAATTATATTTGAAGTAATTAGACATTTTATTATAATACTGCATTGTAATAAGAGTGTAACCGCAATTTCGCATGATGATGTCCATCGATGGTGGTACGAAAGATCTCCGGCATAACATCTCGTCTGTTTTTTGATGAAAATCTATTTGATAATATCAACCATTATGTGCTTTCCTCATCATGCAGCAAAAAAGCGTAGTAACAGATTGACCTAGTCATGTCATAGAAACGCTAGAATTGTACGTAGCCATTAACTGGCCATGAACGGTTCCAGTGTGGTTTCTGCTATATTCATTTAACTACGGGTGATAGTGCCTTAACATTACATCACAAATTGCCATGAGTTTAGCTTTAGGAAACTTGATTATTTGTTTACCTCAGTGTTCTAAGAATGATCATGCTAATCTTAACTGCTTTAGTTTAAAGCAGAGGCTTTATGATTGGAAATTCCTATCTCATCCTGATGGCAATGACATTTGATCACTATCCATGTGTTTATGGAATGAACACACTTTAGCCAAGACTATAAGATGAATCGTCAAAGGAAATTTCAATTAGATTTTAACCTAAGCTCTATCCAGCTCGACTTGACATCTTAAAGCAGTTGATGTGAGCCTGAAATAAGGCGTGTGCCTTAATTTTGATGAAATTAAAATGTAACTTAATCAAATAACTAGTTTGCGGATTCAACCATTTATAGTACTTTCTTTTTCTGATGTCAATCTCTTTGTTCTCATGTACATACTGCGACTTAGATGAAAGTAGAATGTCAACGTCATTTGATGTGATTTCATGGTGAGAAGGGAGCACTGGCACCATTTCACACTGCATGTTAATAAGAAGCTATTGTGAAGAAGGACAAGAAGATCGACTAAACGATGCGTGATAATTCCCCACACACATTTGTATATTTGAATAGCGACGTTGAAAATCCCTTGGTGATACTTTTGATTTCTATCAGCCCTACAAAGGGAGATGGAATCAAGTAACTCTTTGATGAAAATGACCAACCAGCTTTCATTGGTGAACCTGAGCATAATTTGGTTGTGAACTTTTAGTCAGTCAGCTTTCCGTGATCTGATTGAGTGTCTTGTGCAGATCTGTCTTACTTCTAAATCCTCAACTGAGACGAGTAAGCTTGAATATTACTGGCTTCCCATCCTACCGAGAAGGGTGTTCCTCATCAGCTTGCATCGACAAGAATGTATCTTTAGGAATGATTCTCCTTGTAATCCGGCCAAATAAGTCGCACTCTGAAAAAGATTCAATATCATGTGTCTGATCTTATTATCTGATGAACTTTCCTTAATGCATCCATTTACAGAGCAGATAATCTTTTATCACATTACCTCATAATATCGATTGCTAGGGTTTCCTGGCAATGTCACCCCATAAATTGGCTTATGTATATCAATTGAAGCTTTTCAGCTAATGAGGCTATTGAATAATTACTTGGTGGCCCATTTAACCATCTACTTGATTGAAGAAATGAAGTGTCATTTCTCCCCTCGGTATTGGACGGTGCTGATATAGTCGGACTTTGTCTAGAGCGTTGTAATCTTTTAACCCGAATGCGCATCCTGACGACTTACAGCGATGCTTTCGGGGCTCGACCACTGAACCAAAGGATCACCAGACCAAACGCTTAACCACTGTGGCATGGAGGCCACCCTCGATTGATTTGATTGTAATGCAATATTAGAATACTTGGAGTACCCACGACCTTGAGAAAAAACTCGGGAAAGCAACGAATTTCGGTGTTAATTTAAGAAAACTGTGGAAAAGTTGTTTTTTTGATGAGTCCAATATTCCAGCTCCATTTACAATTGCAATCATTGATATGATTTGATTTTGCGCATGGATGAAATGCGGCACGTGTAGACAGTTGATCGTAGATGAGTGTGCACCTTACATCACGATCATGGTTGCTTTATGAAGCCAGATTTTTAGGTTGTTTTTAGAGCTGCATTTTGTTTTATGTTTTAAAGATATAAAATTTTCTTGTTTATATACTAAAAGAATTAATAAAAATCTCTTGAAGCTCTTAAGCTCATAAGAATCAGCATAAACAGAATACACCTACTACCTAATTATAATTCAATATTAAATATTTGGGACATGAGAGCACTCAGTGATACTCTCACAATCACATCAAGTGATTAGTGATTCTGCTCATGATGGATTTCAAGGTTGATTTTGCTATGAGATTTAGGTTATTAGTTGCAATCAATTTTGTAACTGTTCAGTAGTATTTCAAAGAAATTCAAAACTGAAACAAATTGACGGTTATCAAGCGTTCTGCCATTGGGTAGTGGTGCTGGTGGTTTTACTCAACCATGTCCCGCGGGACGCCACGGAGGCTGTGAAGACTGACAACTCTCCGCGAACGATGTAGAAGAAGGTGCACGAGCGCAGTAAGTCGGGGATATTGTGTTTTACACACAACCAGGGCAGTCGGGAGAAGTGGAGTTGCCAATCCTTTGAAGATAGTTGTTGAGAAGAGGGCTGTGAGTGTGATCGCAACAACGAAGACGGGGAAGCTACAGCACGAGGGAGGAACAGTTCGTCAGTTGCCACGATTGGGAACTTGCGAAGAAATCAAAGTCGAGCGAACTGAGTCCTTCAGGAATTGAGCACAGAGCGACGAATGAGGACTTCAGAGGAGACGGACACTGAGTAGCTACAAAGGCCATGGAGAGCAGGTTATGAAACACCTGAGCTACCTGGTCGAATAACGGAGCCGTCGTTCCAAACGGTCAGATGGTCATCGGGGGGAGAGGAAAGGTGGTCCCAATCACAGGGATTAATTGAATGCCGAGCACAGAATCGCCACGAGCGGGAGCCCATGCACAGGACTATGATGTAGGCTTTATTGAGCTTGCAATTCAATAGTTTTGCCAAAATGTAATGTAATTATGTTAATGTGATCAGCTAGAAAGCGATCTTTATCATTTATGTCTATATGACGATTGTCTCATTCTACAGAGTGATCACAAAGTCACGCAAATGAAGAAAATGTGACATTTTACATGTCGATATCATTACCAGCGATAGCTAGGTCACATAGCCATTTCACCTGCGCGACTTTTTGATCACCCTGTTGACATGATCTACATTGTTATACCTGAATTATTTAGAAGATTGGTTATCCGATTGATTATCAAAGCACAATAACTTCGAATTTGCTATCAATACAGTGCAAAAGTTTAGTTCTAGCTATTTTTAAGTCAAATTTATGCATCAAGAAAATAAGTTTTGCCTACGAGTTTGCCATTGAAAGTGGTATAAGCTTGTCGCTTAGCTTTTTCAAGAAATGCACTGGCTATGATGATGCAACACTTTATTTTCATTTACTCGTATGTTCCGGTTTTCTACCATCGATATTCCAGGTTTTGCCGATTAAGGCTGGCAGCCATGATCCAGACTTATAAATTTAAAATCTGGATTTGTGGATTTTGATAATATTTCTTATTGGCTGATTCGAATATCCGACAAAAATCATTTATTGATGATAAAGAAAATAACAGTCTTGTTCTGTTGAACGGGAAGCTGCGGATGGTGACTTTTATTGAAAGTAGAGCGCTGTACGATATTTGCTATCAGTACTTTATATTGAGACTGTCTTTTTATCGCTTCCATCGATGGATGTGCTTAATGGATTTCATAGAATTGTAAGTACTGTTTTGCTCGTCAGAACGCAAGAATAATAATAGTGCGCCAACACGTGATCAGCTTTGCTTGACTGCATCTACAGATGTCTTGCATATGGAATAAAGGACATTCTTTGGCGATGAGATAGGAACTCTTAATCGGCTGTTCTCGAGTGCCTTGAACGATTTTATATCCTGTGAATTGTGATTCCTTCGGGCTTTGATATCATGTGTTGTACTCGTAGCTGCTACTACGGTCGTCTGGGAAATCATACTAAGCTAAATCGTCGGGCGGTTTTGACCGGAAATTAGGGCTATCAGAACTGTTTTAGCCGTTTTTGATATTCATCTCGACTGAGGACGCTTCCATCACAGATAATTACCATCTAAACGGTGCCAATTATATATAGGTCTGGCGATAATGTTGTGAGACGTTAAAGTTTGACCATAAGTACACCCAAGGCAGCTAACAATTTTTTCTTAGTTTTGGTGCAATCTGTTCATGAGAAAAAAAGAAACTGTCTATACATGTAGTGCAGGCAAACAAAGCATATTCCTACTTCTCTCCATTTTTCGATTGCTCACATGACTCTCTTTGATTGGTCTCACACATGGCAGTGGGAGAGAAAATTGATGGAGAGACGTAATAGTAAAGTAGATGTAATATCATGCTTGACGTGATGAACCGCTTGTGGGAGGACAATTTACGGCTCCGTTTGCGAGGCCTTTTTTTACAAAACCATATGTTGTGAGAATACATTATATCAATAGTGAAGTTGCTGTCTCACATTTTCTTATCGAGGCACTTCATCTATGAAATGCATATGAAGGAAATTATTGGGATGAGTTGATCTACTTAAGGCTGCTCAATTAAAATTAAAATTGAAAGCCAGTAGAAGACGTTAAAGAGCTCGTCCGCTCCCGCTGATCAAATTTGAGGATACTTTTTCTGAAGTATTTTTGTTAAAAATGAAGGGTTATTAAAAGCTGTCTTATGGGGCCAACTCTGCCATCACGACCGAGGTACACTTAGCGGAAAGAAGTGGATGAAAAAGTAAAGAAAGATAGTGGCTTTTGCAAGCTGTTATAATTCTGTATGAAGCTTCTCTTTTCGTCAACCCAAAACTACTGTTGTCGAACATCTCCAAACAAGCCGTTGGATAGTCAAGAATTGTTTGACCATTTGTTGCCGGTTGGAAGGTAGCACCTGGCCTCTGAAGTGCAAGCCACAGATTATGATAAATATATGCTAAACTAAAAAAGTCCTGTTCAATATTAGGACGGGAGGTACTGACACTTTCTTCCTAAATTCGCGCACAAAGGGCTTAGTAGCATGGATTTGTAGATCTTGATACGCTGAATACAAAAATTAAATTCTTGAGTGTCACAGCCAGTCGCTTTCGGTTATAGGTAAGGTTAAAGGATTCCCATTGGAATCCAATGGTAAAATTCAAGAAATATCTATGGATTGTGAAACACTTGGAAATTTTCGTACATTTTCTTTTGCAGAAAAGAAACTATTTATCAGAATACCATGAAATTTGAAACATGATTGAGTTCAGAACATCAACTTCGATAAAAAAAGTTGAAATGACTCAAATCATTCAGTATTTGATGCTTGAGAGTACAAAAAGAGCAAAATCGCAAAAATTAAGTCAAAACATGAAATTGACTCATTTTGTAGAGGCTCTCAGACATCAAATACTGAATCATTTGAGTCATTTCAACTTTTATATCGAAGTTGATGTTCTGAACTCAATCATATATTTCTTGAATTTTACCATTGGATTCCAATGGGAATCCTTTAACCTTGCCTACAACCGAAAGCGACTGGCTGTGACACTCGAAAATTTGATTTTTGCATTCAGCGTTTCAAGATCTACAAATCCATGCTACTAAGCACTTTGTGCGCGAATTTAGGAAGAAAGTGTCAGTAGCTCCCGGACTATATGTATGACTCGTTGTGAGAATGCTCCATCTTCAGTTTGTATACAGTATGTTCGGATCACAGAATTAGTCAACTATGCTCTGCTCCTTCAGTGTTCATAGAAGGGATGTGTATTATATCGCATACTATTAGAAATGGCACACACTCAAACAACAAGCTACAAGCCAGCTTTTGGACATCAGCCAGTGAATGGCGTGCGTATTGTAATATCAATTCGAGCACACAAAACACAACATCACTGTCTTGCTACATTTAGTTTATGCAGTGAGGAATGCTGAGAAGAGTGTGTTGAATCATCAGGTGAGCTAATTTTCGGTCCACCTGCTATCCTCCTTAATATTGATCGGAAGGACCAACATTGTCGAGAAAGCTTGTGCACAACGATCTGAATTCCTCAAATCTGAAGGAGCGGTGACAGTCGAAGCACTTTGTTGGAATTTGCAGTAATCCACAAGCCACGAACGACTTTTTTTTATCTCTGTAAGGTATTAAGAATTCCTTTTTGTCCACTTACTAACTTCCAGCTCGTGCTATCGCTTTGAATTAGTCTGCACTTCTAGTGAACTGAAAGAGTTAAACAATCTAATTCTGTAGCTCGGATGCTATACGTAGCACATTGAAATGTCTGCAGCAACTCTCAGATTGCCGATTGTCACTCTGGTTGGACAATTCAAGTCTTTGGCATAGAATTTCAAATTTTCTGACGTAATGTTGTGAAAGGTAATGCGTGTTTATGTGCTTTTTATGCAATTTTTGGTCTCTAAATATGAAATTCCTCATGACGCATATATTATACGGGTATATCAGGATGAGGTAAGATGAAATCCAACAAAAGTGATTCTGCTTCAGTCAGTTACAACACGTTATGCTAGGGATGGACGTTACGAAATTCAAGAGTTGTTATTCAGTTGAAAGCATCGAGTCTCAAGCTAAAAATGGAACAAGTCAGATGTTTGCATATTGCTGCCATGTTAGTAGAGGCAGGATGTTGACACGATCGGCAAACAGTGTCACCATTATCCTGTTTCCGGTTGCTTTTGGATTACATGAAACAGCATGAAGTTCGTTGTAGTAAATGATAGACATGATCTGCGATGTCTGTTGATTGTTCTCTTCCCATCTTCACCTGTCAGAAGTAATCATGATGTTGTTTAATATGAGGAAGATGGTTGTCGAGGAGAATTATGATCAGATGAATTATTGATTCTCTGTCTATGATTGATTGATTAAACATGACGATTGATGTTTCGATAGGAAATAATATAATCAAAAGTGAAAGTACATCGCTCTCAAAATTGACTAACGCCCATCGATTGTGTGGTTTGCAGCCCGTCTCTCTCACGTCTGCTTTGCGATTTATTTCTAGCTATGTGTAGCAAGGCAGATGACACGCACTCAAATCAATTAAAATTAAGAATCACTGAACAGATAATGATTAACTTCTCCGGAGCAGCAATATGTCAATTTATTCGATAAATTTACCTAAAAGAGAGAATTTACCTAAAAATTTACCTATATGAGACCGATTTGCATACAATTACTCTAAAGCATTATTAATTAAATGAACAATAAATATATAATAAATATAAATTAAAGTAATAATATTATATAAAAATATAATAAAATGATGAAGGTGTCTTTCATAGATTAGATTTGCAATAAATCGTGGCTTATTCACACGAGCATCTGAGGTGGGGATTCAGATGGCAAATAATGAAATAAGTTTTGGATGATAGTCAACTTGGTAACGAATTAGCAATTTTCAAGAATATCCGGTCTAAGGCTTGTCTCGATATACGTCTAACGTTTTGCCATCCGCTCTAAATGACAAGCTTTACTAAAGATTCCAAGGACATGTCAGAGATGATTGGTTAAAAGGAGATTCTAGAATGTAGAAAGCAGTATGTGCTTGTCAAATGGCACGCCAGCTACGCCTATCATTATAATTTACATAGAGACGTTTCATCAAGCCATTAAAGGACCATTTTGCCACAGACTGAGGCTGCGACTGTGTCGCGATTGGCGAAGCGTTTGTCTCCTTGCAAATATTATTTGCATTAAAGTCTCTTTCGGATGTCTTATACCAAAGGAAGCCATCTTATTCTTTAGTCTTCATCGTTTCATTAAGGACAACACGCAGTGGTCTCATTGACACAGTGGTCAAGTGCCTAGCGATCTTTCGTTCCAGAGGACGAGTCCCGAGAGTGTCATTGAAGTCGTCAGGAAGGACGTCCGGACTCAATGATCGCAGCGCTTCAGATGAAAAGTCTGACTATGTCAGCGCCGGTGAAGCCTCAGTAGGGGGGGGGGGAGAAGTGACAAACCAGACAGCACGCGACCACTTTTTTTATACAAAAATGATAATTAGAAATCCCAAGAATTATGTCAGCCTAACGGCATATCCTGAACATTTCAAGGGAATATTAAACACTTCTGTGAGTGTAACCGGAAGTGTTAAAAATCTAGAGTTTGGCTGTGGCGCATTTTTTTGTGCTTTTCTTCAAGCATTGTATATGTCGCTAAATGCTTCCTAGAGTTGTTGTTTAGAGGACTGTCGGGACATAATGTAGGTCCAATATCAAATGTTTTATTTTTTTTCTTATCATCAGGAGTTACATGCTTTACAGTGTACAGCGAGGCCTTCAATTTGACTGATCATGATGTTTTGTAAAGATATCTCGAACTGATTTTCAGTCATTTTCGATTTATTTCTAACATAGCGACTGGTCTTTTATGGCGATTAAATGCAATTATAAATTTCCTGGTGTGTCAAGTTCACTGCACCTAATCAACCTAGTCAGGAAGCACCAGTCAGCAGATAATAGACATCCTGATGTATCTTTCATTACGTAAGTAATTTAGACTTCAAACTGTCAAAATTTGATACTGACAGGCTTAATAGAGGTGAGTGAACCTAACTTCCCCTTTTCAATCTAATTTGCCAGAAGAACGGCGAGCATTAAGTGATGCTGTTGGCTTGGTCTTTGTTTCAATGTATTTTAGGATTATGAAACCTGATCAGTGTACATGAAATATAATCAAGCAAAGCGGAAAATGATGAGCTCTAGTCAAATTCAGTCACCAGCAGAAGTCTCAGAATTCGGACATGGAAGAGAATAAATAGCTTTTCACACCAAAAATAGTAGTAAAGTAATAGAACAACCCGGATCTCCCGCAACTTTCACAAAGATTTGAATAGAAAATCAAACTTTGATCTTATTGCCTGACATGTGTATATACTCGCATATTTTTAGATATACGTGTTCGGGTATTTTATTTGATAGCCTTTGGCAACTTTAGATGCGAAAAATCGGATAGAACGAATTACACATTACGAACTTAATATTCTAGCTACATTAGACTGTTGTCTTACTGTCAGTGCATTCGAACCTATGAGTGAATGAATGAGGTTTGGATGAGTTCAATGTTGAATGAGTGAATTCAGCTAACAGGGCTTATTGGTAGCCACCGTTGAACTGAGCTAAGATTTTGTGAACTGCACTGATGTTGCTCAAATTCCTACAATTCCTATCGAGAAATGTGTTCATATATTGACTTTTTTCCATTCAAGCGATGATTGAAATGAGAGTGAGGACTCAATTTTAGGTCGTCACAGTTCTGCTAAAGTTCACACGTGAGATCAGTCAATGGCACATAAGCGTGTGATTTGTTTCGTCTTTGTGAAATTCTGCGAATGCATTTAAGTTGATAGTTATTTTAAGTTGATATACGAGTATATAGGGGTGAATCAATGTATGCGACAGTTTTAGGCAGAGAAAAATCACCCGCATCATTTTATCTATTGCTCTGAATCCGGTACGGTATAATGCACTCGCATAGTGTTTTCACTTTCAGCAAATAATGGGCTAGAGTTATCCATATTTATTTCCAAGTGAGGAAAGCCCAAAAAACACCGTTGTTGGCTATAATGCTTTAATAAGCGAGGCCTCAGCCAGTCATCGTCCGGCGAAATCTGGACGATGACTGGCTGAGGCCTCGCTTATTAAAGAATTATAGCCAACAACGGTGTTTTTTGGGCTTCCCTCACTTTAAATAAGTATTTTCACTGTGACGTCAGGAACACAGCACAATGTCATCGAATTTTCGAAAAAGACTAGGAGCATGTAAATGATCTTTGTTGGAAATTCAAAATGAATGGAATTCCAGCATATGTCAATTAGTGAACGAGACATCGTTTTGCAGCAATAACCTCCTTTCGTACTGTCTTCCCACTTCAGATGTTAAGAGTCTCTTGGATGCGATAAACGAATATTCAGAGACCTATTCTAATTCCAAGAAAACGACTCTTTCGCCTTTGCGCTTATGACAGTTTCCCATAGACTTGTACACGTGTTGATAGTAATTTGAAAAACTGTGTTCTTAATGTGAAGATAGATAAACCTTGCTGCTATTTAATGTGTAATTTTATTCAATATTTCATGATTAGAACCACATCATCAGGAATGCAAAATGCAATATTACTTGTATAGTTTGTATTTAGCATTCCTGATGATGGGGTTCTAACTACAAAATATTGAATAAAGATTGCACATTAAACAACAGCAAGGCTTGTCTATCTTCACTAAAATCCACATCAAAAATGCTGCTTACGGTGCTTAAGGGAAATTACTATTTATTATGTGTTATTTTTGATACCTAAACACTTGAATTTTCTTCTTTCAGTCAATGTTGAAAACATCAGAGAGGTTCGGACTGGCAAGAACACCGACGTCCTTCGATCGGCAGAAAATGCTGGCCAGTTTCCGGACGAGTGTGCCTTCTCCATTTTGTTTGGTCAAGATTTTGTTTCCCTCGACCTCATTGCCAGTACTCCTGACGAGGCGAACATTTGGGTCACCGGTCTGACATGTCTCCTATCGGGCCGAGGACAGAAAAGTAAGGAAAAAATTGCAATTTAATCAATGCCAGAAGGAATGTGTAGCTCAAAATGCAATTTTTACTGTCATAGAAATATCAAAGGAATATAAAGTCCCGAGATCCTTCCTCTTATCTATTGATTTCATAGTTGGACACATACCATGCTGGCATTTAGTATTGATTTGGCTTCTCCTAATTATAAGTTGGCTATGTCTGAATCTGTGCCAAGGATCGTACTTAGAATAGCTGGTGTTGTACTGTCGTAGATGGTCGTAGGTGGTACACAAATAAATCAAAGCTAGGCTTCAAAAAGTATTGCCTCCTTTAAAACAAAGTTTTAAAGAACATGTCGTTTTTGTTTTTTGAGAATTTCTCATTATAGTGGTTTCTTAAGGCATTTGATCTAACTTTTGATTGAAGTTTAGGTATCATAGTTATCTTTGTATCAACTGTTTCGTGCTTGTTGGTATTTGGCATCATTTCATGGGGAATGAATGCACACATTGTAAGTTGTAATGAAAGTAAAATATCTCCTAAACTGATGCAAGAGTAACTCACTCGTGCGAGCACAACAATTACCAACCAGACGGAATTTTTATGTTAGTAGAAGACCGAATCGGGTCAGATTTAAGCAGGTAGCTAGACTGAAGAGATCTGTCATTTTTGCCTGTTAATCAATTATTGGTCGTTGAAATATAGTCGTGCTTCAATCTGCAATAAACCGTTGCTATTGTTGAAATCATCGACTTCAATAGTCCAAGTGTAATGCCCCAGTTTCCCAATTATAATTTGATGACAGAAACACCTGACATCTACAGAGATCGAGATGGACATCCTACGTCAGTGCGACAAAGTAATAACGCCGGATACGCCCGTGGGAGAAGTTTTAGGTAACACTATGGAAGCGGTATGACTGTGGTTTTTGTTTGCTTTTGGGCAGATGCAAGTGCGGGTTGCTTCGCAACATTCCTTAAATTTTTAGAAAACTTTCTAAAGGAATTGTCCACATGAAAACAAAAGGGAAGCCGAAGAGATGCTAAATCCTATGGGAAAAATGTAGCTCGTTGATGTGGCAGATTTTATCTTTGTACAGCAGAAATTCAGCTCATAGCTCCATGACGTTGACAACCCATTTAATAGGTTGGGCATTTTAAAAAGTCTCACAGAATGATGGCTTTTAAAATAAAGACAAGAAAGACAAGAAAGCACAAAAAATCAAATTTTTTCTTGTTTTAAAACATTTTAAAAAATATTGTTTTTCTAACCCTGCTCAGCACTAGAGATGGATTCTTTTGATCTTTGATGGAGCTGCTTATACGAGCAGAGAAGCAGTTGGAACATTGATCAGCTATCCTGTGCTTCTTATGTTGCTCATGTTGTTGTTGACAAATCAGTTATTCACTTAACAAGGAGGACGTTCAATCTTTTCCGGAGATAACTCCACAGGGTTTGTTTGATAAGCAATTCGTAAGTTGGTCCTTTAACGGTGAACATTTGTATTAATTGTTTGTCCGTTTAATCTGATAAGAAGCTTTATATACATGCAGTTTGGAATGCTACTTTTTGTGATTGTTCTTTCGTCTTGATTGATCGGCGAAGCTTCTTGATTTTGATGCTTTATTCTATGCCCTCAGTAACATGTACGGACATTTTCTCTTTGACCCTAGCATTCTCCAAGTAGCTCATTGACAGCTTCGCCTCTGGATGAGAATTCGTCAATCTTTGGGGAATTTGATTTCCGGTTTCTTTAACGGCGGTCAGGAGTTTTCCTGAGTATTCTAGAATAATAGTCAATTAACTCAAATTACTCTATATAGAGCAGGGTGAATACTTCTGCAGAAAATAGACGACTGTTTCGGAGATTCAGTGAAATAGAAGGGTTTTATGCGGACATTTTATTGGTTGATATTGTGTCAATAGTAAAAAGAAACAGATGATGTCATGAGTCGTTGTGAAGCTGGTTGAACAAGCGTGCGGCGGAATATGTACGGTGGTCTTTGCTTTATGAATCAGGCATCAAAGTTAATGTGTTTAACGGATCACATTCTGGAGCTCCCATGAGCCATCCATGAAAGCCAGGCCATATCCATGCCGATTTTTGATTGAATGACAGAATCAACCCGATGAAGCAACCCTGGGACCTTGGAATAAAGGCAAGCAACTTGTGTGGGTGTTCACATGCGTCGACACCCGGGATATTAGCAACCTTCAAGCTTCACGCCAAGGATCGGGAAATTGGCGCCCAGAGCTGATGAGAAGAAGCGTCTGAAGTATGGGGATCTGCAATATTCATACACCTTTTGTCCTATAGCCGCAGAAAGCCACAGTGCTTTGGGGTCTGATGCCCAGCTATTTATGAGAACCGTCGGACAGAGGATAACGGACGGACGCTACTGGCGAGCTGTAAGCCATTTCATTTCTCCGCCAACGTCTTAGTTTGGCAGTCCAAAGAGAAATTGCAATGAGCATTATATCGTGTTTTCCCGAAAACAGTGACCTAAGTGAACTGGAATTTATTTTAATTCAGCTTTGTCAAAAAGAGGAATGCTTTCAGGACTATTGAAGATCGAATGAATTAAACATTGTCGCAGTTCATTTCAATACAAGTGATGCAAACCCTCTAATTGAATGCCAAGCACTCAGTTTATAAATCATTTTGTTAGATTTTTATGAAAAAAGTGAAGAGTAGGAATATTAGTTTGAATGCCATGCTTTTTTCGGGCGTATGCAAAATCTTCGTTGATATGTTTGGCTATAGAAGACTTAAATGTATGAAAAATGTAGTGTTACTTTGGTCATATTTCTGTCACTGTCTTGCTTCACTTCACTATTGTCTAATTCATTGACATAAAGATATCTTTTTATAAGTTGAAACCAATTTGATTTAAGGATCCCGTGACACTGCATAGTATTTGCTTTCGCGATTTAATGTCAAAGTAGATATGTAGTTTAAGGGCCGTGTTATCAATCGCACAAGAGTATATTCGTTTTCCATAAATTGCAACCAGCTTTGATTACATTGTCTTAATCTATCCGATAAAATACTATTCTGATCACTGAACCAATTACGATTGAATAGATTGTGCGATATTGCCTTGACGTCACTGCAATTGCCTGCAGCGCTCAACCACACGACAATCAGTCAATAATACAATAAAAAAAGGCTACACATTGAAACACTTGGAAGCTCAGGATGTCTCGTCAGCACGACTTGGAGAGGACATAACTAGCATGTAGCATTTCATATCGCTGAATGAGCTGATGGGATACTCAAGATAATCCGAACTGGCATTCGACAGTCTCTACCCTCTCGACTAAGGCACGATAAGTGAATGCAAGCAGCCTGTGGTTCAGCTTCCATCATCTTTTTTAGTCATTCTAGAAATTGTTTCTAACCCATTCATGTCTCTTCCAGTGTCTTTTAAGTGATTTTCGACTGGCAATTTGCCGGTCTTTTCTATGGCACCGCTGGTCTAAATTGTAGGGCCTTTCATCAAAGTATCCAGCAAAATTGTGATGCTGTGTAACTTGCACTCAACTTGATAATTACCACTTGCTACGTCGGTTTCATAAGAAGTTCATACCATCGAAATTCTTCAATCGTCACATACGATCGCTTTTCTTCAATCGTCATATACTATCTTTCATGGATGCCATTTACCATGTTAACAATGCAAAGTCTCAAATAAGTAGTCACTATTTCAATAAGTAGTCGATCATTGACAGTCAATACCTTATAATCAGTAGATAAATTCAGAACATGCATATTATCAATATGGTAGTTAATCATCGTAATGCGGACCAAATACATGTAGTTATCAAAATATCTGACATAGCACATTTATAGATTCATTCATATTGTTGCAACAATCTGATTTATGAGCTATTGGTAGTATTTAATGTAGCCGCATGCATACGAGTATGGTAGGTACTTAATGACCAAAAAACTGAAACAAACCTATATTAATTCAATTATATTAAGCTTATAGCAAGAATTTTGTCCCCGGCAGAAATTTGCAGGTTGCCATTCCCCACGCTGGCCGAGATGTGGGCTTAGTCAAACCTACTTTTAAGACTTCAAATTGCTGTTTTTACAAATGGCTTATCCAAAGGAAACTTTTCACCAAAATTAGCTACATTTTTCCATTGTCCCTCCAGTTATATAAAATCAATGTATAGATGAAAATAAGAAATAGCCAATTTCGCTCTATGTATAGAACTTCACTTTAATCTGTGTAATTTTTGCAATTAAAGTTTTATGCCGTTGCTTCTATTTTATGAGACCAGTCGCATCCCAAAATCATCAAATAGTCGGTCATCTTTACTTGAAGAGAAGAGTATCTTTAAATCTCTGCACTGAATAAGAGAATCTTAAATGGCACCTATGACCTTTTTATATTTTGATTCTTATGATTCTTCTATATGATTTAAGCTATTGCAGACCTGCCAACTGTCCCGATTTCGTCGGGACTGTCCCGATTTTATTGCCATTTTCAGCAGTCCCAATTTTCTGACAAATGTCCCGATATTTAAATTTTTATGTTGTAAGATTTTACTAGTTATCTTTTCAATTAGTCTAGCAAAATAATTCAAAAATTTGCTCTGCGCGCATTCCATATTCGCATGTGTGCTATGATGTACGAGTATGTGTGTTGTCGTGCTCATAAGATGCCACTCGCTTTTCACACTCATGCATTATGTCATATATATTTTATGATTCCATTGTCTCAAATAGTACGTCGTATTTTAATGTATTTATGTTCAATAAAATATTCAGAATAATGTCGAGTTTTTAAACATATGGGTTAGTTTGCATACCTGATGATAGTGACCATGTTGCAATTTTGCAAATGTGAATGTTGGCAGGTCTGCTATTGGATATAAATTCAGATTTTGTCGGTTTACTTATTTTCTTAATTTATGTTCTAAGTAATTGGTTGATCAACAAATTTTCAACTGTGCTAATTTTTGACACGTCCAGTAAATTAAGCTTAATCCGTAATGCTCACTAAGACGCTGCACTTGCTAGGTGGCATCAAGTTCGCGCAGGTAATCGAACCTTGACCTTCCGGATGCATAACCGTCCAGCTAGTCACTGAGCCATTGCGTCTTTTTAACCCTGATGCTTTCCCTTAACGTATGCATTCAGATGATAAAAATCGTCGGGGTGGATAGTTTTTATGAGTCTGTCTAGTGATTCTGAAGTGGCAGACTATTTATCTGCCTCCAATCTGTCATGGAAGGTGATGTATGATCCCATATCGTCGACTGAAGTTTTCAGCGCCTGAATCCATGAATATCAGTCATTAAATTATTTGTTTAATCTCAATCCTTCTCACAGTGTATTCAGCTGCTTCGGCGGAGATATCTCATGCTTTAGTTCATATGTCATATCGAAGCAGGTTATTAATCTGTTGGAAAATATATTTTAACAAATCGAATCTTCTCATCATATGAATATGATGGAAAGTTGCATTCGGCAACAGTAATAACGCATCGGCAGGGCAATGTTTGATATTATAAAACTTAGAGTCATGATCTGCAATTGCCATACGGATTAACTGTTTCCTGCATTCGGATGAGTGATAAATTCTGATCATTCCTCCAAAGTGAGATTTTCATGATTTAGGACCTTCAACGTTTTCATTCTCGATTAAATCTTGATACAGCACCCCATTTAGCAATCCGCAAGAAATGGATCTGACATAATTGCCCCAGTTAAAGAAAGTTACAAATAGAAATACAATCAGCGAAAGTTTAATGGAACGATTTCACTATTGAAAAATAAAGTAAGTATATCTAGCCATTTCAGCTGCAGCATGAAGAGGTGGCTCGTGTTTCTGACACAATCATCAGACATTTTTGTCAACCAACTGTGTACTTTATCTATGCAATTATTTGCAATCTCAGAAGTAACTATTGCAATTTTATGCTTTCCACCACATATACCGGGTGTCCATAAAGTCTAAAGCCATAGGACATGATATGAAAATGTGACCAACATCATCATGCACCGCATTATCATATGCCGCACTATTATGTAGCCAAGAAATGCATTCTTAGTACTCATTTAGTAAAAAAAACATCTTTCCGAATACTTGAATTTTGCAGGTGTTCACCATCATGATACTTGAAATCACTGGGCGACCGCACAGACACACTGTTAAGCTAACAAATCTCTAACGGTATCATTCGCCCATTGAAATTACTTTGTCACTAACAACTCACACTGACACTTGATCGCGTTAAAGTGGCATGTCTTTTACGTTCAGTCCTTAAGTGATTAAGTGATTGATGTATTGATTTATTTACGTTACATACGATAGCAATATCGCTTCAACTGCTTGACGCCCTTTGCTCGGCGTATGAGGATTCCGGTATGGTAATCAAAACCTCGAAAACCCAGGTGCTTGTACTAAGATCTTTAGCCACATCACAGTATGATCACAGCAGAAATTTAACATCAACCCAACAGCTTTTGAGAAGCTCAGTGCTGACAGAAGTTCGTGGCGTGATGCGGTGAACGACGGAGCAAACCATATCAGTGTCTGGTGCCGTGCAACGGCCATCGAGAGACGTGAGTGGCGTCATGCGCCGGCACCTAACACAGCGACACACGTGTGCGGCCACTGTGGACGTAGTTGTGCTTCCCTGGCTGGTCTTCGAAGCCATCAGCGCACACATGCCCGACGCCAATAGGACCCAAGGTCATTCACCCACCCGACATCGAGGAAGACAGTCGTTGTCGTCGAAATCGACGCACTACCCTAAACAAGCAGAGTAATGAGCGCTTCAACTCGATTGCCGCTCTCTACTTTTGTAAAATTTTCGTATCTCAAGCGAGGTAAACAAGCAAAATATTCGGCTTTGAAACCAAGTCAATTCTCACAGGATGCGTGATGACAAGGTTCAAGGTTCGCTAAAGGTGACATCACGGCGTTGTCTATGGGGATCCCGTGTGCAGTTTTCAAAATGATACAAAATGTGCAAATTTCAGTTCGATTTCAGAAATGTCACAATGTTCATGGTGAACACTTTAAACATTCGTAAATTTGCAAGTATTCGAAAAGATGTTTTTCTCTTATTGGTTATTCATACTATAATGCATTTCCCGGTTACATAATAATGCACATATTAGTCACATTTTGTTTTGACTCCTTATGGTTCCAGACTTTATGGACACCCGAAAGCTGACTTGAGTCCAGGTAAAAAGCTTCCAAGCCGCCTTTGTTTAGAAAGAGATCAGAATTTTTCATTTGGTTAGAATTCTTTCTTCTCTTTGTAAATGAATCGTCTTTGAATTATGTTTTCCTAAACTGCGATGTCAGAACTCTTTTTTGATACAGTGAAATTCTGTTTGTAGATCAATGTGTGGCGAGACGTTTTCAAAATTCTTTAAATATTTCGCTGAGCTGAAGTCTATATGATTTTCTTTATATGCTTCAAAAGTTTCAATGTCACTTGAATGCAATTGACAACTGGCAAGATTTTGCTGTCTGTGGTAAAGCATTACTTTAGCCAGCAAATAATATATCCGAACAGCTTCTGTTTACAGTGGAAAAGAGCGTGATGCGACATTAATTGAAATCCAATTTGCTTTTTGACAGTTGCCGAAAATTGACAGTTACCGTTTGATGATACAGCTTGCTATTTATGACAAATTCTGCATTTTTTAGCCTATAGAAAGTAATCTGTGTGAACCTCAATTGAAAGTTCATATTGTTTAAAAGAATTACGCTTGTAATGATCAGAAAATTCAACCAGTTGATAAGAAAGAAGTTAGTACTGCATTGAAAATATTATTGCAGTAATATTTTCAAATAATACGGAAGCTAATGTTGCTTTTTTTAGAAGTACATTAAGACAGTTGTCACAGATAAAAATTGACATAATTTGTCAAAATATAACAGCATGCAGACAGTCATTTGCGAATTATGTTTTATTCAAATCTTGGGATAAAATATATATGTATAATATATATATATATATAATTCTATATATATCCCGTGGTCTCCGTGGCACAGTGGTTAAGTGCTTGTCCTAGCGATCTTTTGATCCAGAGGTCGAGCCCCGAAGGTGTCATTGGAAGTCGGCAGGAAGGGTATCCGGACTAAAAGTACTACAACGCTCCATAAGTCTGACTATGTCAGCACCGTCCAAGCCCCAAGTATGGGGAGTAGGGACTTAAAAGCTTCATTTTTTTCATATATATAATTTGTTATTTATAATAAATTTCTGAATAAGTATTGACTATGAATAATCAATGTAAATTGCAGGAGCTGATTAAAATTGAACCTAGGTATATTATTTATATTTTAAAGAAAAATTAGTCAAGCAATTATTTTCATGCATGTATGAAATCATGATTATAATAGGTTGTTTTCATAAATCCAAATTAAGTTATTGCGATACAATATTATGCAAGAATTAGTCTATGCAGTAGTGAGAAAAGATTGCAGATATTAAAAGAATAAAACATGATAATTTTAGATCAATCTGTTTAGTGGCATCAAAATTTTGGCTAGAATTTTCAGGTTATTCCCTGTTTTATTACTACTTAGGTATTGGCAATCAAAAGTTTTGGTTGAAACTTGGTTCAAAAGTTGATTGAAAGCTTTAGTTAGTCTAATGATGTCGCTCATGTCTTAGCATGCTTTATCAAACTATGATTGGCTTATGAAGAATGTGCGATCCACATCATGGCATTAGTGTCCAGGGGTAAGGAAACAAAGAAGCTTCAACCTAAAGTTGATGCATTTTCAACCTCACAGCTAGTTAGTGGTGTGGTTCAGCCGCTTTACTAATCTCTCCGCCTTGCTTCTTTATGTGCTATGTAAATTCACCGCGAATCATATTTTTCTCTAATGATAGTGCTATCTAACTGAATATGTGTTTAACTATCTAGCCGTGTTCAAGCGGCGTACAAATTAACACATGCACTGCAAGCACACAAGTTCTGCAAATACCTACCTAGCATTCATTTACAGTATATTTGATACACCAAGCAAGCGGCGATATCGACTTCAGTGCAACGTCAAAAATGGACATATTTTGATAACCTTAAGGCTAATATCTGCAGTAGCTGATGTACAGTAATTCTCCTCAAATTATTTGATGTTTGTACATGCCGCTTTTGACGAAGCTTGCACATGTTGCTTCACTGGTTATCAAATATTCTGCATTACTATGTCCCACCGCGTTCATTTGCAATGCTATCCTAAATTGAATTTATGGTGTAGATTCATATCTCATTAAAGTATGTTATTTGAAGGGATCAGTGTAATGCGTTCCCTGAGATGTGCTGAACTGTACATGCATGGCTAAATCCTTGTCGCTGTCAACCACAAGACATCGAATAATAATCTTAGCTTCAACAGGAAATGCGAAATTTAAAATGATTTTTATCTTTGTCTTCTTGCAAGAATTTGTTGAAAAATGAAGAATGCTTTTGAAGAATATTCCGAACTGTCTTCAGTTATCCATAAGTCTCTTTCCTAAAAGAAATTGCACCTACTAATGAGATTTTTTGATGCCCTCAATTTCTCAGATATAATGAAACAGTATTGGATGATATTTAGGTATGAAAAGAATCCGCATCATCTATCCTCTCTTCTGTGTTATTAGAGTAGATATAACCGGTCAACTCTCTTACCTTGAGAGTCATGTGTGGCTTGACTTCAAAAATGTCATGATTTGTGCTAATAACAACCATTAAAGAAATTGAAGTTGAAGCTTTAGGGTTTGTAAATTTGATTTTTTCATGGTTGAAAATCAACGATATTCATGACTTTGTATTCTAATGAGTACGAAAGGAGAATTATGTGATTTTCAACAAGCAATCATTGACTTTCCAGGGCTAATTTTCAATCTGAAGTGAATATTAGTATGACTTATTAGGATAATAATGTCATGAAATGAAAAATGAGATGAAGTTTTAAAGTCCGTCACTAATCCCCATACTGAGGGCTTGGACGGTGCTGACATAGTCAGTCTTTTCTGGAGCGATGTCGTACTTTCAGTCAGGATGCCCTTCCTGCCAACTTCCCATGACACTTTCGGGGCTCGACCTCTGTACCAAAAGATCGCTAGGACAAGCACTTAACCACTGTGCCACGGATAATAATGTCAGCATTACAATCCCATTTATTTCAAACTTTTTTTGTATCATTTCGTCAGATAGATTTATTTCAATATTGTGAATTATTTTGTAAATACAGTGCTTTTTGTGGTGGATAAAATATGCTAAAGAAAGTTAAGGAAGTATATAGGGCAATTGATTGTGTTTGTTTACATCATAACTGTCAACGTAATGGTCAGTGGTGTCTCTCATTATTATTTTCTATTAGTTTCTACCATCAGAAAATTTATGAAATAAAACGATGGTCGGTCTAAGACCCCATATTTCCGCGATAATAATTATGCAGCCGGTTTCTCCAAATAATTATTTCAGCCTATTTTGTTGTCAAAGACATTATAGCAACTTCATAATGTTCAAAGAAATCATGATTAGCATTATATTTGCTAACTTAACCATGACGAAGTGTGATTGGCGGAAACTTATTGTCAAATGAATAACTAAAGGATTTTGGAGCAAAACTTTTAGTGTTCCCGTTGATTGAATTTAAATAATAATTCAGACGACATCAGAAGTTTTAGTGATTTTAAAAGCGCTAGCGACACTTAGGCAGCAATTAATAAAATCAAGTAATATATGGCCAACCAACCCCAACAAGCTTCCTTCCTCGGAGTCTCATCCAACTTTGTTGTTCATGATGATGATGTCGTGTAGGGAGAAATTGTCCACTTTTGTTTGTCCTGTTCACAGTATTATTTATCACATACGATAAAATTTCTTTTATCTTCAGTTTGCAGATTTTTGGGTGACTGTTCAGTGACTAATTTCTTAAGCAAATGTTTAGAGCTGAACGGCAATTCTTTACTGGCTTTTCCATTATCCACAACAAAACAAATAACTGTGAATTGGAGAAACAAATATTTAGCGAGATGGTGAATAATATTTCAGAACTTTATGCTACTGAAAGCTCTGAGCAATGAAAAATATGTGAACAGATTTTAGGAAGCAGTTTGGCCAGATTCTGACCCATCTATTATGGTACTCCAATAATAATTTTGTGTATTCCGCTCAAATCGATATCAAGATGAACTTTGATTTTTCATTAATTTGCAGCATCTGACAAATTCCACATTTTCCCCGATTGATATCTGATTTTAGTTTACAAGTGAATTTGATGATGATGTTTTTCTGTTGAATGGAAAGTTTGTCGGTCAAATGCAACTGATCTATGAAGTCCTCTTAAGTGAAAATTCATCTTGATGTAATAAAATACTTACTCTATGGAATATATCATTGATCTCTATGTCAATTTTCAATTAGGCAATGGTGATAGTCATAATTCGTTGCACGAGGGAATTTTGATACTTCATGGATAGCCATGAAACATTGTTAAGGTATCTTTTATTCAAAATTCTTTCGTTCTTTGGTCACATATGAGCTACAGTATCTGGGGTTAAAATTTCTAGAGAATTGAATGAAATTTCGCTGAGATACATATGAGTTCTCAATGCTTATGAAACAGCGTTACATTTCCTTGTCCGATTTCCATATATACTTATATTATGCGGATTCACATTGCTGTGTCATCAGTAACCCGGATTCCATGTAAATAGCCTTTTAAGCGGAAACTACCGTTGGAAATATGCGTTCTGAAGAAATATGACTGCTTACAAGATTTCATTCTATTTGTCAGAATGATGTCACTAGAACCATGTTGATGTTACTGATTGCGTAAATCTGGAAACCTTGAGCAGTTTAACTGCTGCTGGAAATCACATGACAAAAATAGCCGAGAGATGGATACACGTGTTGATCTAACGGAAGGAGGTAAATTGACTGATCTAGCGCGGCGACTTATATCCACCTTCGATAGTGATCTAAATATCGGTAACAATAATAAACTACGTGATAGTGGATATCAACTTTAAATAGAATTAATCTGTTAGAATTTCATCGAGAATGCACTGATGTTTTCCACATTTTGGTCCTTGCCGCAGCAATAGTCGGTAAATATATGAATATCATTCTTTTTCTTATAGAAAAGAATAGATAGCGCGCATATTTTCCATCAATGCCTCAATATTGCAAATCGTGAGGCTGTGCATCGATTACACACGAAGCACAGGAATGAGGAATGTCGCCATACACAGTATAAATAGACAAAATAGAATTCGTACAAGAGAAAAGTTAAATGAAGATAAATGAAGCACGACCACAGAATTAGACAGGTCGTCTCTTCTCCTGTTTGACTAGAAAGGAAACATTGGAACAGGTAGTGTTGATGAAATGGCAAAATCTGCTGACACAATACCATAGCAATCTAACAATGAGCAGCCAGTTCAACATTAAACACGCCAAATTGTGCGAAGTTTCAGTGACTGTTATCAACCGGATGACACAGCAAAGAGACACAGTCGATGTCCAGTTCTGCAGAGAAGTTCGTGAACGTTTTTTTGTGCCCCTGCTAGCTTTTCTAATAATGATCGGAGAGTCTAACATTATTGAGAAAACTGCGCTAAGATCTGAATTCTTTGAATCTGAAGGAATCGTGGCGATCGGAGCATTTTGAAGGAATTCACAGCTATAATTCAGAGACTATTTTTCCTATCTCTGCAAGGTATTAAAAATTTCTTTTCACCCACTTAGTAAGTTCCTGTACGTGCACCCTTTTGAATCAGATTTCACTTCTAGCAAAGTGATGCGCTTAAATAATCGAAATTTAAACGCTTTTGCGCTTCTTAATCGAATAAATTTGAACAGCTGAAGACCAATCGTGATGCGTCTGTAATCGAGGGGAAATAGTCCAGGAGCTACTGACACTTCCTTCCTAAAATCGTGCACAGAGGATTTAATAGCATGGATTTGTAGATCTTGAAACGCTGAATACAAAAATTAAGATCCTCGAGTGTCACAGCCAGTCGCTTTTGGTTATAGCTAAGGTTAAAGGATTTCTTTTGAAATCCAATGGTAAAATTCAAGAAATATCTATGGATTGTGAAACACTTGGAAATTTTCGTACATTTTCTTTTGCAGAAAAGAAACTGTTTATCAGAAAGCAATGAAATTTGAAATATGAATGAGTTCAGAACATCAGCTTCGATATAAAAGTTGAAGTGAGTCACATGATTCAGTATTTGATGTTTGAGAGCCTCCACAAAAGGAATAAAATTCATGTTTTGACTTAATTTTGGTGATTTTACTCATTTTTAGAGGCTCTCAAACATCAAATACTGAATCATGTGACTCACTTCAACTTTTATATCGAAGTTGATGCTCTGAACTCATTCATATTTCAAATTTCATGGCATTCTGATAGACAGTTTCTTTTCTGCAAAAGAAAATGTACGAAAATTTCCAAGTGTTTCACAATCCATAGATATTTCTTGAATTTTGCCATTGGATTTCAAAAGAAATCCTTTAACCTTAGCTATAACCAAAAGCGACTGGCTGTGACCCTCGAGGATTTTAATTTTGTATTCAGCGTTTCAAGATCTACAAATCCATACTACTGAGCCCTTTGTGCGCGAATTTACGAAGAAAGTGTCATTACCTCCCGGACTAAAGAAAGCCATTGCAAAAGCGGTGGGAAGTACCGCAAATCACCTTATGGGCTCTTTCTTGCACTTTATTTATCATGTTTGGATTTGTTGAACATGACGGAGCACAGTACTCCATAATGCTTCTCACGCTGCTATTGTAAATCTTAATTAGATCAGACGATGAAAGAAATGGCTTATCATTCATTCTTACAGATTCTCGCCTTTGAATGTACACAATAATGATGGTCGCATACCTTTTGTCGACTTTAATCCTTCGAAATCAGAAATATCGATCTATTTTTTCAGTCAAAATGCATTTAGTGAAAAACCTTGTTTTAGTCGCAATCGATTGTTAGTGCTAAAAGCTTAAAGCCAATGCACTTATTAATTAATGTGCAAAAATGACTACAGCTTTTTTAAAAATGACCGCAGGTTTTATGCATGTATTTAAGTTTGACATTTGGCATAAAATTTGGTATTATCTGCTAATGCAAAGAAAGTTTTATGAGACGACGATGCTTGCAACATTTAGCATTATGAGGTTTGTTAGCCCTTTCTTGGAGTCCGACCCTTAATCATTTGTTGATGTCGATAAAACTGTAGCTGCTATCGGGCTGTAGCTGCTCTCGACTTTTGGTTTCTTTCAGGGTTTTGTGCGGTGCACTGGTTCTTGTGCGAGAACCTGTTTTTGGCAGACTGCACCGAAACATTCGAATTTCGATCAAATTGACATTTTAATGCAAAAGTTAGTCGCAGCAGAAGAATAATCTTTAAACAAACAATCCAACTGGGAGAACATTATTCAATTCAATTCATCTTAAGCTTCAACTTTCTGAGTGATGAAACTGAAGCATTTTGAAAATCATTAAACTTCTTATGCATTTCCTGATGATAAAAAAAATGTAAAAAAGTGACGAAGATATGTGATTCAAGTTCCTGAGAAGTCAGTTTAGGGCCACAACATCTCATTTCTCGCGACCTCGGAATTTCATAGTGAATATGTCATAGAATAGTGAATACATCCAATCGAGGTATAGATGTTGCAGTCTTAGTATTAGTACCACTGCTATGGAATAGTGCATTTCGTGAATGATGCATTTATGGTCGCTCTTTTATGGATTTTGATCCATTGATCTGCAGACGACAAAGTATGCAAAACTTCCATTTCACTTATTTTTCTGACAGTCTTGAATTAGCGAAAATTGCTGAATTTCTAAATTTTCCTAATAAAGGAAGCTCTTAGAATTCTAAGTGCATATTGCATTTCAACAAGAGATAATGTGGAGAATGCTAGGGACAAGAAAACAGATGCGATGCGTAATATATTTAGATGAACCGATAAACAGTATAACTTAGATAGTGAAAGTATGCCTTGAATCGACATTTGGTAAAATATTTAGATTTGGGAAAGTCAAGTCTGAAATAGCTTCTTTTTTCTATACCGAACGAAATACTTTACCCTCCATGACCAAGGTTATCTTCAGGTTGTGATTTAGAATGTTTTTATTAACTATGGAAAATTTTCTACTTCCTATACCTCACTTGACAAATCGAAAAGGACAGAAGTTATCGAGGTAAACCCTCGCTTTTTAGAGTTGATGATGCTCTAACATAGAAAGCGACTATTCTAGAGGTCTATCGGAACAGGAGATAGGCAAATCGTTGCGGAAATATAAAACTCCAGTGAGATGACGTTAGTGATAAGCAGGGCCGACCAAATATGCATAATGCATAAAATGCATAAAAATGCATATTTCAGCTTTAATTGCATGAAAATGCATATCATGAAAATAAGAGCTTTTAAATACATATATAGATGATTTCTTGAAAAAAAACAGGAGTTATTATGAACAAATTGTGTCTCGTTTCCTGTGTTGACACCTATATTTTTATCACCTATCACCTTATCAGACCCTGAAAAAAGTGATTGTTGACTTGGAGAATGATTGCACAGCAATTTTTAACCTGAAGGAGCTAATCGAAAAATCGGACACCGAGATTGCAATAGGTATCGTAGACATCTACTCTAAATATGGCTCTATTCCTCGTTGTCTGAAGCAGCTTCAAGACCGTAAGTGCAATCCGTCTCAAGCCAAACAACTGATCGATGGTATCAGCGATGACTTTGATGCGAATGTAAGGACCAAGCTGGGGCACGTTCTTCAAAAGAACACAGAATTCAAGACGCTGTTTGAGAAGGACTTTGAAGGATATTCATTGGAAGAACAATTGCTCTTGTCGCGATCTCCGGTCACCTAATCTGACGTTGAGAGACTTTTTTCAGAATACAAGGCATTTATGAGGAGCAATCGCACTAGTATAACTAAGGAAAGCATTCGCATGCATTGTGCATTAGGAATAAGCTCAAAGTGCTGACAGATTATTCACCATTTATGCATACATGGGCCTACATTTCTTGCTATATTGCAGCTATTTCTATAATCAGAATGATATTGCATAAATGCAGTTTTCATTGCATAAAATTACCTTTTTAAGCGCATTTTTATGCGCATAAAACGATTACTTGCTAATGCATATTTGGTCGGCCCTGGAAAACTAATAAAATCGTTAACTTATGTCTTACCTTATCACATAAGACATAAGTAAACGATTTGATTAGTTTTCCTGCAATGACATTTGAGCTGCTTGTGTTTCTTAGCCGTAATACATACACCTGCATCAGTGCATCAATGGCCATTTCTAATACATTGTTCATGTTTTCTGTTGGAATCTTTCCTGGTGAAAATGGTCAGAAACTTAAATTAATTGTCGTGATTTTTTTTCAAATAAACTTTTCATTAAGAACTTGAAGTTTTTCTAAACAAAGCACATTTAAAATTCTGTTAAAATCTTGACAATAATCATTAGCAATTCCTTTGAAATCTGTTGCATGTGTATGACTGCTGCACTAGGCAATAATTCACATATCACTGCATCAGTAATCGCCACTGTTACATCTTATAGTGAAAGTTTCGGCAAACCACAGCTGTGAGTCAACACTTTTCATGATTTTGCGCACTCAGAGTTATTGGTCTCCCCGACATCCGCTTGTCTCCGTTCATGTTGTTCACTGTCTCATGCGGTAGGGTTCTCAATGAGAAACACCGAATGCTACGAATAAACGCGGACTTTCACCGCTGATATCATTCAAACAATGATTGAACACATTGCATGACATTTAGATGTCTGCATTTCCTCTTTGTTATAGGATTGAGGAAATATTTCTTATGATAAAATTCAATCCACGATCATGTCATTATCTGTCAATTGATCACAATTATTCTAAATTTAGAATTGATGGAAACTGTTTCTGGATCACTGCGGTGCTGTGCAGGAAAGTTTGATGAATGTCTTGTCTAAAACTGCGTAGATTCGGTCGTCGTCTTTTTCTCTCCTTCAAATTTGGAAATGATCAAATTTTACTGTTTTACGAAGTCTATATTCCTATAGATGCTAGCCACAGACAACGTAGAGTAGGGTCTATTCTGCATTGTCGATAACACCGGCAGACCTCCAAGCTTTGGACGATGTTGTCGAAGTGATGGCATGGCAAATTTTCAACACATTGAATAATACGGAAAAGTCAGCAATATCGTGTTAACTTCTTTATGGCTCATTGATTTCCATCCTTGACGTTCTTAAGCAAATAAACTTCGAAAAACTGTCAGTGTTAGATTTACATTAGCAGGTTAATCAATAATTCGACTACTCTAAAATCCTCCATTTAACTGAGGGACTTCTTCAAATACAACATCTGACAATTTTTTGTTAAATGATGTGTAAAATCAATACAGTATTAAATATTGTTTCTGGTTTGGGTTAAGCATCGCCGCAGTAGGCCAACTGAAAAATTTAGGAACGTAACATTTCACAATTTTTAACATGCCAGCTTTTTGTAGTGTTCAGAGTTCCTACTGATAGGCATCTTTTATTGCATGCATGAAATTAATATTGTGATATTTTATCAATTGTACTTAATATATAATATATTTTTGTCAATTGTGATAGATGCAGGTAAATATATGATTCACTTATACACGCATGGCAGACAGAACTCTACAGAAACTTGCTGATAAATTTATTGCTCACAAAAATAACACTCAAATAATTTATGGTTTCAGATTACATTTGTATCTTAAAATTAAATTTTTAGCTTGATAAAATCAATCAATAATGAGTGAAATTTTGAAATGCCACATGAAGTAACACATACATGATATATTAACAGTAAAATTTTTGTGTAATCGGACAATAGAAAAGTTTTTGACAGTGTCCGAATACTCAGGAATGTGAAAAATTGCTTTTTTTGAAATTGTCCAAAGATGTATGATTACGCGAACGTCATGCGTTACCCAATAATGAATATTATAGATAACTTCAGTATGTGTGCTCCGTCTTCTGATGATGACATCAAGCAAAATAGGGCGCGTCGGTAGCCGAGCAGATCAGATCAGTCACCAAATTGTGGATATGTATATTCAATGCGCTTTGTGATTTTACTTTCCCGTTGCCGAATGTGATGCTATTATTGACATATGCACTATGATATTGCAAGATATAAAATGTTATGTTGTAATTTACATTAAGTTTGATGAATAAAAATTCAAGAATTAAATAATTCTGATGTGCCATCGCATCTAAATTTTGCAAGTAGACGTCCGGAAAGATATTACTTCTAAAAATTGTGAAAATGAAATCTGTCCGGAAACATAAGGACCAAAAAAATGTTTTCGCCAAAATTTAGAGGATTCCGAAACATGGGGTTTCCGATTACATAGGAATTTTACGGTCTTGCTATCACACGAGACATGAAACGATATCTTAGAAATTACTAGTGGCTGATTCGACTCGATACACACAAACTAGTAGTACCGGTACTTATGCGTCAAAAAAACTGCTCAAGTAGGGAAGTGAAGACATCATGGCTGATACAACTGCATTTATACGCCTATAATTGATTTTGAATTAACTGAAGTCTGTTATTCTACTATTATGATTACGAGTGTAAACTTCATCACCATGCATTTATAATTAATTATTATGATCAATTCGGACTGCTTCTAATTGCGAACTTGATGTTAAATTCTGAACAAAGTACATCAATGTTTAATGAATGATATTCTGCTAACTTCAAATTCGATTTTCAATTTCCGGTTTTTCTGTAGAGTAGATGCTTGTCATAAAATTGTTTTCTATCTATGCTATCATCATTCAGTTATTGAATTTATCGAGTTTATTATTTTAATAACATCTTTAGCAATTTGAGTGCTATATTTATATCATCTTAAGTTGACTGCTTCATTACAGTGGATATTTCAAACAGAGCAAATGGACGATGCAAAGTCTTGGCTTATTAACATGCAATGTTGATAATAGTTTCAGATGTAAGGGCGAATATTTTCATTCAAAAAATGGAAATCGTAAGTATACAAATCAAGTTACACGATCATTTAAGAGTTTCAAATATACACAACACAATGAGAAAAACTACAAAAATTGGAGTTGAAATGAGATGGAAAGCCACGCGGTGAAACACTTACAGTTTCCTAGATATCTCCCAGTTCATCAGTCTGGTCATGAAGAAGGAAAAATACCTTTTCAACTTCTTTGAATGACAAAGTCTCATTTCAAAATGTGAAGAATAACGTAGACGCTTTGAAGCGTACTTGTACAGTAAATTGTTTCTCGAAATGATGTTCATGAAAAACTGTCGACTGATTCTCTCTCGTCTATCTCGGCTTGATTAAACAATGAATTCTTCTCACTGTGTCACCCATGATCACTCTCGGTGCGCGCCTCTGAATTCTTTCGAGCTTGTTCGCAAGTAGCTTCGGAAGTGAAACGAAAACCGGACATGCGTATTCGAATAGTGAGCGAATGAGAGCATACTAGATGGTCAACAGATCTCCTGAACGTGCATATTTCTTGACTTTTCGAAGAATGTAAAATTGTCGATTGGCCTTGGTTGTCACCTCTTAAACAGATAAATTTGACCGTGCGCACCTACCCGGTACATGCAGTTAATGAGAAGTTAATACCGCAAGTGCCTGTTTTTGGCTTTGATTTCATAGTAGTTGACTACTATTGTTTGGAAGTCCATTACGCTATCACTTATTTTGAAAAGTTCATGACATCTACTGATGTGTTTTTCATTATTACCGGCACACTACTCTCATTACTATGCGATTCTTTTTCCGAATATTTTGCTTGCTTGCGTTTGCTCAGCAAAGAAATTGCTGAAATGTCTGTGGCTATGTGAAGTACAAATCTGTTCTTCTTTGGGGATTATCAATTGTTTCCCTGCCGAAAACTTATGCCAATTTAGTTTATCAAACTTCACAACGGAAGGCACATTGCGGGCATAACAACGGATAACCTAAAATGTTACAGTTATGATCTGATATTATAGTAATTATATTGATGATCTGATATTCATCGCGAGATCTAGTCAGTAAAGAAAGTCAAATAAAAATATTAGCATACCATCATTTAGGTTTCCATTGTACCATTGATCTAGTCAAATGAAGAGAATATTTACGTTCCTTCCAACTTAGAATGTGATCTCATCGACCATCGCGCTATTTCCACATGTGATTTGGAGTTCCTGGTTATGTACATTCAAGAGTTCCATCTTTTTCTAGTGTGTGTATATCACCCTTTTTGGAATGATACTTCTTCAAATGATGCAGCGATATCAAGCATTACGGACTTGATTGATTATGGTATAATGCGCTTTGGTATAAATCTTCGTATTGTTTTGTGTGGAGATTTCAATGGTCTACGTAGTCAGTATACTTCGATATCTAATTTGTGCCACCTGACGCCGCTTGTCGATTTTTCAACTCGTGACACAAACTGTTTGGATCAACTTTTTTCGAATTTTTCTACTGGTGTCAAATGTACATCCCAGCCACCTATCGGACGATCTGATCATTCAGTTGTTATGTGGAAACCATCTCAAGTTACTCGTCCATCTACTGTCAAAGTTACTGTAAGAAAGTTTTCTCGCTCGAATACTGCTGGGTTCTATTCGGCTATGTCCAACTACAACTGGCTTGGTTTAACTCAAAGTGTCGGAGATTTAAATGATGCTGCGGCTTTATTTTGTGATATTGTTTATCATCTGTATGATTTTTTCTTTCCTTCGCGCACTGTTCGTGTTCGCTCGGACGATCCACCTTGGATGAAGATGTCGCTTAAGATCTTGATAGATGACCGTGATAGGGCATTTTCATGTGGTCAGACTGCCAAGTATTATCGACTTCGTACTGAAGTTATCAATCATGTACGCCAACTCAAAATGAATTTCACTAAATCTGCCTCTTCTGGTGGTAGTGCAACAGTATGGAAATCACTGCGTGTTCTCGGTAGATGCCCTAAAGTTAAGAAGTTTGCTCAAAATATTTCAGCGCATGACTTCAACAGCTACTTTGCTTCAAACTTTCAGAGTGAATCAGTGTCTGTAACTTCTTTCATTACTGACTCTCAGTCGTGTCCTTCTGTTAATTTGAATGAAGTTTTCAAAATGTTGTGTTCCGTTCCTAGGAAGAGTTCCGGGCCGGACGGTATCCCACCCTGGGTGTTGAGTGATTGTGCTGATTTTATTTGTCCTGCAATCACCTATCTGTTTAATAGAAGTCTTAGGGAAGGATCTGTTCCTATTTGCTTTAAAATGTCTAATGTAACTCCTGTTCCTAAATGCGACCGCCCAGTTGATGTATCCAGTTTACGTCCAATTTCTATTTTACCTATTTTATCTAAAGTTTTAGAGAAGATTGTATGTAGGAAGTACATTTTCCCGTCAGTAAAGAGTAAAGTTGACAAGAATCAATTTGCTTACATTCCACGTCCCGGTTCTGGAGTGACTTCAGCATTAGTTTTGACCTATCACAAAGTTCTTCAATTTTTGGACAAATCTTCTGGTGGTGTTCGTATCATGTCAGCTGACTTTTCAAAGGCTTTCGATAAATTGTTACATACAAATATTGTTTCTGCCTGTTTGAACTTTGGCTTGCCAAAATTTATTGTAAACTGGATTTCGAGCTTCCTATCAGATAGATAGAAAACAACGTGTCTGTCTGAACAATCAGATGTCTTGTTGGAGCCCTGTCACTAGCGGGGTTCCACAGGGAAGTGTTTTGGGCCCTGTCTTGTTCTGTTTGGCAACAGATTCACTTACTCCTGTCTGCCCAAACACATGTGTTCTTAAGTATGCAGATGATGTCACCTTTTTACATTTTGTTAATAACAGTGTTTTTGATGACAATTTGCAAATGGAATTTGATAATTTGATAAGCTGGTCTGCTGACGTTCATCTGCCTCTTAATTTCAAAAAGTGCTCTGTCATGGATATCATAACCAGGAAAACATGCATTTGTTAGATGTGAGCTTGCCGGATGGTACATTTCTGAAACGTGTCTCATCCCTTCGTTTACTTGGTGTAACTTTCTCGAATAACATGTGTTGGGATGCTCATTTTGACAGTATTATTAAAAAAGTGAATAAGCGATTGTACATTATGTACAATTTACGGAGGTCTGGATTTCCTAAGTTTCTTATGTTTCGATCATACATTGCCTTTATTCGCTCCTTGCTTATGTTTGCATTTCCTGTTTTCTGTAATGCGCCTCAATTTCTGTTAAAAATGATTATTCGTTTAGAGCGCAGAGTTTTCAAAATTATTGGCTCTAGTGATTTTCCCACTTTTATGGATGTCGCTGAAAAAATGTGTGCAAAAATGATGCTTTCCATACAAAGGACAGATTCACACCATTTACGTGAATTATTTAAGTCTCATCACAACCGTTTGAGCCGCTCGACTTTGCAATCGAATCTCCGTCCACCTTTTGCTAAAACTGTCCGCTTCAGCTCTTCATTCATAAAATATTGTAAATGACCTGTACATTGTATTTAATTTGTAAATTTTATTTTGTTTTTATTTTTCATCTCATTCATTTCATCTCATGTCAATTGAAAATATGTCATGCGTTCACCGAATACTTACTGTGAAGCAATAAAGAGATTATTTATTTATTTATTTATTTATTTATTTATTTATTATGAGCTCTTCTTCACTGTGAATTTCTGCTTGATGTTTTGATCGTGCAAGTGTTTTCGAAGAATCTCACTGGTGATAGTGTCTTCATACATTTAAGTTACAGTAATCAGCGGATTACAAAAGCCCTTTTTTATGTTATGTACGCAGTCATAAAAGTTTTCTTCAAAAATTCAGACAGATTTCTCAACAAAGTGATATTAAGACTTGCAGTATCTGATTCGAGCAAAGCAATTTTAGTTTACAAAATAATTCTATAAGTAGAAACTATATATCAGATTCTATCAGTAATGACAGCCTCATTCAATGGTAGTGTTTATCTCGGATGCGATTTTTTCAACCGGAGATCGAACAGCCGCCTGAAAAGATGAAAAGCACTTATGGAAAAAATTCTAGCCGATTAGTTACAGTTCATGGGACTAGCCAATCTAATGAGCATTGCAGATCCAGTATTGTAGGCTGGAATCGGTAGCAGAAAAACTTGGTTTAGAGCGAAAAATCTTCCATTCATTCGCTTGTTAGTGAGGAACTTTGTATGGTTTTGAATTAATTCAGTTTGCGAAGACATGGTGTTGTTCTGATGTTTGTTTAAATCTTTGCAAGGTTGCAGCAGATGATGCTTATTTTACTATTCTAAATCACCTGGTCACCTGGTGCCATCCAGTCGTGTACGACCCTTGGCGACGTCACGTTGGATCCTCCTCCACTTGATTCGGTCTCTTGATTCACCAATCACACCGCTCGCAGTCCACCCGGTTGCCTCGCGCATGTCTCCCATCCATCGACATCTCGGTCTGCCTCTCCGTCTTTCTCCCTCAGCGCGGCCAAACATAGTATCTTTCTCAAGTGATCCGTTCTTCCAATTCACGTGGCCAGAGTATCGGAGAGCTGCGGTGATAACTGCTGCTTGTAGTGGTTCTTCTGTTTTCACCTGCTGTAGCACCCACTTGTTGATCTCTCGTGTCCTTCAGGGCATGCGGAGTAGTCTTCTCCAGCACCAAAGTTTGAATGTATTCACCCCTCTCCAGACGGCCTTACGCATCGTTCACGATTCTGCCCTATACAAGACGATCGGGAATACTAAGGCACGTACCAATCGTACTTTTGACATCCGGGAGATTCCTCTGTCTCTCCAGATTTTCACCAGTCCCATCATGGCTGACGTTCCCATTGCAATTCGTCTTCTCAATTCTCCTTCTGTCCGTCTGTCAGCTGTGATCTTCGCCCCAAGAAACACGTAGTTGTCCACCACTTGCACCCTTCTTCCAGCAAATTTGAAATTGGTCATGGAGTCTGTTGTCATTACCTTAGTCTTGCCTACATTCAGATAGCCCCGCATTCTTTATTGCTGTCATGAGCTGAGTTAGACCTTCTTTCAGTTCTTCTTTCGATGAAGCTAGAATCGTCGTGTCATCTGCGTAGCGCAAATTTCCAATGCTTCTACCTCCAATTCTGATGCCGCCGTTCCAATCATTCAGAGCTTTTCGTATAACGATTTCAGCGTAAGCATTGAACAGAATAGGGTACAGAATGCAGGCTTTTCGAACACCCTTTTTGATCCTAGACTCTTCGATTTCTCCTGCTTCCGTCCTTACAGTTGTATTCTGTTCTGTGTACAAACTTTGCAGATGAGAGATAAGGTGCGCAGGAACTCCCATATCCCGCAAAGTGCACCACAGACCATTCTGAATGACTGTCGCTAATTCCAGTTGTTATAATCCGTTCTTTGTTTTAGGAATAACTTAGTTCAACAATCTTCCTTGAGTAAAGAGAGATTGTTCTTTAACGAGAAATTACAGATGAATACGCATGTATGTGAATATTCGCTCATCCGAATGTTTTTCTAACTATATGTCTTTTTCCGTCCACATCATGAAAGATTCACTGCATTTAAGATTTCAGACTTCACTTTCAACACTCAGACAAGCAAATTTGACTAAGAGATGTCTTCGATAAAGTGCAAAGAGAGCTTAGTACTTAGTTGGCTTATCATTGTCTTGCCTTTCAAATTGCAAACATCTTGAATCTTGAGTACATTATCTTTCATTAATGTCATTGTTCATCCGGCCCGTCTTCTCTGTGCTTTAAGTGCGTCATTGATTAAATATTTAACCTGTTAATAGATCTTTACTAAGTTCGACTTTCATGACGAACCAAATAGTTCCAGTCGTTGCTGCTACGGACGCCTAATATGTGAACTCCAAAGTTTAATTGCAAAAGTTTTATGACCGTTGTTGGAATTATAGTCGTAAACTAATCTTCAATGTACATATAATCAAAATGTTAGATTACATTCGCTTAGTCATGTAGCAAAAAAGCAGTCTACAGTGTGTAAACTGAGGTTGCATGTGAAACATTCAGGGTGTCTGCGCCCCTGGAAAACCTGGAAAACACCTGGAAAATGAATTTTATCCTGGAAAACCTGGAAATCCTGGAAAAGTCCTGGAAATTTTGAGACTAATTAAAACATTAATTGCAAGTTGTTGAAGTCATACTTACTCTATGGTTGAAGTGTTTTCTATTTTTCCAGATTTATTCTTCATATCTCTACTTATTTGTTGCAATTATAGCCTTCATTCGCATACAACTTTTTTGTTTTTAGAATATTTCAATGACTGGAATCTCCTATCATAACGTATACAACATGAATGAGACTGAACTGCGTGGTATGGTTAGCTGTGAACTGTTGTCGAACCCCTAATCGTTGTACAGTATGGCGAATTAGTAGCTGTGAATTCCCTCACAAACGCTGCCCGGTATGGTGAACTAGAAGTTGTAAATTCCCTCATTAACGTTGTATGGTATGGGGAACTAGGAGCCGTAAACTCCGTTATTAACGTCGTGCGGAATGGCGAACTATGAGCTGTAAACTCCCTCATTGACGCTGTGTGGAATGGTGGACTATGAGTAGTAGACTCCCTCATTAACGTCGTGTGGTATGGGGAACTAGGAGCCGTAATCAAGGATTAATGCTGACTATCTACTGACTCAAAATGGTGCTGAACATATAAACTTCAGTTAGGTACCAGGCTTGTTCCGAATGATCCGAGGCTAATATCGAATATTTTCAAACACATTTCAAGTAGGTTTTCGACATGTAGGTATATTATTCCCGACACGTCGTGTGCCAATGAGCTTTCCTCGGTCAATTCTTCTCTGTGTCATTCTCTTAAACTGATTGTGATTACTCTCATGCATATGCAGCTCATCAGCCATTATGTTCCTCTTTCTGGCTCTTGGTCTTCCACCTTCCACGGATTCACGCTGTAAAGCTTCAGTTCAAATGATCTTATCTGAATGACAACGCTCTGACGTTCACCTTGTTGCATTTTATTATAGAGTGGACTTAACAGATATTCCGTTAATGTTACTTTTCATTGTTAAGTCTCATATTTTTCGTTATTTATTGTTATACTCTTTCTCTATTTAGTTCTCCTCAATCCACAAGCTCTAAATTTGTTACGATCGATTATATTTTTATTTTTTTATAGATTCAATGTGGCCGTTTGATGCATGTATTGGTATTTGTTATTTGGAATCACCTGCGCCTTAAAAATTCAACCAATTTTACGTCACTTTTCAAATTTTTGTCTTCAATAATATGAATTATATGGTGTGTAAGCTCCTTAGCCACAGAACTTTGGGTTTTTTCCGGGATTTTTCTTTTAAATTTTACGCATGCATTTGAGTAAAATTTCCCTGCAGAAAGTCAGGAAATCTTCTTTCAAATTTGAACCTCCCCTCCCCCGTTTTTTTGTTAAATTTCCCTGGAAAACCTGGAAAATGAATTTTACCCTGGAAATCCTGGAAAACACCTGGAAATTTTCATTCAATTTTGCGCGGACACCCTGAACATTCATTCAATCCAAATACTGATTTGTGGTTTAGGTAATGTAGTCTGTGGTATTCTAGTGACAAAATTTGAACCCGGGCCTTCCGAAATTGAGACCAGCTGCCTGGTATTTGAAATATAACATGATCAAATCATCACAAATGGGCTGCTACTTTAAGTGATTTAATGCAATTTTGTGAAGTGTCACATTTCTCGTGCTTCTAGAGCAAATTGTATGCACACAAAGCTTTAATCAGAAATCGTCTTATTCCAACTCATTCAGACAGTTCCTTCAGTCCGGCGGACGTGTTGAGAGCATGACTGGGACATCCTTTAATTTGGAAATTTTGAAAATTTAATTTCTATTTGTCAAACTTAGGAATAACAACTAATAGTTGACTTACTACTCAAAGAAGACTTCATAAATATGTACAAATGATAATTATATGCTTTTCGGCTGTTATTTTTCCGGCTTTTTTTGCTGACATTCTCTTCCATATCACTGTCATTTTCTAAAATCACGTGTCAGCAAATTGATGCGCCAACCGACGGAAGTTTGAAGTGAACTAGTGTTGTGCTATTGATAGGATGAGTTAATAAGCATTTTGAGCACAACATTTTTACCATGTTTATGTTGGCCTCACGCCGACATATATTCAGCTGAAGTCCCTTTCCAGAGTGGAAACTACGGGAATATCAACCTGATACCAACCAAGTGAAAGTTCAAGATGATACTGAAAATTTGTAGCGCCAGATAATATCTTTCATTATAATTTAAGAGACGCTGTTTGGAGCTCCTTCAGCACCAGACGTTGATAGAGGAAATTAGATGATGAAACTGTAAAATTCTAATTTGTCGGTTGACAGAAGATGGTTGACGATTCTAGCGCTAGAAGAAATTGTCATTCGAGATCCCCGAATGCTAATTTTATGCTGACAATTCTGATCGCTTAATGAAAGAACAAACCAAATTTGATTGTAGCGGTGATAAATCAAATTTAATTTTTAGTGACAATTGGTTGAGCGTCCCAAAGGATTATAAGATATCGAGTGTGGCGGTAATTAGAACCACAAGAAAAGGCGATAAAACGGGATCGAAATAATTAATTTATGCAGTCGTGAAAGGAAACATATGAAATCATTCATTATATCAAATTGCTGTTATTTTTTAAATAATTCGCTTTTGATAAACCTTCTCATTCGATGAAAATGTCAAATTTTAACAACTTGATTTCGAAAACTCATGATGACCTAAACAGGTCTGTTATTGTCTGAGTTATATCAGTTGAGGTGAAATGTACTGCATAACCATTTTATCACTTATCTCATCAATGCTTTGTTGTGCTTTCCAAGTTGTAAGTGAACCTTTTGACTTTTTAAAAAATTTCGCTTATTGGTTATCTATTCACGATTCGACTTAACTTCTATGTATTTTTTAACAAATGCTTAATTCCATGCCCATGCCTAGTTTTATGTACATGTACAAATGCTTGTAATTTTGTATAGTCCCAATTCTCGTCTTACGGCAACTCGTCCTTACTAGATTAAAACAAGTACATGACAATTGTCGCAATACATACATGAATTGATCATAGTTACTGTTGCCGATATCATGTCCATACAGAAGCATATGCTTGTTTGGTTCATAAATTGAACTTCAACTTACCATTGAAATAGTTTAATCTACGTCAGCACACTTCTGCACTTTTTTTGTTCTCTTCCATATTCTTGAGAGAGGTTTTGGTGGACGCTTATTTTCACGTAAGAACCTTCATGTGTAGTAGAATTCTTGTAGCATTATAGTGAAGAATATGTCTTTCTATAGAGCTAGCGGAGTGTGCCCTTTTTATTTCACATCAAAATGTACATTGTACATTTCTCAATGATAATGAAGCCAAAAGCTCTTGAATACATAAATTGACTCTCAGATTTGATCAAACATAGCCCCTCGACTTCAACAACAGCATGTAACTTCTCCGTTGCTCAATCGCGCTTGGATATGATAGGTTTGCTATTCATAATGGAAAATGTCATTCCCTGTCACTTCAATTCTCATCGCGAATGTTATTTACATCGCCAGAAGTCATTGACGCGCTGTAATGCAACTGAAAATGAAACCCTGAGTGTTATTGAAGTTTCCAGAATAAAGGATTTGAAATAACTTTTCATTGTGAGCCAGAATGAATTAATTTATTATGATTTTAGCAGTATATTAATTAATTTTAGTTTCAAAATTAATTGACTAAAATTTGTTTTCTTTTTGCAGACCAGGATGCTTTCGAGGAAAGGCAACTGCAACGAGATAGGTAAGCACGACTATTGTAAATCTTATAGACACTGTCATAGCATATCGGCACGTCATTTTTGAAATGACGGTTGTAGTTTCGCATCAGTGCAGTGCGGATTTAGAAATAGCGTACATCCTCTAATCCAGAGCAGTTTCTAATCTGACCGCTTAACTTTCGTTTCATTTCGACTCGTAGATAATGTGAACCAGGTGTGATTTATTCTTAGCTAGTGCAGCATGCACTTGAGTAATCTCATGACTCAATGGCTTCTAAAATAAAAACGACCTGGAGGTACAAGAATTCAAGCATAATCACAAACAAAATTTTTTTGAGATAGCTTGATGCATTATGATAATTCATTAATTTGTAACGTAGGTATTGGCATATAGGCAGGCCTTTCTCAAATGTTGCCCCTTCATGTTGACTACCAGTGAAATTTTCGGCCTCCTCCTCCTTCGACATTCTCCTCAGCCTCCTTGTGCTCATGAAGACCAACGAAGTTTTTGATAACGTTTAGCTTTGTTTTTACTCGGATGCGTGTCGGGAAAGAATCCTATCTTCGTTTTTGGTCAAAAGTCAAAAGTCAAAAATGTTTATTTCCAAGAACATTGGAAAACAGGAGCATGTGTGCTGTTTGGCCGTGTCTCATGTATAATCATCTACTGGTTCTTTGGCTCAGCGCTTGGCAAGAATGTATAATTCAACTGTTTTAAAGTCTTTGGTTTTATCCTACCTCTAGCAGCTGTTTCCGAACGCATAGCGAAAATACTGCCACTGCGTTAGCTGTGTCACAGATTTATTGAGAGGTGAGCGCGGCAAATTGTTCAAATTTCTCAGATGTCTGCGATCCAATAGAACCATCAAAATTTGGTGACACCAGTTATCGGCTTTTCTTTGTCTATCAAGAGATTACTACTACTTATCGATTGTCGAACATTTGTCAATGAAATGCCTCTCACTGCTTGTTCAAACTTCGGTTACTTGCAATAGGCAGATAGACTTTTCTCAGGATTTGAATGGCATATGAGCATTATCAAAATCAGTTATTGTCCCACGATCACAAATGTCAATTCTGTATTCTATTTTCCTTCAGTCTCTGATAAATATTCAACTGATTTATTCTGACGATGTCATCTGATGTACAAACATAGTATGTTTTTATTGTGATGATCTAGATGTCTGCACGCGAGGAAATGATTCTATGGTAAACACTAATAAAAGCGTGACAGGTTTCCACGATTTTTATCTAATATTTGAAGATATTCTAGCAATATTAATAGGATTGGTAGGATCCATTCCTAACCAATGAATTTTTTCTCCATTATTGGCAGAAGTAGAAGGGAAAGGATCGTAGTTATTAAAGCTCAACTTTCAATTCATTCAGTATGCAAAGGATATTTTCACGTAATTTGACGAGGAGAAATATCATGACGAGAGAGTATAGCGATCGAGTCATGATGTCTTTCCGAGAATTGAAACGGACTTTTCAAATGAGAGAACATTATTTATTTCTATTCCCTTATGACAACAACAATCTGAATAGAAATCTGCATCCATACAGTGTACTACTGAATTGGATTTCTCATGCATTCAAGAAAATTGAGTAGTGTAGTCGTAGATATTTATGACAAGGCATATCATGAAATCACGAAAGTCAAATCACTGTCAACACGCCCAGTATTTATGAAACAAAGTGTCAATCAAATCGTTAGCGAAATCAATTCAATCGAAATAGTTGCAAAATTTCTGTAACTGCCTAATCTTGAAACCTATACAGGCCACAGGATGCCCGAACTATCGTTCAAACCGCGTTGAAAGTAGCCTGTTCTAAAACACAAGATCTTCAAAATTTAAGGTGTCCAATCCAAAATACCAGTCATGGAGTTGTAGTATTTATCAAAAAAGGAAAGAATGATCAAGGGATATGCGTAGAACTCGAATGTATCAAGAAATTGAAATCACGAGTTTCCGGCCGAAGCCTTCATCAGGTGAAAATCACATGCGCAATTCAGATGCCGTTTTGAAGACCCTCAAGCTGTATCTGAATTGCGCATATGATTTTAACCTGATGAAGGCTTCGGCCAAAACTGTGATTTGGATATCTCAATACAATCAATCTCTACTCATATCCTTTGATCTTCCTTTTCTTTTCTGATATAGTTTCTAACTCCATGAACTTGCGCAGCCAAATCGTCGGGCCGAAAGCTAGCGAGACCGTGGCCACTTCCACTTCGTGAATTACAATAATGTTGTATTGAGCTGTTAGATTCCCATGAATAATAGTATATTATCAGTTTTCATTATTATTCTACGGTTCCACTAACTTCACTTTTAAGATCTTCTTATGTTTTGGTTTTCAGACATATCTTATGTCCATGCCCTACAAAGCAATTCTCGATGAACTGCAAAGTTTTCCCGAAACTGAAAAGTAGACATTTTCATACCATTTTACATATAAATATCAACTTTTCAACACATGCATGCATGGAAGTGAATTTGTCATAGTAAAAGCACTGAAAGAATTTCTGTCAGGTCCATAGTCCATGCCTGAACCATAGTAATAGTTTCAGAAGATATCTCTATGCACGAAAAAAATGTTATATACAGTTGGTCATAAAACAAAGTGTCCGCGTATTTTCTAACTCTTTTCTTTCTTGAATTTAGAGACACTTCCTGTTTGAGCTACAGTCACGAAATCTTGACTGCCTTTGGCAATGCCCCGAATTTGTCATTTCAGGCTTCACTATTCAAAAATAATTTTCTTGGAATTGGTGGGTCCAAATTAATGAAAGTGGTTAAAAGAATCAAAAGTGGGAAAATGAAAGCCTATACATTTTTTAGCGAGCTGTCGTCGCTAAATTCTGTTTACTCTAAGAATGATTTTATTGTGAACAAAGGGAAATTTGCGGCTGTGTCATAGCATGTAAAAGTCATTTTGGTGCGATGACTAGCTGAAGAGCGCTTTCAGATTGATTACAAGCTGATTACAGCTTGATTACAATTTTTTGAGTTTGACTTTTAGCATTGTAAATTCGATGGAAAATTTGAAGATTACGAAGCATTATCATTACGTTCTTCTCGATATCTTTGAAGCAACTTTAACATTGCAGACTCCCTTCTAGGGAGGGAATGCAAATATTGAATCGCATTCGAATTTGCTTTGTCGATGAAATGCCCCCTGTCGATGCAGTTTACATTTCGAGGGGATCTAAAAAAGGTAGGTCGCAGAGCAGGATGTGGTGCAATGAATGTTCTTATGAAATCCACACTACTAATTCTGAAAATATGAAATTTCAAGGTGCTGTAATTCAACAATGTGTCCATGGTTTTGAATTGAGAATCGAAAGAAAGTATTTGCTTTCTACTGCGCAGGTATTTGAGTAGCAACAGATGAGTTACAATGAACTCACCATTCCCTTGAGAAGATTTCGCAGTTATAATTTATTGCTGTACAGCCGTTGGAAAGTACAGACGTCTTGTCACTTTAGTGTTCTTTTGTTCACTTAAGTGAACTGAAAAAATGCAAAATTTGTTTTTGAATTGTTTTTGATGCCCATTTGAAGAGAAGGTAATCGTGAACTTACCTTGGCAGAGTGCTCTTGTTCTTGACGTTAAGTCACTTTTGTTAATTCATTTATTCCATTAAGTCTCAAAACATCCCTATTTTTGACTTGATTAGGGAAGTAAACATGTAGGCTGTAGTTGCAATGATCATCTTAGCTCAATGACTGAACACTTAAGATGAACCCGGGCATAGCTGCAACTTTAAATAGGGAGTTGTGTTGATATTGAGAGATGTAAACTAGCCCTGCTGATGATTCCTTTTATTAGATGAAATAGCAACTATTCAGGCAGGGTTTTTTTAAGGTTTCGTTTACCCGCCCACTCCCAAATTCTACCCGCCAATCTAAAACAAAGCAAAACAAGGCTTGTAGATCTTTCTTTCAATTTCCTTTCCAGCTGTAAAAAGAAAGCGTAAACAAAGTTGCATCTTTTGAATATTCAGCAAATTAGAGGTGCTGGTACAATATATGCCTACATGACGTACATGCACTAAAATGTGCACAGCAACAATTCCTGGATAAGATGGAGAGGAACAGTGGAAAATTGTCTCTTGAACTTGCAGTAAAAACATATATATGATAAATGCATAATACACTACATGTTTTCACAGTGAATATGGCAAACTGCAATTTATATAAAGACAAATTGCATTCTGCATCGTCATTCCTCATCGACAAGAACCTATCGATGATCAACGAAACAGTGCCGCATATCAATGAGAAGTGAAGTTAAAGAATGTAAATAACCGTTGATAAGCGATGAATGTGTTATTTGCACTGCAAAAGTCTGCAAATTGCTTAGTTAAGTCATGGATGATGAAAAGTTGTGTTGCAATTATTACTTAAAAATTGAATATGCCTAGTTTCTCTTTAACGATCGAAATTTATTGTTAACTACGTATAGGGGGCATACATACATGTACTGTACAGTTGTACACCTCCATAACTTTCAGTGATGCAAATTCTAGAAATATAAATGAAGTAAGCTATGTGAGACAAGAAAGCACCACTGCGAATGTATTTCTTCATTCGCAACCAGTAAAATTTATTTTGGCATGGTCCACTACATGACTACGTAGTATTTCCGTTTTGATAACTTCCTACTTTTAAATGCGTGTGAGTGAAGGAAAGCTTTTGTACTTGTTAACTTGACGATGGTTGCGAATCGCATAATCGAACATAAATAGGTTTCGAATAGATTATCCACACCTGAAATAGGGCTGGGTTTAATAATTCTTAAATTCGAATTATTCGCCTTATGTGAAAAACAACAGTGACTGACATGGACAGTGGTCCGAGTTGACATCCGAAATTTGCCCGCCCATTTGAAATTTTTACCCGCCTAAATCGGGCGCGTATATCGCCTTAAAAAACCCTGATTCAGGTATGTTTCCATTTTTCAACTGAGGATGCGACTCAATATTTAATGATTGTATTTACAATGTGTTTGCAAAAAGCAGCAGTTATTTATTATTGCAGGTGTACTAGCTTAGGCGATTTGCCAGTAGTGTGTTGAAGTGATACTTAATGAATGCCCGTCGAAATTTCACTAACTTGCTAATTGCAAAACTGAAGAAACTTTTTCTCTGCTATTTGTTATCTTCCAGAATCAACTGACATCAATCGTATCCCATCATCCTAGAACTGTGAATGCGGTTGCAGTTAAAAGACGACCGATTCATGTTCTTTGTATGAGGCTCACAATTCATTGTTCTCAGGAGCGGACACAGATATTTGCTATGCATTCATGGACTGATCTGTCGAATAATGCACATGGCAGTGCAAACGATAGTTTTCGAATGAATTTTCCTCACCTTTTATCAACACTTGTCATTTTTGGGAAGTATTGACAAACTGCTGTTGTTCATGCAAAAATGAATAACAAAATGAGGAAAGTATCGTGAATGCAATATAAAAAATTGCTGAAAGTGTTCGAGGCATTACAATACACACCCGGAGGCTGAATTTATGATTGAATCATGAAATAATTACACTCGCAAAAACCCTGTAAAGTTTGTCAAATCTGTTTGGGTTTTTCCTGATTGAATTTATAGTGCATCGCGGAAGCTAAACAAGTGAAAATGAAAGGGGTGGAAATACAAATGGCAGTAGGAATCTCTGCTTTAATGTAAATAACCATCGATTTTATTTAGCAGCAGTTGGCACCAGTATATGACTTGATGGTAGCTTGTTAGTTGTCCAGCGAAATTGCTAATGTGATACAGTCATAGTAATTGACACAGCTTCTCGTTTATTCACTTAAATATTTCGTCCAATTTGATATGCAATATGCTAGTTGTACTAAAGGATAGACTGCAGAGCATCATGCATTTGTGAGCATTTCTTTATTGGCTTTGATGATATCTAAACTTCCAATGACGTCTGTTTCTAAGTTTGATCGTCGCATTGCAGATTTAAAACGACTTCTCGATTTAGTGGAATTTGATCTATGTTTTCTAAACATCACTTCTCAACTACATGTCATTACGAAGATGCTTTTGCAGACACTTTGAGTACAAATAGAGATCACGCACCCGCAAAGAAAAAAAAATGTGCATTCATCTTGCAAATGATGCATTGTGCTTGCTTTATCATTTACAATGGATAATTGTAGTTCTTTAAAGTCGATTGTGCAGAAAGCTGAAACCGATATTTAAATTTGTGGAAATTATGCAGGCCTGTGATTAGCTCACAAATCCCACAAATTTGCAGATAGCCCATAAATCCCAGAAAAGTCTCACGAATTTCATGAATCCAAGTCATGACAAAAATGTTGTACCAAGTAATGCATTTTCTCGGAAATATGCGAGTTCCGACTGAGCATCCTCCAAGAAGTATTTCGATGCAAACATGAAGACAGAAATTAAGTGTTTCAAAATCCACTTAACCGGTGTGTGATTAAATATGAAGTGTATAATCTGAAGTTCTACTTGATTTTGATTGTAAGTAATATGACAGCTTCATCGCATTATTTTGCGTGAGAAATCGAATCGAATTTATGCCGCATCAAAATGATCAAAAATGCCGAGTGAATCTGTTTTAAAAGCAAACTGTTCATCATTTGCAGTCATGGGAATCACTCAACTAAGTTTAATGAGCAACATTATTGTTCATTTATTAAAACCAAGTCCTAAATTCATTGTCCATTTTAAACAAAAGAACATGATGTGTTGTAGGCCCTAATTATCGCATAATAATGGTTCGCTTATAAGTGCATCACAGGAGCTGAAATTCGCTAAATTGCAATTTTATAGATTAGGAATTATGCTGGGTGACGAAAGATATACTTGTATCAGCATAATGTCGTGAAGTTTCCAAAATTTATTGCAAATTGCATTGTCGAATATCTATAGAGAATGACAACTATTAAGTCAACAAGACAGCACGTACGCCCGTAATTCCCGGACCGCACTCACCTGACCCAGGAATCGAACTGAAGTCCGCGGTGCAGAGGAGCTCTCACCTTCTTCACTAGGCCACGCTGACGTTACAAAAGGAATGCGAGTGAAGGCATAAGTCATCTCTAAGTGATATCGACAGCATATTGTCCTACTATTATTGAGAGAACGCTACCTGTATTCATATTGTAGCGAGACAGCATATTACTCTTCGCTCGCATTCCTTTTTGTACCGTCAGTGTGTCGTAGTGAAGAAGTTGCGAGCTCGTCTCCACCGTGGACTTCGGTTCGATTCCTCGGTCAGTGCGGTCGGGGAATCAAGGGTCTTGGTGTCTTTCATTGGTTTAATAGTTGTCATTTTCCTAGGATATTCAATGTATTGCGACAGACTTCTGTTGTTAAATTATATTGTTGTTGGTTGATCAGTGTTATCAGATATTTGAAAGTGTTGAGGTCAAAAAGACGCCGTTTATACCCAGATATTTGAATGCCCAAGTAATTCAATTGTCACAACAAACACGGAGATTTCCTTGATTTATCTTTGTAATCTTCAATTCAATTCAATGAGACGTTCTTATCAGTAACAAAGAGTATTTCGATTGCCACATCCAGATTACCGAGATTACGTCAACTTTAGGTCATCTCCTCCTTTGCGCTCATCCAAGAACCCAACATGATACTTATTATATAACATTCTACCCAACCAATCATTTACCACCCCAGGAGCTTATTCATCCTTAGTCTTTTGCTCCTGATGCTTGATGGCTCGCATATATCGCTTTGGACTCTGTTAGAGAGTCCTTTTTTGATCAACTATATATTCGCCACCTTTCACGGTCATATTGCTGTGTAGGTGCATGGTAGAGGTCGGTCGGCAGATCTCAGACACTATTTCAGAAGATGTGAAGATTGTGAACTTCTACTGCTCTTTTGCCAATGATGGCAAGCGCAAAAGGAGAAGAGACCAGCGTGGAACCTCGTTAGACGGGCTCATCGAATGAAAAGCGGCAGTGAATGTGAGGCTCATAAGTTTTTAGTTATCAGCCATTTGTGAATCCTGCGGAATTACAAACATATCGATTTTTTGTTTCAACGTAGCATCCAAATATCCATATGATCTGTCAACTGAAGGTTATTTAAAGCAAGTTTTGGTGATTTCAAGTACAGTTAATCTCGCCCTGTGTCTCGCTCTACGTTAAAATTTTTCTTCTGCTAAAATTCAGAAATTAAGTAACTTCTGATGTTGCCACCTTCATTGCTGAAAAGCCAAAAGTCTGTACTGTACTGGGCACTGTACTATAAGCCATGTTTTCTTAAGCTTTCGTCATTTTTCTGTTTCAATTTTAACTTTTGCTTTATGGCTTCTATTGTCCAGTGATTTATCCGCTGTCATTGTATGTGTGTCTCTTTGTTACATTGTCACGCACGTGGCAGATGTCAAATGATCGATCGGCCATTCATATTGTGCACATATATCTACAGTGGTAGAACCTGTATCCATCCCTAAGTGTAGCCAGTTCCGTGTCAGCTCTCAATAAAGAACGGACGAAGCGCTGGGCTGTAGCATGACTTCTATTTTCTTTCTATGCATATAAGAATTGACAATTCTTTAACGATGTCAACTGTTATCATCAGAAAGCAATTCAAAACTTGACGGACATTTTTGGGTATTAGTGGATGTGTATTGTCGCATAATCTTGAATTCAAAGTGCATCCTCTAGGAAATATTATTTGAGAAATGTTTGTCTCGGCAACACTGGATAAATCGAATGCGGAAATTAGGTTCGGCAAAATGTTCTCAAAAGAACTATCAGTCAGTTGAAAGCTAGAGATGAGTCGAGTTTCTTGCTGCAAATATTATAGATTTTCAAGATTATTTTGAAGCAAAACTACTTCGAGAACATCGTCAACTGTAAGAACATAGTCATAATTGAGTGTGACATGATTTGAAGTCATATGCTCCAGCGGTTTCCATTGTTCATATCAATTGGTTCAAGTAATCAACCAAATCTTTTTGAAAACATTCTTCTCGCACTTCAGAACCGAATTCAGTTTCATATCCTATCGATCCACATCCACATCATTTTACTTCCAAGTTAACACGTACTAAAAAATACAGAAACATATTCTTCCCTTACGTTGCCAATTGTAAAGGTGCATTAGTTGTGATACAGCATTTTGTCTGATTTTATAAGTCTCATTCTTGTTTTAAACATATCTGTCGAACTGAACATATTTTATCGGAAAGCATTTATTGTCAAGAACAGTATTGTCTATTGTAAATCATCTTGTGAAACTTGATTTTCATTCTTTGCTGAAAAACACACCATTATTATTATTGTTACTACCACATATTTTCCTTCCCTAATTTTCCAGACGTTTTTAATAGCAATTAAACTTTCAAAATAGCCTCTTTTGTGAATTCAATTTGATTCGAAATCAGCCTCTTCAGTAGGATCAACAGGTCATTATCTGCTGCATCATTGCTGACCCTGACTTGGTGAGAATTCTTAGAGTGCTCTCCCACTCCTTACTTTAGAGCATGACCTCTCGTAGTTGGTGGGATAGGAAAAAACTTAATAAAAGTTAATTCAATTGTTTTCGGCAACGTTTGACGTATGCTAGTAAGCATTTTTGAATGAATTTATTGAATCGCATGCAATTCGGGGTCACTGGTGGACATGGGCGAGGCAAGGACTAGCAGGGGTGAGGACCAAGGCTCAGCCCCCCCCCTTACATTAATGATGCTGCCGCTTGCCGCAAATTGTCAATTGAAACAATTTCTTCTACCTCCAGGTGGCTACAATGCGTGTTTAGCGAAGCAGATCCCGATAATGAAGGATTCCTCGAACAGAAAGAGGTCATTCAGTTGATGAAGAAGCTCAACTCTGGTATGGCCACCACGCGCATACGACAAAAACTCAAAGTATGTTCATTTCTATCCTTCTTTTCTGGTTAACGGTTTGAATACATGAAATAGTATGTTTAATTATTTGGTAAATTACTGTATTATAAAAGAGATGTGAAAGCCATTCGTTCTTCTCAATTATAAAATTGTACACTATTTGTAAATGAGACATCTCAATAATCATGATAACTTAAAGCTATTGTGCATTTCTCGTACTTCCACTGGCCTGCACATAAAATACAAGCGACATTAGGTGTTCACAAGGTTAATCAATCGACGAGGGAGATTCAGAATTATGCAAATTAAACTTAATAGTCTCTGATGGATTTTCCTCCTGCATTATTTTCTAATTTATTGTTAGAGTATTATCTATTTTAAAATTGGAGAGACCGATATGATAACGATGAAGCGACGATAATTCATGCCACATGAACATCCATCATACGTAATGTTTACATCCTGAATGTAATGGGTTCTCAATTAATTTTCTCATTGTTTAGCAAAGCTTGAAATGTCATTTTAGAAGTGAGCAGTTGATTCTCAGTGTCATTGAAGCTATTAATGCACAAAGTACTTGAGATCCCTTCCAAAAAACTAATCAAGCTAACTCGCTAATTTTATGCAATAAGCTTGGATTTCAGCTGTGGTTTTCAGTTTACCCGAGGTAAGCTTTTAAAGAATGCAAAACATAGCAAGTCAACATAGTAAGTCAGTGATGGAGCGGTAATCACATAAAGCTTGAATATGAAAAATCTCATTTCATGACCTCGCTCGTTCTGTGCGTGAAATGCAAGGAATATATGATGCAGCATTTTCAACCATGGAGCTGTAATACTGAACAAAATTCATCGACAACCAGTGTAATGCAGCTATCAGCTATGATGTGTGAGTTTTAGCACGATTGTTTAAGTGATCCAAGACAGTATGAATGAAGATAAACAGCAACAGGAGGAAATTTCAAAAATCGAGCAAGATATATAAAAACAAAAAATTTAGAAATTCTAAAATCAAAGAAGTTTCAAGAAGCAGAAATAAAAGTATCCAATTCAAGCACGGAGACGGTTTGAGATGGCGGATGATCACACGTTCTAGTATGGCAAGAGTTCTAGCCTGTTAGTGCACCCGAAAACCATCACCTTCCTAGCTGTGCATACCTATTACCTTTGCCGATTCATAGGAGCATAAATGTCTTTAGCAAGAGGGACAGTTATTTTCTGTCTGAAATTTTCATGGCAGATTGGGTAGTCTTGACTTAGTTCGGTCAGCGGTTTGAATTGAAAAGCCATTTGGCGATCAGCTCCTTCACATGAGTTTGCAAGATGCCAGGTTATCCGCCATTTGAAATCGACTCTGTGCTTGCAGAGAGGACATTTGTGCATGTAGATTTCTATATTGCTGTTTATCTTGCAGGGTTCAGGAAATTTCCTCTATTAATATTTATCTTCATTAGTGCCATCTATGAATCATTCGTATAATGACATCAACACTTGCATATCAAGTCTGATGGCTGCATCTCATTGGCTGTCAGCGAATTGTTTTCAGCATTTTGGCTTCACGCTTGCAGTATCATTTACTCGTTGTATTTCACGAAGAAAACGGGCGTGGACATATGAAAACAGACTTTCCATAATCAAGTTAATTATTATTTGCTTCTATTTCTTAATCCCACGAAATATCTAATGACAGATTATTTCTTGATTCCGACGCATTGAAGTGTGAAAGGCTATTGAATTCGCTTTGATATACTTATCCTGCATCATCCCAGCAAACTGGCACGTCCCGTGACTAAAAAAGTGAGAAATAGGCTACTGATATCATGATCACGGGCTATCTAATCCCTCAATAATCATTATCGAAGATATGAAAACATCTGTATGTAGGAAAATGTACCAGTACTTTAAGCTGGCAAAATATCATAAGGCTTAAGGGGTAACCAAAAAGATGCCAAAATAGCCAGATAGCGACCAATTAAATGAACATTAAAAATTTGCTGATTGGCGGAATCGAATTGTCGCCCATGTTGATGACTTCCCAGGACGCTAACCTCAAAGATACAAAACATTCAACATGATACTGCTGAATTAGGCATTTCATTTATTGTAATGATCTCCTGATGCCGTAATTGGTTGCTGTTTTCACATCGAACAATCTTATCGATTGGCGGGAGTTTCGGCTAGTTTAGATGATTTCCAAAAATCATTTAAAGATTTAAAAAAATGACTTCATTGAAGAAAGGAAGAAAATCGTGATGAGTCAGTAACGTTGGTGCATCCGAATCTCCCGAGAGCTACTTAAGCTATTTCAATTGTATGATGGACAGAAGTAAATTTACTGAGAAATACAAATGTTGAATAATATTGATAAAAAAGAGGAAGAATGTTTATTCAAATTGAAATCCTCCTTGCTGATGACCATGTTAATAATCATTGATTAAATCGTGTTGTGTGATAAGGAAAGTTTTGTTTGAGATTTTGTTACAATACAGTCGAACCTCTACATGTACGACGTATATAATGAATTTCAAGGGACCAGATAAAAAAATTTGCTTTGAGGAGAGTTCACTATAAGGAGGTTTTCTAAATTGTGATGTAATAATGCTTTTAAAGTAAACATATAAAGTTAAAACAGAATGCAAAATAATTAAGACTAATACATGTATTTAGAAAACAAATTTTATAGGGGTAATTAACAGTAATTCTGTATTGTATCACAATGTCATATTAAGTGATAATGCAAACTCAAGATGCAAAATTTAACTACTACAAAATAATCAGTACTGCATGCAGTACAAGCTACATACATCACTAATTATGAACGATGGAAATAAATGTCAATGTGAGTCTGTACAGTTTGCATCGCTCGTCAACAGAAGCAATCTTGTTCTCTACTCGATCAAAAGCTTGTTAATCAAGCTGGTCACTTTTCCTTTCAAGGAATTCACTGACCTGACTCAACAGTCGGTACGCTTCAAAGCGTAAAAAACGCACTTGAAGCGCACGTAAACTTGACACTACTAGCTACATTAACTATTTATTTGTGTTTAAATTTAGATTGTTGACTCATGCACTTTATAACTTAGGAAACTTTGGAGTAATAAGTATCATTGAGCTACTCGCCTAAATAAAGGTAGCACACGTAGTCTACATGGGATGCATATTAAGTACAAAGTACAATTAAAGATCAATATACGTAAAATATTCATTAAGTAGAGGTTGAGACAACAAAAGGACTAATTAATATATTCACTATGAAGAGAGATTCTCTTTGTAGAGGTTCGATTGTATCCAGATGCACTATATGCGCGAGAAGAGCATCAATGTTGGGTAAAATCATAACTATATAAAAGCAAAGCGTTATTCATGTATGTTTAACAGCTTCTGTTTAAGCAACTATAAATAATCTGGATTCCGCAACCTGAGACACCTGTTCCAAGACTTAGGCAAAATAAATGAGCGAATTGACAAAAAATTATTGACTTTAAGAAAACTAACATTTACATTGTTTAGCTGTGTTTACATGAAATATATCGAAAATATATTAAATCAATTAAATGTTGAAATGAAACGCTTACGAAAAATAATCTATTCTGGGATGACTGCTGTTGATCTTTTCCCCTAAAAGGCACCCAGTTTTTGCAAAGTGGAGTTTACAAAGCTCAGCGATAATATTATTTCAGCTAAAGAGGAAATATTTACTTTAATCGATTAAAAGCTGTGAAAGCAGCTTCTAAATGTTTTTATTTTGAAGCGTTCAATATGACGTTAAACAATCTGCATTGTTAATAGATTGAAAACAAACGTTATGAAATGAACTTGTGGACACGACTTCTCGACTGGAAAGTGTCATCGTTTATACGTCATAGTTGTTACTCGTTCATTATCCGGTCAGGTAAACGTTTGCATACATGACAGCTGTTCGCTTAGTTCGAAATGTCCACCTCATTGAATTTTTGAGGCAACGATTTGTTGATTTGTCGTGAAGAATTTCCGTTGAAAAATGATACTGAAATATCTCGAAGCAATTATTCAAGCATGACATCACGTGTAAACTGCTATAAACACCGCTCTCATCAATTATCGCACCGAATGATTTTCCTTCCAATAAATAAACGCTGTGTCCTATGCTGTATTAACGATCCGTTCTATTAAGCTGTCAACGTAGGCTGTCGCATTGTTTGACTTGCCGGCATCCAAGAGTTCGAAGACGATAGAAATTGAAGAAAACGATTCCTCTGCGGATTATCAAGAATATTGGTAGGAGAAAATGAAATTCATAAGAGAACAATAAAAGAGCATTTAAGATACTTAGTCCGGGAGCTACTGACATTTTCTTCCTAAATTCGTGCACAAGGAGCTTAGTAGCATGGATTTGTAGATATTGAAACGCTGAATACAAAAATAGAATTCTTGAGTGTCACAGTCAGTCGCTTTCGGTTATAGGTAAGGTTAAAAGATTCCCATTGGAATCCAATGGTAAAATTCAAGAAATATCTACGAAACATTTGGCAATTTTCGTACATTTTCTTTTTCAGAAAATAAACTATTTATCAGAATGCCATGAAATTGAAGTGAGTCAGATGATTTATTTGATTCAGTATTTGATGTGTGAGTGCCTCTACAAAATGAGTAAATTTCATGTCTTGACTTAATTTTGGCGATTTTACTCATTTTGTAGAGGATCTCAAACATCAAATACTGAATCATGTGACTCACTTCAACTTTTATATCGAAGTTGATGTTCTGAACTCAATCATGTTTCAAATTTCATGGCATCCTGATAAGTAGTTTCTTTTCTGCAAAAGATAATGTACGAAAATTGCCAAGTGTTTCACAATCCATAGATATTTCTTGAATTTTACCATTGGATTCCAATGGGAATCCATTAACCTTACCTATAACCGAAAGCGACTGGCTGTGACACTCAAGAATTCTATTTTGTCTTCATCGTTTCAAGATCAACAAATCCTCTGTGCGCGAATTTAGGAAGAAAGTGTCAGTAGCTCCCATCCTAACTTATGTCTTATATTGCCATGTATAGAATGAAAGGACACAATGAGAGTTTCGCACTGAAGAGTTGATCAACTCTTTTTGGTGTAAAAAGTATCCAATTGTCTGTCAATTCCGTACCGCATTGAGCCTCGCTAGCTACCACGACAGCTCACTTGGTTTTACTTTACCTGAAACCAAATCAGCTTCCAAGGTGAATTCTTTCTTATAACCACATTTTAAAACAGTTTATGCAATAGACAGTAGAAAAATAATTGTCATTTGTTGGTAACTCTGCCTCCTCATTCACAATGTAGCCCAACCACAACAATGCGGTATTAAGTGTATAAATATACTAAATGATCCTAATACTGCGTAGGTACAGACTTATTACGCATTCGAGCATTTTCTGAAAGTTCTAGGACCTGTATTTTGATGTTTTTCCTACATCTTGTATTTACACTGATTTCCATATCGCATCAGCCTAAACTTTGTAAAAATGACCAGTTGAGCAAAAAGTTTAATTACTACGTGGTTGATTCAATAAGTAGTGAGACTAAGAATGAAAACGATCTTTTAAACAAATTTTTTATTACAGCTGGTAAGTAAGCAGTAAGTATGTCTAGAAACGAGTAGAATTTATTTCTCAATGTAACTTCCTTCGTTGTGAAGACATTTACTCCAGCGAATCAGTAATTCATCAAATGCGGAGCGAAACCATGACTGTGGTTTGCTGTCAAAGAAGCATTGAACTTCTTCTTTGACTTGCTCAGGGGTCTCAAAGTGGCTTCCACGCAAATGCTTCTTCAAATAGCGAAATAAGAAGAAATCACTTGGCGCCAAATCGGGACTGTAAGCGGAATGGCTCACCTTCTTTAGAGAAGAGTTTTCCATTGTTTCATTCACAAGAGATGCCGAATGGATTGGAGCGTTGTCGTGAAGAAGCGAGAGGTCACAATTTCTGGACTTTCGTCTTAGAGATCGCGCTTGTTTCAATATATTGCAGTAGTACTTAGAGTTCAACGTCTCGTTAGCTTCCGCAAAATCGACCAGAATGATTCCATTAGCATCCCAAAAGACACTCAACATCAAGCAACGACGATGCGATGTCCCGGCTCGAAGCTTTAAACTTGGCTTTTCATTCGGAAACTTCCACTCTGCGGAGTCTCGTTTGCTCTCTGGTGCATACAAAGAAAGCGGTGTCTCATCTTCAGTGATGATGTTTAAGAGAAAAGATTCGCCAAGTTCTTCAAACAGCGTTAGAGTTTCAAGGCAAGCTTGTTGCCGTCGATCTTGAAGTTCAGAAGTCAAGAACTTTGGAACAAAGCGACTGCAAAGTTTGCGCAACCCCATTTCTTTCAGAAGAGAGTGACAAGAACCAATGCTTACGTTGATGGCATTTGCGAGGCTTAACACTGTTATGCGACGTTGCTCCTTCACAAGTTTTTCAATATGGAATAACTTTTCAGAATTGTCGATTTCCAAAGGCCGGCCAGGTTTGTCTTTGTCGAAGACGGAGTCCCTTCCTCTTTTGAAATCACTAATCTATCGATGAATCGTGGCTTTAGACGGCGCTTCGTCGCCGTATGTCTCTTGAAGCATTTCTTTGATTCTGTCGGCAGGCGTATTTCGCAGAACGAAAAATTTTATCACAGAGCGGTATTCAACAGGATGAATGCGCATGATTGTAGTCAATAAAATTGAAATGAATGAACGAAATAGCTCTTATTCAAATTTAAACTATGATTTCAATCAATAATCATTGGTATCATTGAAAATTCAAGTAACTTTGCAGCATCAACCTAGATATGTCATAGATCGAGAGCTTAACATTTCAATGCGATCTGAAATCGAGAAGTGGATCTGTCTCACTACTTATTGAACCAACCACGTAGCTTTAAACAACTGTTGCACAACTGTCACATGACATGCCTGCATATTGTGATAGAATGGCTGAATGAAATCTGTTATCGTGGCACGTGCACAGTCTTTCCAATACTTGGCATTGATTCATGCCGAACAACGAAGGTCGGCAACCTAAGCCAGCCCGCGAAGACACAGCCCATGTAGCAGCAAGTCAATAGAAGATGAAATGTTTATTATGACTTTTATACATATAGCAAAACATTTGTAGTATATTGAATTGCAATTTCTCTGGTGAGCATTTTCTTTGCAATTTTGTAGATGGAAAAGTCAGAAAATGGTTCATGGCATGACTTAATCTTCAGAGTACATGCGCACTAAATTGATGTAACAAATGAATAACAACACCTACTGATAATTGTTCTAAAGATTCAATATGAGAAGTCATTAAAGTATTTTCACATAATAGCAAGAAACACAAAAGCAGCATTAAAAATGACTTCTACCAGAGGCCAGCAGAACACCTAGGGCATTGCCTCGCACAATTGCGATAGACAATTCTTTGCTGCAGCCAAGCCCTCTCGCGTCGATCTCCGGTTGCGTCGGAAATCGAATTTTTCGAATTTCTTCGTGAATTCACCATACTCGTATACTACTATTGTTTCTATGGCTATTGGGTGGAATATGAAATGCAGAACCAAGTTGGTATATTTTTCTACTTTCCTCTGCTCCGCGCAAAAAGCTGTTTTCCCAAGAGAAATTGCTGAGTCGATGACATTGTCAGTACTCAGTGCACGTAAAATCCCACAGGAGGCTTTTACCTTTTCTGTTTGGAAAGGGAGTAAGTCAATCAAGACGTTTGCAACCTGGGCTGATGCTGTTTAGCTCCGGGATAAATGGAATATCTGCTGTAATTGAAGTTCCTCTTGTGATGTTATTGCCTGCAGCGTGTCTCGGAGCCCTGCACGAATTAAATTTGCACAGTAAGGGATGAAGATCCAAGCAATCAACTTTATTGTTTGTAAATTTTTGCATGAACTTACTTTAATATAATAGAATAGCAATCTTCGAAACAAACATAGTCAAAAATGCCCGGATAAAGTTCTGTATCCAGCTCAAATTATGCAAGTCATGAAAATATGATTAAAAGGGATGACATGATTAAAAGACATGCTCTTTTTCTAAAGCTAGTGTGTCGATTAGTCTTGCAAAAACTGCTGTAAATATCGTGCAAGTCGCTCCTGACTGCAGCTTTGGAAAGAAGCAGCGGGCCTCACCAGAAAGGTTCGCGTGTCGTAGGTTGCCCTACAACGGCTCCAAATGATTGGAGTCACGAAGATCCTACCCAACCGTTGCGTGCAGTTATGAAGATGCCAATTATTTTTAAAGGCGTGTCATTCTTCAAAAATCAATTCTTACTTTGAAATCTGCTATTGCAGCTAATATGGATAAATGTGGCAATTACCTTAAATTGGGCAGCAAATTTATTGGATCTATCAATTCGCTCAAAGCTGCGATAGGACAAAAAACGGAAATTGAGAGGGTTTTTCAGGGGCCTCATCATGTTAACTTCATCCCTTAAATTTGAAGCATCCAACTTGACAAAAAGCAGCTCAATTTTAATTTTCTAAGCAGGATGCATGACGTGACTTTACATGTAGATGTTTGTTATTATTTGAGTTATGAATGAATTCATATGATTGCTATGTGTACATCGTGATGACAAAGAGAAGTTACTATGGGTTATTTATGGATTAGATGTACAGTGGATTGATGACTGATCCCTCTTAGATTTGAAATTATTTTGAATTTGTAAAGAAATCTTTTTTTTAAACGAAAGTGAAAATGGAGTAAAAATTGACAGAAAGACGAATGAATGATTGATGTCATCTGATCTTGACAGATTGCAATTAGTAGCGAAACTAGTCCGGAAGGATATTTCAAAGTATTTCAACGTGTCGGCTAATTACTTGGTGATATTTAGACAGATTACTTGGCTCAAAATCATGCGTTCATGTTGTTGGGGATGATCGGTGTGACTAACAACAACATCGCAGAATGAAAAAGTATGAGAATGCGCCTTTTTTCTGCCTCATTTTCTTCTTTTACGTGAATCGATTTAGATGGAACCGGATCCTGTTTCAGTGGAATCAGTGTCTTCTACATCCTCATGTCATATTATTGCACTCGCCACACAGTCGCATTTCTATTAAAAATCTCCGATTCGTGTAATAGGTAATCAATAAAAATCGCTGTGGAATTCTTATGGATTTCTTTATTCTGTTGTTAAAACAGCTGATTTAGATAATGAGGGTGGGCGTCGTTTCAAGTCATACCAGTTGCATCTCTTTTGCAGCAGTTTGATCTAAACCTTCATTCATTTCCTTCATATGGAGCTGCATTAGACGTTACGGCATTCGTTGAGCTTCATACCCATTAGTAGTCGAAATAACGGTGATATGATGATTCTTTGATTACAAATGCTATGATGTTTGATATGCTCAATCGTGTGTTGTAATCTGTAACTCAGATGGTAGAGCAACATGTCCAGATAACCACGATGATCGTAGGTTCAAGTCCCGTCTGTAGAACGTCGCTTTTGCATGATATTTTCTTTTTTCATATCAAATTAATCTTGAATTAATCTAGATAGGTGTAGGATCAAATTATGTAGAATTCAGTGTTGAAGAAGCCTTGGTAAATCATTTTCTATAATTTTTTGTTGGTAAAGCAAGTAGACAAGATGGCAATAATTTTTTATACTTTATTAATTTCGGCCTCCTCTTTGGCCATCAGAAGCAGAGAATCCATACATCTACGTTGGAAATTATTCAAAACTTAAGTTACATTGTGTCTATGATTCATGAGTAGAATGAAAGCAGGAACTAACCTAGAAAGATAAACAACAAACATCATGGCATGTCTGAATATCTACAAAAATGTAGCATAGCGGTAGAGTGACTTAAGTTACAATGGAAAAAATACTGAGAAATTACTAAACTTATACATAAAGAATTTCAGAGAAGGCATCTTGCTCGTCTTTATTGTTGATCTTTGGTTTCAGTTTTTTGATGTTGCAGATGATGGCCGAAGAGGAAGCCGAAATTAATAAAATATAAAAACTTGCTACCATCTTGTCTACTTGGTTTCCCAACAAAAACTATCTAGAATTCAGTGAGCTCAAGTGATATTCGAAAATGAAATGTCGTGAAATCCTTTAGTCGGTGCATTCTGACCATTGGACAAAATGTTTTGAAGTATAAATTATGCTACATATTTATCGTGCGTGGCATCCGATAGAGTTTGCCTTCAATGACAGAACTTGTCAGCTCAAACTTAGATTGAAGTGCGATTCCAATAAATGTTCTTCCGTTGCATCAAAGTTCAATATCGACAAGCGGAAGTTGGGAACCGCAGATGTGATTATCACCATGAAACTCTAGTCCTTCAGCATGTCAGTCAATGAGCAGTGCGCAAGGTACTTGCATGGAAGGATTTAAGTTTGCCTTTCTGATTTCTGATGCTTTTCCACGGGAGGTTGGAGTTCATATTCACAAAAAAACAGTATCAATCCCAGTTTCTTTATTACCAGCCAAAATGCGTTTATAAGTTTAAAGAAGTCTTCCCGAGTTGGCAATGATGAAAGTCCAAGAATTAGTCCAGTATTTCTGAAGTCCACAGATTCATGGTCTTCAAGTACATGACAATTTCACACAAGTTGACATGTCCATAGCTTTCAACTTGGTTCATGAATGATATTAAGGTCGATAGTGTTCGAAAATATTTCAAAAAAAATTTGAGAGAGATCTCAATTTCTAGCGAATTTAATCGGTGAGTAGCTTTATCTTCTTACTCCATAATCAACTGGATTCTTCAAGTAAAATAGAATAATTAAATATTGAGTTGAATCCTCAGTTGAAAAATGGAAACAGACCTGAATAGCTGCTATTTCATTCAATATCAGGAATCATCAGCAGGCCTAGTTTACATCTCTCAACATCGACACAACTCCTCCCTTTAAATAGGTAGTTCTGTCGATGTTGAGAGATGTAAATACTTAATGAATGCCCGTCGAAATTTCACTAACTTGCTAATTGCAAATCTTTTCAAGTAAAATTCGGCTTTTAGCCATTCATCTCCGTTATCTCAATCGTAGGTTTGAGACGTGACTGCTGAGACGTAGGATGACAACTAGAAAAAAAGAACAGTGTCTTTGTCTTCGATCTGATTGGTTTAACGGAGGACGCGATCATTTATTATCTTTCCTTGAAATGCACTCAACTCCCCTATGAAATCATCTAGTAGCAAGATAGACAGATTTTTATAACTCCTTGCTATCTATTTTGTCTTGCTTGACCTATTTCAAGTTAGGATCCTTCAAACTGCTTGACAGTCCAACTTTTACGGTAAAGTCCATGAATTATTCATACTTGTATATTTCTATGAACACGACGCTTTAGTGACTAGTAACATTACGCAAAGATGTCAGATATCTTTTGCTGTTTGAAGACAAGAATTAAATTCAAAGGCTACTGTCCACCAAAGTAATTTCTCTTTACTTCCATTTTCGATCATGCAACTCCACCATTTTAAAGCTTACATTATTTAAATTCAACCAATATTTACATGATGAGAATGATAATCAAAAAGTTAGCGCATGATGAGTAGGGGAAGTCGTAATCCAATGGAAAATGTCATATTCGTGGTTCAAGCAGGATAAAAATGTCATGCTCGTGGTTCAAGCGGGATGAATGACAGCCTCCTTCATAGGAATTCACTGTTCCACCTGCTAGATTTTTAAGATGGAAATATATGTATTAGGAATATGTGAAATCTTTATATCCTGCTTTCCTTTTCATGGTATTATGATATTGAGCGGACGAAAATAGGAGGATAGACCTTCCTATTTATCCCTAAGGCATAATGCATTGGTCAATACCAGACTTGCGAATGTATTATTGGGAAGCGCTCCAGAAGTTGGGACGCTTGTTTGTGTTGATAATATACATTGTACATGTCTATAATAATAATAATTTTTATTATATTATGATCAAATAAAATAGCAAAATGACCACTTTTCATCGCAAATTGTACTTAAATAATTTTGAATGCAAACCAAGGCCTTTCTGTAGGAACAACCTACCGTCATCAGGGAAACAATCTAACTGAAGGGTACATGTACATAAATTTCTACAAAAGATATTCAAAATTATCAAGCTATAGAGTACTGTAAAACCTAGATAAATCTATGGTCAGCAAAGACTATGTTCAAAACACCAAAGAAATGATATAACTACTATAGGCAAAAAAAAATAAGAAGAGACATCAGAAAACAGAAAGATAAAGTGAAGAGCCTGAATGAGAAAGTTGAGTGTTTAAAATTGGGGACCTCTTCTTTATGAAGAGGGCCTCGGAAATACGAGCAAAATGAGTTTTGTAAATGATCGAAACATTGTTCATGATGTCACGTCTGCTGCAGGTATTACATTCTAGTAAATGGTCGAAAATTGGACCAGGTCTTGACACATGTTCATGAAATCTTCTACCTAGATGTCGTGTTGTCTCACCGATGTATGTGGTATACTGATCACCAGTACACTTGAATTCATAAACCACCGATGAGACAAGGGACCTCGGGGTAGGAGACTTCAGAGGAAAAAACTCTCGCAGTCTGGTGCTACGAAGAGAAAAAGCACAATGTGGTCTTATTTTCACAGGTATCAGCCTTTTAACACGTCTGCAATACATGATACTTTCCTTGTCAAAATATCTGAAAGTAAAAGTCTGTCTTCTGATGTTACTTTCTTCACTCATTGAGTCTTCTTGGTTTACTTGTCTAGGAATTACAATTTTGTCAAGCGTCTCTTTCAGATGTTTCTCCACAAACCACAAAGGGTAATTGTTTGCTGCTAAAATTTTTTTCAATTTTCTTATTTCTTCGTGAAACAGCTCCCAGCTGCTGGATAGCCGATAAGCACGGTAAATGCTGCCAATTATCAAACCTATTTTCCAATTCATTGGAACATTGGAACGAAAATTCAGTTGAATATGAGTATTCGATGGCTTGCGATACAAGCTATATTCAACCGAAGTCGATTGTCTATGCAACCGGACATCAAGAAAAGCGAGTTTGTTACTTTTTTCTGATTCACACGTGAATTTTAAATTTGGATGTCTGGAGTTGATGAAGAGAAGAAAGGCATCAATCTTTGATTTGTCTTCAAAAACGCAAAATATATCATCGACATAGCGAACATAAAAGGAAGACATGTTGTTACTGGAGGAATACTGACTTTCCATATGATCCATGAATATTTCTGCAAAAATGCAGCTGAGTGGACTGCCCATTGCTACTTCATCTATCTGACGATATAGTTTGCCATCAAAAAGAAATATACTTTGAATGCATAGTGACAATAGTTTTTTCAAAGTCGGCCTTGGAACTTTCAATTCTTTCAAAAGAATGTCTAATGCCAACTCGATTGTTATATCGACTGGAACATTGGTGAATAATGAACATACATCAAATGAGATCAGATGATGAGAATCCTCAAATTGATGGCTACGTAGTTTTTGAAGGAATGCTGTAGTCGATGAAACGCTGAATCTTGGTGAAAAATTCTTGCGAATGATTGAATCAAAAAACTTCGCCAAGTGATGCTGAGGTGTATCTATCATGGACACAATTGGACGTAAAGGCACATCAAGCTTATGAACTTTGGCCAAACCATATAGTTTACCAGGAGCAGAGCCTTTTGGAAGAATTTGTTGATAGTCTTTAGGAGAAATAAGCGACTTCAGATAGCGATTGATGTAATAAATTATGGAATTCTCTAATTGCACAATAGGATGCTTGTTAATGGAGTCATTTTCAATTGCTGATCCTTGCAGTTCTTCAAATTTGCTTGCATCACAAATAATAGTCGATATTTTGCGTAAATAATCATCAGTATTCATGATAACTGCAGCTCGACCTTTGTCAGCTGAAAGAACCTTTATGGACGAGTCCTTTCTCAACTTTTCAATGATTTTATGACACTTTATATTCTTCTTTGAATCACAGATTGATTTGAAATGCTTGCCAAATTTGTAAGTCAATGAGTGTAGCTCATTTTTCACAAAATTCTTTTCAGTAATAGTCTCAAAATGTGGAGAAATGCATTTGAAGAGTCTCTCTATTTGAATTTCATTTTCAATTGGCTTGAATTTTCGTGTTGGAACAATTGGTGCTTGCAGTGATTGGTTTAGAATATTGCGTTCGTCATCAGAAAGAACTCTGGAACTATAATTTTGGACTCCAATGAGAGGAGTCAAGCATTTACAGAAGATCAGGTTCTCAAATTTGTTTTGTAGAGATGCTTTGAATCCAATGGATTGACGCTGGATTGAGAGACGAATGACTCTTTGTAACACCAAAAATTTGAAAGCAGAGAGATTTGATCTAAAGTATCTGAATGATGAATGTACTTCAGATGAGAGTTCAATATATGAAGTCTTCTTGTTCTTGATGTTTTCACTCAATAACACATTAGCTGATGAGACATCATGACAATTGTCGGTAATAAATCTTGGAATAACATCATTTTCACGGCATTTTTCAAGAAATGATAGATTTTGTTTTTTCTTCTTTTCATCAAAAAAAGCTTTTCTTCTCTTCATCAACTCCAGACATCCAAATTTAAAATTCACTTGTGAATCAGAAAAAAGCAACAAACTCGCTTTTCTTGATGTCATGTTGCATAGACAATCGACTTCGGTTGAATATAGCTTGTATCGCAAGCCATCGAATACTCATATTCAACTGAATTTTCGTTCCAATGTTCCAATGAATTGGAAAATAGGTTTGATAATTGGCAGCATTTACCGTGCTTATCGGCTATCCAGCAGCTGGGAGTTGTTTCACGAAGAAATAAGAAAATTGAAAAAAAATTTAGCAGCAAACAATTACCCTTTGTGGTTTGTGGAGAAACATCTGAAAGAGACGCTTGACAAAATTGTAATTCCTAGACAAGTAAACCAAGAAGACTCAATGAGTGAAGAAAGTAACATCAGAAGACAGACTTTTACTTTCAGATATTTTGACAAGGAAAGTATCATGTATTGCAGACGTGTTAAAAGGCTGATACCTGTGAAAATAAGACCACATTGTGCTTTTTCTCTTCGTAGCACCAGACTGCGAGAGTTTTTTCCTCTGAAGTCTCCTACCCCGAGGTCCCTTGTCTCATCGGTGGTTTATGAATTCAAGTGCACTGGTGATCAGTATACCACATACATCGGTGAGACAACACGACATCTAGGTAGAAGATTTCATGAACATGTGTCAAGACCTGGTCCAATTTTCGACCATTTACTAGAATGTAATACCTGCAGCAGACGTGACATCATGAACAATGTTTCGATCATTTACAAAACTCATTTTGTTCGTATTTCCGAGGCCCTCTTCATAAAGAAGAGGTCCCCAATTTTAAACACTCAACTTTCTCATTCAGGCTCTTCACTTTATCTTTCTGTTTTCTGATGTCTCTTCTTATTTTTTTTGCCTATAGTAGTTATATCATTTCTTTGGTGTTTTGAACATAGTCTTTGCTGACCATAGATTTATCTAGGTTTTACAGTACTCTATAGCTTGATAATTTTGAATATCTTTTGTAGAAATTTATGTACATGTACCCTTCAGTTAGATTGTTTCCCTGATGACGGTAGGTTGTTCCTACAGAAAGGCCTTGGTTTGCATTCAAAATTATTTAAGTACAATTTGCGATGAAAAGTGGTCATTTTGCTATTTTGTTTGCTACAAAAATTTATAGTGGGCTTCCTGCTGGAAAATGTTTTCATATTATGATCAATTATTGTATTATGTAGTTCTGTAATGGTGAAATGTTGGTAAAATGTTGTACATAAAACTGGTGTTCGAATATGCCTTGGCTGTTTGCAATAAATAATTGAAAGGCTTTGGAAAGCCAAGTAAAATTGTGATGTTATCAAATAAAAGCAATGCAATATATTCCGATGTTCGACCATGAAAATCCTTAGTCGTTTTCAAGAATAATTGAATGAGTATTTGTTTGCTACTGCTTCAGTTTTATTGTGGCAATCGCATCTGTCACCAACACTGCTTGGGCTTGCTGCTCGACTGATTTCTCTGTGAAATATGATATCATTAAAAGTATACCAACAAGGGTCCGTGACCATTAAAGTACTTGAGTTTGGACTTCGAAAAATGAATTATGATTTCTTCTCTAAGTGCTTAATGCGCTCTTCAAAACTAAAAGACCTATTATCTGATTTTTCAACACCGAATACATTATGTAATTCGATTTCTCATCCACAATTCTGTATGTCTCCCCAAGACATGAAGTGTTATAGCTTCCAGTTTTGCTGAACACTTAAGTACACGAGAAATTTTATGATGCGGTTATTGTGTGATCAAAGTCAGATTGTGATACACATTTTACGATTAATCTGATGCAGACACCCTGTCCCAAGCCAGGGCTCGAAGTTTTCCGGGAATCTCTGGATATTCTCTCGTGGAATCACGAGATTCGTCCAAACATACACCATGCCCATGTAGTTGAAATCGACAAGGTGACCTTGTAGTCTTCAGTGACTATTTTTCCGTCTCCTTATTTTCCGGCGTTTTCCTTTCGCATGATTTCGAGTCATGTCCTGCTATATTTAAACTATTATAACTTTTTAACTGTTACAATTTCGAGCTATATTCCTTCAGTCCACCAGTTCCTATGCAATCATCAGGTTTGACTTATTAAACCTCGATTGCAATACGGAGTGGAAGTTCTTAGATTAAAGCGAAGTGTGACGGGCTTCACCAATGGGCTTAATTCAAGCAGCCGATATTGCAATTGCATGCTTAAATGTCATTTTCTTTCATTGCAGGAGGTTGAAATCAGTAGAACAACACCGCGAGGTCGTCTCAGTAGTGACGATTTTGTCAACCTCTTCAAGGAAATTTCTACTCGACCGGAAATTTATTTTCTGCTCGTGAGGTAAGCTAGGAATTCATCTTTGCCATTACACACGAATGAGAAGAATGAAGAGATTTTGATTGGGTACCAAGTTTCTCAGTCTCATTGAACTTTGAAATGATAGAAAATTGTTACATGCGACTTGAGAAAGCATTACCTGGTTTTCTGATAATGACAAGACTTCCTCCTTGCTTCCTTTCGTATCTTAACAATTTGAGAACGGAAATTATTCAGTCAAATAGATAAATGAATTTTCGAATTAGATGTTACCTCAAATTGGAATTAATCCATTTCAAATGTCAAAGTTGAAATTTGAGTTTGATCATTAAGGCACATACCGGTGATTGAGAATACTCTCAGAGTGTGGAATATCTGTACTAGGATATTGAAATCCCAAAACACGGGGAATACTCGGCTACATTGGAAATGACATAAGAATTGTTGATAAATGACTACAACCAAATTGATCATAGGCGATGCTATTTTGTACAATTTCATTCATTTGATTTGATAGGTTTGATTTTGTTATAGCCAACCTGACCTTCGACTGAGCTCCAATGCTAATCAGGATTGGAATAAGATCCAATTTTACATTAAACCCAATAAAATCCGAAGTTACGGGATTTATTAGGTTTAACTGTGTTTTGTTGAATTTTGCTCTCAAGTAAATATGAACATGCTAATAAGTAAGCATGCTTCATAATGTCGAATAGTAACAGCAGTCGCTGTGCAACTTCCATTTTTTGTGAATTTTCCTTGCTTAGATTACCTATAAGTCAATAAGTCAAGAAATGTTTATTTCCAAAACTTTTGGAAAACAATTGGAGAACATTCAATTGCAACACACTGACACACATTCATAGGAAGGTAGAAAAAGAGTGCTTGCGGTCAATAATAAAGAAGCAATATTTATTAAGGAAGGAGAGGTGAATGAACATTTGATCCCTTTTTGGATGTTAATTAGTTTTTTCTTTGGAGATCAAGCGTATGTTGTTTGCTTTCTGAAGAAAGGCTTTTATATGTTATGGAATCAGATTATTCATTAATTCATGAAACTTGGTTATTAGCGCAATAGCATAACACTGGTGCTATTTCTTGTCGAATTTTCTTATACGCGGAGCATTCAATCATAAAGTGATACAAAGTTTCTACTTTTGAATCATTACATAGCTCACAGAGCCGCTCCTCACACTTCAAATGTTTTTTGACAAAATGAGTACATGTAAAAACTTGCATGCAAAATATAATGTGTTGCAGTTTATTCGAGAAATATTCTGGTTAGTGAACTAGTTGTATCACGCTTATACGAATGCTCGATATTGCTTTCTGAAATAACGAAATAAACGAAAATTTTGTTGACTGAGTTTATTCTAAAAGAACAAAAGAGCATGGACAGATTTACATTTTGAAAGGCGTAATTGCATGCTTTAAAAATGATATGAAAAGTGATTATATTGTTGTAGATTGTTGCTGACAGTTTTACAGGATTAATCGTTATTCGGTAATCACCGCAAATACGAGGTTGTCCATTAGGGGCGTTACGATGGGCATGACCCAGCGTGAACTTTCAACCTTCACAGCGATAACGTCATCCATCCATTTTTTGAAGATTTTCTTTATCGATTCCCTAAGTCCAAAAGCAGTGGACGACTTTTACAAAATTTCGGTTCTCGATTGTCGTGATCAATGTGAACAGGATCGATTTTAATGCCCCATAACAATTACATGCTGTCTCTATCAAATAGCTGATCTCAGAATTGGAACTGGACCCAGTTTCATCAGTCGAAATCATCAACGCTTCAAGCATAGCGTTTTCTATCTCGGGATGCAAACAGAACACGTCTTTCTTGCCAAGAATGTTGAATTTATCATTCATGAGGAAACGAATGTCAAAGCCTTTGATATTGAGAACAACTTCGCCGTACAGATCGAGACTATGGCCAGTGATACCACAAATAACTGGTGTTTCGGAAACAGAAAGAATGTCGACATCAAGTGCCTGAATCGTGTCTATTGAAATAAAAGAATGAGAACTTCCGGTGTCATATATGTAAATTCAATGTGATGACCCTGAGCTGATTTGTCAAGAGCTTCCCAAGAACGGGTGATGTGTTTATCATCATCTAGGCCTACACTCACACAAAAGTCATCAATTTCTCTTAAAAACTTTGCTGATGTGACCATGTTTTCGGCACGTATTGCACGTCGCATTTCTGAATTTGCAATTTTGCCGATAATGGTCTTTGCTCATCCTAGATATATGCCTAGATAGGTGACAATAAGTTATCGAAATATCATGCAGAACAGAATTCGTGGAATTCAGAATTGCTCTCCGAAGTCCGAACTATGAAAGAGTTGGGAATTATCACAATGATTTGCATAACTGCTTCAAGGAATAATTTGCAAAATGATAAATAAGTCCTACAAGGAATTGATGCGTTTCATCCACAGTTACCAAAACTTGCAAGCTAATGGCATATGAACAAGTCGTCAGCAGTAGACTCGAACATGACTTACATTTTCCACTGATTTATCTTGTATATAATTTATAAAACGAAGACAATGTCAATAATAAAATGTATTGAATAGCTTTCGACTACGTCTTTGTCAAATTTCTTATATTTGTATTGTTATTGTTTATGTCAAATTATTTATATTTATTTGTCGAATTTATTTCTCTTGTAGTCGTTAGACTTGCTCGAGCTGTGCCTGCGACAATACGTGCAGCCTCTAAGCTAGATCAGACAGCGAATTAAGGATCTCTAATAGCTAGCTGAAATGAATTAATTAGGCATAATATATTACTTTTAAATGAAAGCTAAGAATCATATCAGAAAGTAAAACTTTATCTTATTATCTGACATTCTTCTCAGATGCATTTCGTCCACTTTCTTTCTATTGCAAGCATTTGAACTAACTTCCCAGAACGAAGTATGTAGGTTACTGGCATGTAATTGTGGTAAATCTATGAACCAAAGAGTTTGAAATAGAAGCACACAAACCGGTTATAAATAGATGTAGTCTGGATAGGAATTAAGTATTAAGCAAGATATCGAAAGCAGCGAATGAGAAGGCTTGAAAACTGCGATGAAAAACTAAAAAGAAGGCGGATTGTTTTCTCAAGCTAGGATTTTTGCGTAAGGAGTCGGTCTGTTGCTACTGTTATACATGCATGCTTGATGTTGAAGCTAATCCTGTCTCATTATTGCAGACATTCAATTGCCCTGTGAAACTAACAACTTAATATTTATTCATTTAAAAATCAAATGAAGGTCCAATTCAGTTGCTGCAGTAATTATAAATATGCATTCCCCTTTGGTGATAATTTCTTTGGAATGCATTATTCAAAGTTATGTTTTTCAGATATTCAAGTAATGGAGATTACATGTCTTCAGACGATCTGCTGTTATTCCTAGAAGCTGAGCAAGGGGTGAGTGATTCAAATTGCTATTCGTCCTGAAATCGATGGTAGAAGCAAGGCTCCATAATGTGCTATTAATTTGTGTGTAAAGCCTGCAAAGATAAGCAACAAATCACTTCAGGATGACTAGTGAGCCATGCATCAAGACATCCACGTTGATACAAGCATCAATCATTCACGTGTAACTTTATTTAGTCTAGTCATTATTAGAACATAGAGTAAAACCTTCAAAGCTTTGTCGAGGCATTGTTTTGGAGTTATATAGTTCTCCCGAGTCCCGACCCTCCATTTAGGTGGCTCCATTGAGATCATCAGACGAAGAACCGCTAGAAAATGACTGTCATTAGTACAAGGTTTGCATCGACAACAAAGGTCTGTCGCAGTATTTTGAATATCTGAAGAGAATGACAGCGATTAAGTAAATAAAAGATACCAACACCCTGGATTTCCCGACTGCACTCGCCTGACCCAGGAGTCGATCCGAAGTCCGCGGTGGAGACGAGCTCGCACCTTCTTCACTAGGCCATACTGACGGTACAAAAGGAATGCCAATGATCTTTAGATTTTCAAAGCTTGTACTGCACATCACACATCATTGACTTCTTACCAGTGTTGAAAATAGCACAAATTCACCAATTACTCAGAAAAATTAATGTTCTCCATAAATCTGTCACTGAATTCCAGGCTCAAGCACAATTCCGTGAGATTTTTACACCTAGAATGGTACTGCTGGTGAAGGGCTCAAAGGGAATTAATGGTTGCTTTCCCCATGTGGGACAGCTCAGTAAAGACAATGATGGAGTAGGAAGAGGAAACATTCCCTATAGTATCGTATGTCAGAATCATGATGAAAGTGGAATTATTTTGGTAGCTTTGATGAAGATGAGTTAATGAAGCCAAATGTATCCCCTGTGTCGAAGCAAGAAAGGACTACTATTTTAGGTTTTATCATTATCATTTTTATTGTTAATTGTCTCATCATGACGCTGACATTCGCACTGGAGAGTGAAATCTGGAGTCAGTTAGCTTACGTGCTCTTTAGATGTAGATTCTTTCTGGAAGAAAGCATCGATGATGAGAGAGCGCCAATGGAACAACTTCTGCTATGTACTGTATATAAACTTCATGAACTTGATGTTATAAAATGCACCATTGAAACAGTTCAAACAAAACAATGGGAACGAAATCCAAAAACAAAACAGTGTATTCAAAGTTTCGGAAAATCCCTACTGTGCATTTGAACATTTTTCATTGACTATTTTGAGTGGGTTTACCATGCCCACATGTTTCAATACTGTTGTTTTCTTCCAGCTAGCTTCAGTGACTAAAGAGAAGTGCCTTGATATAATTTCCCGTTTTGAACCGTCTCCCGAGTCGCGAGCAAGTGGTCAACTGGGAATTGATGGTGAGTTATGGATAACTTGCATGATCATTCAGAGAAAGAACTGTTTCTCTATTTCAGGCATTGACATTCGCATGTTTTATAATGACACTGGGGATAAATTAGAACTCTGTCATGACTAATCAGTTTGAAAATGATTGACTAAATGAAAACAGCATTATATAGTTTTTATTGCGATATTCTGGAGCTCGTCGAACATGAAGAAAAGATTTGGGGAAGAGATAGAAATTCTTCGTTTGTTCTTATGTAGCAGTAATACTTTTTGCTTCTGTTGAATGTTGGATGTTGATGTTTGCTCTACAAAATATTTGATATTGATTTGCAACAACACGGGTTAATTATGGATGACATGATTCTTCCGGCAGAATCTAATAAAGTGAATTTCATGAAAACGTTTTTTTACTCTTAAATGAATGTTGACCTTTCTAACAGGTGAACCAGTAGCGTAGAACTGAAAAAGCTTCGCAAATTTAATGCGTCGCATGTGGAAGAAGATAAAATTAACATGTCACGAACTGAGTCAACCTGATGTTAATATTCTCAGTGTGAGACTTCAGCCAACTGTAGATTATTAATAATTTGGCAATGCATCATTCGTCAATTAAATAATGTTCTTTGTCTTCGTAGCATAGTGATTATGTGATTGGTTTTTCGATCGCTTGGTGACCGTCTGACTGGCTTTTTTAGATCTTTTGGTGGTCTGGTCGAACTATTAAAGTGTCATCTAGTAGTGATGTCACAGCGTCACATTTTTTTTCTTTGTTTCTGTTAATGCATTTGTGAAGTTACCTTTAATTTCTCCAGTAAAGAATTCCATCAGAGATCGAGGCCAAACATGTCATAGATAATTGCTGGATTTGCTTAACTATCTTTCGACTATTAGTTATTTAATTAGATGAATTCCTAGGTAAACGAATTCTTCAATTGAGGACTCCTTCCTGAAGGCTCCATGTCGAAGGCAATTAAACAAATCAATCATTTTGACAAACGGTGGATTTTCTTAATTCTTTGACACCGATGTTAGAAAAAGCTCAAAATAGAAATGGAATGGCAAAATGTCTTTCGTGGATGTCATGATTGACCGGGAATCTAGCGATGTAACGCTCTCGGTTAGCAAGAAGTCTAAACATGTGGATTGTATTTGCACAGAGACTCGTCACATTTGCTGTGGTCAAAAATTAAAAATAAAAAAATCGATGGTGGTTGAATCATTAAATCAAACGGAGTAGTGACAATGAACGTTTTTCGTGGCGCCACACATCCATAAAAGATGGTTCAATTGATAACATCTGGATCCCAACAATCATGATAATTATCATAGCTGAATTGCTTATAAATAATTTCCTTGTTGTAATTTTTAATAAAAATATGAAGACACACTTAATATTTCGAACATCTGAAGTGGCCATCGTCAGAAATCTATTTACTCTAATTCCTGCATTAGATTCAACTTACAAAAACATGTTAGCGATAGTAGGCTATATAACGCACCCAATCCGAAATGAACAAATACTACGGTAAAGAAAATCAGTAGATATCTTTATACTCAATAAACAGGGCAAATAGAAATTGCGACCTCTAGACTAAAGAAAATGAAAAAAAGGGAAACATTATTACTCAAGAAGTCTCGGTCTCACTGAGTCACTCTGAGTCTCGGTTTCATTGAGTGAAGGGTTTTAAGCTTTATTCGCAGTATTTCGTGAATTGAATTTTTCGCATTTGCAGCAGGAGATCGTATTTGCTGTAGCATCGCTTTAAGATCTTAAATTGTGACAGATTAATGTTATTATCTCTATGATGTTGTTGTCGATGCTTCCCTATAGATGACGATGACTGCCGGTGCTCCTCAACCCTTTCGAATAAATGTCTCGATGTGTAGCCTGTATAATTTGCATCGCACAAATCATATTGAAGTTCATAAATTACATCGTGACTATTTATCAGATGAGGCTTCGGAACAAGGTTAGTTAGGAAGCAGGTTAGTTGAAAACCACTCCTGAAAATTGCCTAACTGCTGAAAATGAGGCGACCATTGTCGTGGGATGACCTTTATAAACTTCAATGTCTGTATAATGAGATGATATTCCCAGGAGACGCGATTGGAACAACGTGAGAACAAAATGGTAAATTTCATGTTATGTTCTTTCCAGGATTTACGTCTTACCTTCTGTCCGAAGACTGTGATATTTTTGATGCGGACCATCGGAAAGTTTGTCAAGATATGACACATCCACTCAGTCATTACTTCATTGCCTCATCTCACAACACGTAAGTCAATCAAATTTCATTATTTGTTTCATTTTCAAAACGTGCTTTTGTTGTCATTCATTCTTAAGGGGATCATGAAGTCAGATTCAATTGCTTTGTGATCAGTATTACTCTGCTTTTGGCTAAATACTGATCCTTCCAATTACTTATGTAAATATCATCAAGTCACTATATCATTGTATAAACGTATTCAATTATTGCAGTTTACTCTGCCGATCGCCAATTTCAAGGAAAACAATAAGTCTACATTCTAGGAGTTACATTCAATTTGTGTGACAGAGCGACTTACTCGTCAATTCATTCCACATGAGGAGAGGAGAACCGTTGTTTGTCCTCCTAGTAGGTATTTTTAAATTTTTAGACAATTTAGGATATAATAATTTTCTTTTAAATCATATTTTGCACCTTTTAGAAATTAACTAGTTGTTCGCTTGTTACTTTGACGCGTTCTGCTACGTAGAATATCATAATCTTGAACCAGCTCTTCCGAAGAGGCCTGACGGTTTTGTCAACCCACAGATTGACTGCGTTGTGGATAGTCAAAGTACCGAAGCTCTAAGGAGAGTTGATAATTCGAAGAGTTTTTTGTCTTATGTATCTGTTTCTATTATCCTGGTTTTTGATAGTCTTTTTCGTTACTTCCACTTTTATTCTTATGAGTTATACAGTTGTCAGTACTTACTTAGCTATTACACGTTTGCATCCCCATGTTTGTCTATTACTTCTCTACCACCTTATTTCCAGTGTTTCTGTTGTCAGCATACTTCGTTGTATAGGTATGAGTTTTATATTCTTTTACTATAAATTGCATAATGACTGATACAGTTATTAAAGTAGTATTCTTTCATCATCCTCACTTTTCTTTCCTTTGATCTTCTGCTGAGGGACACCTCACATAGACTCGTCCTCTTCCCTCAAGCTTTGATTAAAAAAACAGTACTTTCAACTTACCCTTTTACATTTACTGTGGCAACGTAGTAGAGTAAATTAGTGAACCAGACGAATCCATATTGACAGCTTTATCGTATTCCATGCTGTCTTATCACGATGACTGACATGTGCTACAGCTCTATACGACACTGATTTGTTCGAGAATTCTGTTACATGGTCCAGTTATATGTGGAATTAGCAAGCAATGTGTTGTGAAATATGACAGATATTTTGAAGAACACACTTACAGTGTATTTCGTATTGAATCACGGATTGATATTCGAAAGTGGATTTTTGGGAGCTCTAAAAATGCAAAGCGAGTGGTAAAAACGTGTTGCAAGACAATGAATCGCCTTACGACGACCGAGCCAATGAATGTGAAAACAATGTATAACAATGTGAAACAATGTAAATAATGACTATGTTCGAACAATCGGAAAAATTGCAATTGTTCCGTTGACAAAAGAGCTATTGCGTTCATGTTCAGCTAGCAAAATGCGTTACCAGGACTACCTCACACAAGAGGCCAGGCAGACAGAAAATGATTAATCGAAAAACAAACGCAAGCGTTTATTAGATGAACTGCGGGAAAAGAAGAGGTGTTTAACTCTTGAAATTGAAGACTTGTCATTCAGTGCTGATGAATTGGCCAAAAAAGCCGAAGAGGAAGAGAATTTTGCTCTTCTTACAAGAAGCAGCGCGTTTAGAAATAGTTCTACCGATGAAAAGCAGCAACTCGTTGTATTGACATCTTCTTTGGATGCAAAGATGACATGTAGTTCACCATATAATATCTGCGTATTATTACTGTATTCTGGTTAGTAGATTCATTATGAAGTTTTTGTGTTCTATGTGGTATCTAGAATCATTGTTTGATAAGATAACAAGATTTTTAGAGTATGTAAATTTATCGTTGATCGAATTATTTTTGTTTCATATCGTTTGGTTGTAATTCATTTTTGTTGTGAATATTGGACTGAGATTTAGAAAAAACGCGTGGATCACATCGTTACTAGTAATTATGGTTTCATGTAATCATTTAGATTTAGATGTAATCATTCACTCTCGTTAGTTTTTGTTAAAACTGATAAACATGAAGTTTGTAGGTATGATGATGATTTTGTAACTTCTTTTAGTCTACTGAAATGAACAGTGTTGGATTTATATATTGTTTATACTCGTAATTTAATTGTGCTAAGCACTGATATGGATTTTGACGATTATTTGACATTGATCTTTTGAGCTAAATTACCAAGACTCTTCTTTATGAAATGTCTATCTTGAATACTTGCTAACAGTTTAAGCCCACAATCAATAGGAAACATGAATTACCCTTCTACAGTCTGACTTCACATTTCGATCATCTCACATTGGAAAAGCAACACACTTTTCGATAGTACATATGTCTCTTTATAAACACTTTCACGCAAAGGTTGATGACGATAACATCGACTTCAGAAGGCGCAGGACGCCGTAGGCCCGTCTCGGTTTTTAGAATAAAAATTGTTTTTACATAACGAAACCGAAAATTTTCATTTTTCACGGGAGTTTTTTTTTTAAATCATAAGTCGTACTGTTTATTGTCAGAATTCGAAAAAACGCAATCATAAACATGAACATGACCAACAATCGCATGACATCTAAAATATGGATGACTGAATAGACACACGCCTCCTTATCTACACAAAATTGCCGATTTACCCATGTTAATTTCTAAAATAATTGAGGCATCTGCCCAATATTGAGACAAAGGCATTTCCTACCTCATCGGAGATGATTTGGAAAAGTTCGTAATTTAGAGGAGGAATAACCTCACTCTAGAAACAATACTTTGAGTCTAGACAATGGAACTGAGTTAATATTCTTGGAAAGTATTGTTCCAGATTCTCTAATGATGCACGGTCTATTCAGACTATGAAAGGAAGACGCCAAGTTTTTGACAAACTTTGATCATCTGAAATTTAAAAGGGGAGAAGAGAAAGTCGTTACAGTACGAAGAATTCGATGCTAGTGATGACTTTGAAGAAGTTAGATTTCGCTTTCACCTAACAGCTTCTAGTTTTGCATCTCTGAATTCATTTGTCGTTTATCTCTATCCCTGCAACTTCAATTGTTTTTTATCTGACTGAGTAAAGTCTAATTTACCATAAGCTACGATGATCATAATTTTCATCGTGAAATTCTTCTCAATAATCTATGTTTTGATCAGGAATAAGTTACCCTCATCATGTTTAGCATTTTACACAGAAAATATGATATCACATTTTTCAGTAGTAGGTGAATCTGTAATCATTTAAGCTCTGTAGAGTCGCATCCAGATGTCTGAATTTCAACAGGAAGGCAGGGGTTGTCGAAAATCAATTATGTCTTACTTTATCGGCCGCAATGAATTAATTGTTAAAAATGAACAACTGCAATTAATTCTCACTCACGTGCGTCCTTTAGGCTCCGCTAGATTGGGCGGTCTCGTGATGGCAATCTTCCACTTCTTCCCATCTTGAACGTCCTCTTCTTGAGATGGAGTTCCTGAACGGCGATGAAATTCATTCATGGCCTTCTGTTTGACATCTTCTCTTCCACCTTCATCTGAAGCACCTTCCTGATTTACTCCATTGGTCACTACAACACGTGTACCCAAATCATAGCAACCGTCGATCAGCTTTACACACTACATTCACCTCCCCATCTTCATCGCGTGGTCATCGTCTCAGCCCCGAAGGCCATGTTTTGTCTGATGCGAGCCCCATGCCTGTTTCCTTTTAATTTGAATGAGGGACCTTCAAATATTGAACAAATTATTGAAAGAGAGTGATGACGAGATGTACATTAGTGACGAGCTAAGTAGCATTTAAATGCAGAATATGATCAAATAAGAAATCCATTGAATAGGAAATAACTTGTAGTAGAAGAACAACTTTTTGATTACTGTTCTATATATACTTCAGTGTAGAATAGCAGCATTATACGAATAACTTTTACAACGATGCATAGAGGTGCTACACACATTGCCGAAATTAATTTCTTCACAGGTTTCTAGACATGTTGTTTTTGACGTGATACTCAGTAACCTACTGCACAAATCTTGCAAGAAATAAGATGAATTAAACTGATCGTGAAAACATTTTTACTGAAAAAAATCTTCGCAGAACATAAGAAGCGCACCCCTTATTTCCACGTTATCATGTGCATATTTAACCAGTTAGGTTTTCATGAAAGTATGTGTTATCTTCTGATGACAATTCCTGTAATGCAAATTATTAGGATAAATCTCGAAGACAGCAATGGGTCGCGTCCAAAGTGAGATTTTTTGCAATCACTCCCGTGCACAGTCATTCTGTAAATGATCATGCAACCGAAACCGGTTGACGCTACACAACTGGTTTTCTTTTTTGCATGTCTGCTTTTGAATTCTGCTTACATTGATCGAAGAATGTTATCTCAAGACTCTGTGACCAATTAGTGCGTCGTTAAAAATTGAACGTTGAATTATGAATTTAACTCCTTCGTCATTCTTCGCAAAGTGCTGGTACAAGATATTGTATATTGCTCGTGTTCCCGCTTCCCGCAATAGAATAGTGCGTCACGTGATTATCCACTGTAATAGCATGTATGTTACTCTTCCTGGCATTTGGTTTTTATACGCCACGAACACCTAATTTGTCACGTGCATTCATTTGAACACATACACATCATTTTATGATGATTTTCAACGACGTTTTCTCCGGCGGATTTACTCAGAAATCATGTGGTTGATCAGTGATGATACCATGGAAATCCATGATACAGGGCAACTTTTTTGTTTTAAAGTGATGACACAGAGCCTTTTCAGACTGTCCCAATCGTAAAGTTTTCTGTCATCTTTTGATGTACATGCACAACTTCACGAGGGCTTAACACTCAACAGGAAGCTACTGAACAACGATATCAGCGAGTAGAAGATCAGCATAATTAATGCTATTTATACATGTTTGAATGCACGTAAGTGCTGATGCAGTACAGCGTATTACGAATATTTGCTCTATAACTGACTAATGATAAAAATGTTATTTCTCATGCAGATAGAGATGTAGACTCTCAAGAAGTAAGCTGTGTGTGCTACAGACTACATCACACGATAAATGAGTTAGAAGCGGGGTCACAATAATGTGTTATCAAAATAAATTTGAACAAAGAAATTGCGGACTCTGAGAGCAGTGTAATTGCTCTGATAGCAACGTCTGTTGAAACATTTGGTCTTTTGGTCCATCAGAGGATTCATTTTTGATTGCATCCAACGGAGTGCTGCCACATTGATTGGTGATGAATATCTTGCATTAAAGCTGACATCCCTTGCTATCGGAGAGCCACTTAGTTGGTCACTGTTTTTGCGATGCTACGTTAACACAGTCCGTGTTCGGAGGAGTGAGAGTTCCGAACATCAAATCGACACTTGCATAAGGAAAGTCAATGCGAATCCTTACCTCGATGCTGCTTCCCGTGTCACATTGAGTCATTCAAAAAAGTTCATTCTTTTCAGAATATCCTTCGTACAAACTTCCTGATTAGATTCTTCCAAAAAAAGTGAACTTGAAAACTTTTCAGAAATATGTAAACCTGTTCTCACGTAATATGCAGCAACCTCAGTCATGTGATTTTCCTTTTCACTTTCCCCTGTCCTCAAGCACATGTTGTAATATCTTCGTGGCAATATTTACGTTTTTCATATATTTCCGTATTGACTTCGCTTTATCTGATGTCACTCTAAATTTCGCTGCTGTATCATGTTTATCATCCACTATTTCATTTTCGATGCTTTCCCAGTTACCATATTTTGTCTTCTTCTGTATGTTGCTTTTTAATTTTCCTTTGAGGAACACCGCCTAGTGTTTGGACCTGTCATCTTTCCTTGTACTTTGAACAATAAAAAGTCCTTTGACAGAGCTTCGATTCAACGCTGACTGCGACAGATGATTTTCTGGAAAATCTTGTGAAAACCGTCGCAGCAGTAATAAGCGCTGGTTTAGGTTTCCATTCTCGGCTGACCGTGATCTTGGTCCTTCTTTCGATAGCAAAACATAGCCTGAAATTGCTAAGAAATCTTTACCTTTATACACTGTGCGAAATTCGCGCTAACCGATACTGTCAGTTCAAACTCTGAAAAAGCAATTATGATGACAATGAATAGATGATGTTCGCATTCATTGTGTATGTTTGTATAAATACGAAGAAATTGCAGATAAGTTCGATCTCTCTAAAGGGCGTAGGGGTACTTAATGTTGATTGTATGAAGTTGTCTCGAATTCACACGCAGTGATAAAGAAGCCGCTCCTCGTCATACAGAAAAAATGTTCTATCTGGAGAGATACATCGCGGAGGGAACACTCTCATAAAGATGCACTCATTCTTTATTAGAAATAACGTCCCTATTGATTGGCTTTTTAGAGATGGACAAAAATAGATAGTTTGTTTACGATGACAAATATTTATTTTCTATTTTCTTGTTCTATGATGTTGCACTTCTACTAATCGCTGGGACAGTATGTTCTATCTAAACAAAGTGATAATTAAATGATGGAACTGTCGATCACTCATGAAATAACAATGAAATTGTGACTGAAGCTTTTACGTCACCACTCCCCATCTTGGGGCTCGGACGGTGCTGACATAGTCAGACTTTTCTGGAGCGTTGTAGTATTTTTAGTCCGGATTCCATTGAATTGGTAGTTAATATTTCTAATAAATGTAAAGAATTCAATTCACTAATGCTTCATAATTTGTATTGCGTCTGTAAATGAACCGCAGAAGCAACTGTTAGATTTATATGCTTCAGTTGCAATAATCTTCGTCCCATAATTCAAATAGTCATTTATCATTATAAAACTAGTTCAAATGCAGAATGATGTCTCTCATGGATGGCACCTTTATTTTGGTTTGATAACATTATGAGATGTTCTTGTACATGTCTGGAAGGTCAATGGGAGTTTTATCTACAAATGTATTCCTCGCTTTTTGCGGTCTTCTTTTTTTTCAGTGTTGTGGCATTTTAGGTCTGATAAATGTACTCTATATAGCCTTAATTTCATACAAAGTCACTGATATTGTTCCACACAACTGTCATCAGGAAAATCAGCCTTGTTTCAATAAACGTTAAGTAGCATATCTTTCCACCTGCGCACCTGTGTCATTTAACCCTCGTCTTTATGTGCGTAACATTTTGTTGCAAATGAATTTGTTTTCATTATTTTTAGGAAAACTAAAGAGGATATCAGACTGAAACTTTAGGACGATGGATAATTTTCTTAGGTTGACGAAAAAACGTTGCAGACCTGTTCCTTATATTGGTCAATGTGGTCATTTAGTGAAAGGGATCCTCATCCTTATACGCGCAACATTTCGTTACAGACAAACTGCAAACGACCGAAAACAAACTCGAGGTTGCTTAGTACTTGATCGAGTATTGAAGCGCGACAATTAGGTTATTTACTTTCCCCTTTCATTTTATGTTGTGCTTCAGACGTCTGCTATGCTCTTGTCATCATTCACTCGTTCCCAGAATGCAGTCGCGCTCACACACTACACACATGCCTCCGGGAAACCTGAGGTAACGTGAAAGTGTTTTGAAGACCAATTGTATTCCCTTTCCGTCTGCTGTTTGTAGTATTTTCGTTGTACTTTTGATCTCCTGACATGCAGGTAGCACTGTATTTCCTGACCATGCAAATAAACCTGAAATTATTATGGACTATAGCGCAGGAAAGAAAGGCGTAGATCAATTTGATCAGAATATCGAACAATTCTGTTGTCGTTACACTGTTAGATGGCACTAATGTTTTTCTATAACATACTTGACGTTTCTGCTTTTAATGCTCACCTGATGATAAAAAATGGCTATTCTAAGGCAAGAAAAGAATTTCTCATAGCCGTGTAAAAGCAGTTGACATATACTTGTGCACAGGCTAGATTCGTCGCAACAGGCACTTGCCAAAGTCTTCCAAGGAAGCAGCTCGTTTGCTGGGATTTCTGCCCGAGTTTATTCCGTCAGATCTTCAACAACAGCGCAAAAAATTCGGAAGGTGCGATATTTGTTCCAAAGTGTGTCGCTCCCATTGTGATTCGTGTCAAAAACCAAGATGTATGCACACTGGCGTATGATCAAGAAATGTTTTATTGTCCTACTTGCTAGACAGCCATTGCATCTTTTGTCTATATTTTCCCAACCCAACAGTCGATAATCGTCCAGAGTATTTGTGATTCTGTGTTTAATACTAATGAAGCGAGAACAGAAGTTAGAAGCTGTTTTGTTGTTACGAAATCGAGGTACATGTACATTTTCAGTGCGCGATATATACAGGTGGTAACAGCACGCCTACATTAAATAAGATACAAAATGCTTTTAGGGATAGACTCGAAATTTTTAACGTCCAATTTCAGACAGACCTCATGAATCTTCTTAATTCACTTCTTAATCTTCTCAAAACACAGACAATAAAGCTGAGAATTCTAAAAATGCATATGAAAAACTTTTGCAACAAAATGTTACGCGCATCAGAATGAGTGTTAAGAAATACAATACTCGTATATACTGTGTGATATGCAAATTACTTTGAGCTCATGCAGAGGAGCACTGCCCTTTCTTGTGCATTCACATCTTCTCCCCAGCAGACATAGTATATTGTCTCAAGGGTTTACCAAAAGACAAGAAATATTGTCAAAATCTCTGAAAATAATAAAGAGTTTTTATGTCAAAATATATAATATATTTCCAGTCGCATGATATTTTGATTTCTAATGTTATTCCTTTGAAAGGGCCTAAGAAAAGATGCAGTTGGAAAAAAGTCAGCGTATCGAATTCCTCACGCCTGCTAGATATATTCTACCCACCCTCCGGAACATTCTGTTGAATTTGGTTCGATTTCATACTCCAAACAAGTTTAATGAAAATGAATAACATAGTTGCGGATAGATCTGCTTTATCTTACTGGTGCGTGAGAAGATATCGGTAGAGACTACTACCTTGCAGTTTCATTCTTCGGCATCAATAGTAGGAAAATGCCCTGAATGTTATTTACGCTTTACAATGTACATGTCATGTTCATTTGAAATTCAAGAACTGATAATACATTAACCGATAATCTAACTGTCCCTGAATATCATCATCGTATGAAAATTTGGAATAATGTGCCATAAATCTTAAAACAGCTACGGCAGAAAATCTGGGCAATGATATTTGATTTTGATTGTAGGTATCTGTTAGAAGATCAGTTGAAAGGCCCGTCCAGTAAAGAAGGTTACACCCGCTCTCTCCTGTCCGGTTGTCGATGTGTTGAACGTAAGTACTTGGAAATGATTTCTTTTTCACTCATAATTTTCATACTTGTTTTTGTGATGGTAAAAATGTGGCGGTAGTTTTGATTGATGTCACTCTCATTCTTCGTGTGCTGAGCGCTTAGCAGGAATGCAGAGGCAGCAGAGCGTTCCTATCTATCCCTAAAAATACCAAGGGTGGTCATAACGTCCGAACTTGTAATTTCGTAGCTGCCGCAGCTCGAATAAGCTGGCTAATGGATTGACGCTTCCTGACTTCTTCATTTGGTGTGTTCAGCACAATTTCAAATAATTTTCACTACATTTTTGCATATTCCTAATTGGAATAGGGAAATTACTGATTTAAGCTTTTCATGCAGTCAGTTCACCGATCGGTGTTCAACTCGCACAGATAAGAGCGATTATTCATCTGATTACCCGTATTGCATGACGTGATAAATCGGCAATTTTTCAAGTTCTGACGAATAATTATATTTTTTGACGAAACATACAAAATCAAAGCTGTGATTGATAATAATAAGTATGGGAGGTGTTCATAGACACTGATAGATTTATTAAATCATTAAACCGTCACTAAGCTGTGCTGAAGTCATAATCATGTTAACTGGTTATCTACATCAATTTTTGAACACCAGTCTACAAGCTCAGCAAGTATATTATAAATATATGGACAAAATGATGAAACACTTTGTTGATGGAAAATATTTCGGCTTGAGATAACAGTTCAAATGATTGCGTGCCGGCTCTAACATAACGTAGGCGAATACGTACTGGCGAATTCTTCTGAGAATACGAACTAGGTCTGTTAGAGAGAAGCAGTCTATCAAAGCGAAATGATTCAGTCGGAAGTTGCAGATAGTCCGGCTATTTCAGACACGACAGCATTTGACAACAATGAAATTGAATAAATGATAGATCAAATTGCCAAGCAAAAGATTTGCGGTTGGTAGGATTCGAACCTACGACCAAGGTTAACTAGACCTGTGCTCTGCCAACTGAGCTACGAGACACTTATGCGGCTGTGTCAATTGGCAGGATCAAACCTTCATCACCACACATCAGTTGTCATAGCAATTATAATCAATGTCATTGGTGTTGATCAGGAAGACATTATTTTCAGACACAGGAAATTTATTTTGCGTTGTTCCCGAGCTACTACTTTCCACCTGATGGCTCGACTTTCTAGGCCACTAGTTGCATACATCACGTTCAGCTTCAGTGACGTTCTACAACGAGACTTATCACGCACTTTGCTGCTGGCTATGTTTGTGTATGCGAAGAACGAAGAAAATAAACATTTCTTGCGAGTAAGGTACTAGCGTGAATTTTGGGGTGATCCATGCCATCCACCCCACTCGGTGACCCATAACTCCCACTAGTATACTCAAAATCAACTGCTGCTACATATGAGTGATATATTTCAGCAAGCCGTTTTTGTATTCTCGAAGATGATTATCTCCACAAGCAAAATCTCAATGGGTGCTTAAGGATTTTAATCAAACAAAATCGAAAAATTCTCAAAAAGAGCGCTCAAATTTTTGTAAAGACCTTTTTTGAGGTAAAATTTTAATTAATGAAGTGCTTAAAAGCGCCTTATGGATTTATTTACGATGTTGTCGTTCACATGTACTTGAAAACATGTTTTCAGATATGAAAGTATGGCGTAGTGTTACCGTAACACCTTGCTCTCCTCTGTAGGATAAAACAATTCAATAATATCAAGTATTGGTTTTACAAGTTCTTAAATGACCTACCTAGTAAAACGGAACAGAAAGAATAATTTTCAACTTATTCGATTTGTTTTCATATTTGACGTCTTTAGAGACTGGAAAATCATTCTTAGAATTTAATAAAAGAGCTAGATTCTCCTACAATATCATGACTTGAATTGTAGTTACGTCTTGTTCTGTTTACTAAGCAATCAGAGATTGGAAGTTTGTTAATGAAGTACGATAAAGGGTTCATCGATTAAAGTAAAACTCAACCGTTTTGTCTCAACTTATAATGCGAAGAAATAATGAATTGCCATTCATTAGAGTTAGTATATGCGTTGTAATTCATTCATTCGTATCCTTAGTTACTGATCTCAATTTCACTAGAGCGGAAATTAAAGGATATCCGTGACACAACATTCGGAACGACAGAAGCCAAGAATGAAAGCATCGTTAATGGATGTCACCAAGGATCGCTGAAGATCAGAGTTTCCACAATTTTGCAGATTCTTGTGCTTGAAACGTATACATTATGTCACTTAAGTGAGAAGTGTTTGATTACAATAAGATTGGAAAATATACCGATCACTGACTGCAGCTGTTAGACTGCCAATGAGAATGGAGGAAAGGAGGGGGCAGAGGATGGAACAGATGATGCTGAGATGGATGGTCCGTGAGGAAATCAGAGAAGACAAGTTCAGGGAGTTTGAATATTGAAGATGTGACAGTTGTTAATCTCATATCTTCATATACACTGTACTGGTACAAGCTTCGGCTTTATCGTAGATAATGTCTATGCTTAATAAGCCACAACCCACGGCACTATTCATAAGCTTATCAAGAATCAATTAATAATTAAGTCGTAACCTATATGTAGGCCTAGGCTTGCTCCTGGGAAGCTAGACTTAGAAAGTGCAACATCATGACGGTCGCATTTTGCTAAAGCCTACGATTTATCCTATAGGCTAATTAGATTCTTTAGGCCCGACTATATGGACCAAAAATCCATTTCGCTTGGCTTGATGAGGTGAACCTGAGCCTGACTAGGAAGCCCAGGCATCGGCTACCCGGTTACCTATAGCCTAGACACAAGAATGGCTAAAATACATGGCCTAGACACAGTTCAGTGCATGACCCGCTTACTATGCAGCTAGGTTAAGGCGCATGCCTATGTAGTACAATTTATGTATAGTATAGGCCTATAATAATGGTATGGGCCTTTGGTGGCTACAATTTTGCATATGGTTAGGCTTGGATCATCAAAATTCTTGCTTGGGATTGGGGCTTATGGTAAACCCAAGCACAACCCAAGCCGCTTTGCTTGAGGTGACCCAACCCAAGCCCTATAGCAACCTTGTCATATCTTACGTGTTTCCGGCAGGATTGAGCATCGAATTAGCATATCCGTGAATCCACTGAATATGCTACTACAGCACAGTCTATCGGGGAATGTGAATAACCTATTTTGAAACCAAAGCAAGGAGAAAGTGTGTTATCTAGATGGATCGTATCTACATAAGCATTCTCCTCTTCCTTGCTTCTCTCTAGCATGAGCTAAGAGAACATCACCACTTATCATATCCCAGTTTTAATAGATCACGACAATACATAGTTTTCTCTTTTTGTCCTTTTTTGGTTGAAGGGTATTTAACTTTGTAGCACTTGGTGCATATTGATCTCTAAATTATGGAGGACATGGAAAGCAATTTGTTATTTCATTTAGGAGGTACGGCTGTGTCGTGTATTACAGACGTCTATTCACATGCTGATGAATACCCCATATCCCGATGACCGTGTAGCTAATGTTTCCAATACTCGTATTCAAGACTTCAGCTGATAATTAAAATCTGCACATAATTATGAGTCATTAAATATTTCAATCTTGATATGCGCACTTGTGGCTTTGTTGAATTGATTATAGCACACTTGAGCTCTCATGGAATCGGTCTGTGATAACCTTCTTTGACCTTTTGCAGCGAACAGTGTTTGTCTATCACTGCTGATACGGTGACTAGACTTGCCTAGATGACACTGACGATGTCATCGAGGGACCTGCTTTAACGATACATTTTTATACTGACATGACCATGCTCATGACAGTAAAAGTAAATATGTAGTCATATCCAAATATGCAGTCATAAAAAATGTTTTTGCACAATATTGTTTTTAATAACTCATAAATTGTGAGATCTGGGGACTGTAGGAAAGGAGCATCCGTTCATACACGAGCAATATTCCATCGGTCATTGGCGGTCATTCACGTCAAGCCTAGGACTTCAAATAGGCACACTCTGCATTCGTGCTTAGCACTGAACACAAAAGAATGAGTGGCACCATGGAAGAAAGGCTCTTGCTTAATGTGTCGAGTAATAGCAAGATAAATGTCTTCATTTTTTATAGCTTAAACTGCTTTATTGAACAGACAACCTCTCGTTTTCCTTACTTTCTTGACAGTTTTAAACTGTCGAGGATATTTCTGAATAGAATATGGAAAAATTCTATAGAAGATTACTAATTGAAGTTAGTTGATGCTATATCTGGTATCTAATTGCTTGACAACGTGATTTTTAACGAATAAACAAGCTGAAGCAATGTCACGCTTATTTAGAGTTACCATTTATGGCATATATTACGTCATTGGATCTGAACTTCGATTTGAAGTAACATGTTTCTTGTATTCCAAACCAAATTTCTCAAGAACTTAATGACCTATCGACAAATGTCGTTACTCAGCAATCATTCAAAAGTTTCCAAAGTATTCTCCGTTCCTATGATATGGCTGTGGCTGGATCTTGTCTCAAAGTAGCAGTGAAAATGAGTCTGTCGGATCCTACAGTTCATCTTGAGCTTCATGACGGATCTACAAATAAAGGACTTCACAATCGTGGAATGAGATAATAAACGTGAAGTCCTTCTTTTTGCCCTGACGTTCTAACACCGGAATGTCTAAACTTTCAAAAAGCATACATTGACTTCGTACTGAAGCCATATTTGATTTATTATTTAAGATTGGTAGGAATTTTTTTTTCCTATGAACTTTTTTTATTTTGTTTTTTTGAACTATATTATGGTGCACTAGGCACTGTTTGTCAAAGAAGCTTAAAGCAAAGTTCAATTGAGCTTGCTTGTATTAAATTTAATTTACCTTACTGCCAATGATATCTCTGTTGACTGAGCTCACTTATGTCGAAATAGAACTGGCTGAGGTACATTGTTTCGCGAAGTGTAAGTTTTTCTTCGAAAGGTGTCCTCAGACTTGAACAATTACAGCACAAAATTCCTTGGCAGATGTAGACATTGCGAATCGCCTTACAAAGAAGATTACTTACCCTGGAGAGCGAAGCGCGGTATATACTGCTACCAAGGAATTTTGTGCGTTAATTGTTCAAGTCTAAAGACATACAGGATGGCCGCCAACAGGAGGTATTTATTTTCATCTGGTCAATAAATTTCAAGGAGAGACGAAAACTGTTTTTAGCATCAACTGAAGTCTGAAGACATGTTTCTACTGCATGTCCAGCCTATCTGGCTTTCGTAAGCTGTATGATTAACTCTAGCTTGCTATCAATTATTTACCTTCATGACATTTCAATTTTTGAAATAGATGAAATTCATGCCACCAAACTTCTATGCTTGGTGATGAGAGTCTCTATGTTGCTGTTGGTGATTATCACTTCTCAAATTCATGAGAATTTCCCATTTCTGTTTCAGTCGATTGCTGGGATGGTCCCAACGAAGATCCAATTGTTTTCCATGGTCGAACGTTGACAACCAAGATAACGCTACGCAGCGCGCTGGAGGCCATATCCGAAGCTGCGTTTGTGTGTTCTGAGTATCCGGTGATTTTGTCGGTGGAAAATCACCTGAGCCTTAAACAACAGCTGCGTATGGCAGAGCATCTAAGTGAGGTTTTTGGTGAACGATTGCTTGTTGGAGAGGTAGCTGAACAACTTGAATATTTGCCCTCCCCTGATGATCTGAAAGGAAAAATAATCGTCAAAGTAAGTACTGGCTGCTGAATTTCGTCACGGATAATGTACATATAGCAAGTCACTCAGTTAATTAGATCTATGAGCACAGTTGCGAACTCCAGATGACGGAAAACCAGACCGTATGAGCTTAGCATAGTGAACCTACTAGAATAACCAACATGAATGAATGGTCTAGCGTCACTACTCTCCCATGCTGGGGGATTGGACTGTGCTGACACAGTCAAAATTAAATCTGGAGCGTTTTGATCTTTTATTCCGGATGCCCTTCCTGACGACTTCCAATGACACGTAGGGTTCGACCTCTGAACCATAAAATCGCTAGGCCAAACACTTAACCAGTGCACCACGGAGACCACACAAGGTGTTGAATCTCAACTAGAAAAATGGTCGATTTCAGTACGGGCAGTCGAGTAGAATACTGGCATCTCGGGAAGATACAGAACGAATATTGTAGTAATATTGTAGAACGAGCAATTACGAATTCTTGTTGGTGAGTTCTTCCAACCATGAATTTAAAGGACCCGGTCCTCACATTGTATAACAGCCATCGAAGGATAAGTGCATTATCCGAGAGACCACATAATGCGGATTAAATCATCATTATCGAGATTTCGTTTTTTGTTTGTGTATGCCATTATTCTGTGTCAACAATGACCACCTCTAATTGCGTGTGTATTTAACTTTGATTGCTGCCTTAGATAAATCCTTGACGATTCAAATATCGTGCAATACTTTGCTTTACTGATTACATTTGGCGTTTTCAACGATTTTGCACAGCTCTTCGAATGAAGATGGCTTCGTGTGTCTCCTTTATTTCTATGACGGATTTGTAAGTCTTGTGTTCTAGCTGTAAAGACTTTAAGCGATCTGTTTTCTATCAAGTAGTAATTATTGCAATGATATATATGAACAGAAGTCCCAGACTTGCTGAAGTGCATCATCCTGTGCGCTGTAGCAATGTTGTAGAGGAGAATGGAGGAGGAGATGGCTGTTGCAATCAAATATTCCTGTAGTTCCTCTAGGTTCGGGATGGTGACGATTCCATCCTGCCAATTGACTCGGTCGCATGCAGGTGGTTGTAGCTCAGTTGGTAGAGCACAGGACCTGAGTTGTAGGTTCGAATCCTGCCAGCCGCACATCTTTTACATGGTAATTTGATCTATCGTTTATTTCATTCAATCGTTTGTTTAAATTCTGAATTTCTTCGGATATTCTGAATTAATGAATTAGCAGTCGCAAAGGGAGTGTAGAGGTACAAAAGTCTGTTATGCGAAATCGGGCTATGGCCTCTCTTTTTCGACAGTTGTAGAATATAATCATGCAACATGCCAGAAATCCACCAGGTCATTGAATTGTTTGGTTATATCATCCAAGTATAATATTCGCTTGTGGTTTTGCAAGAATTCCGGTGCCGCATTCAATTCGCTGATGACATAATTTCATCATTTTATGAACGCGCCCCAAATTCCCATGCTCGCCTACATTGCATCCTTTTTGGTCCAATCACAATTACATCCCCAATGAAAGTGCCATCTGCAGTCCATGCACATTCGATTCCTCTCCGAATATTCACTATCTTCGATATGTTTGACAGGTTTTCTTTAGTATTAAAATGTTTCGATAGCTTTGATTTCCGGTTTCTATGATTCTACTCATTCGAATTTAAATGGACGCATTTCCACTGACATACTTTCATTGGTTCCACAAATTCAAATTTGGCATTTCAATCATGGATGTTGATATTTATATAATCGCCTAGTAACAGCGAGGTATTTGACACTACGTGAATGTCTACATGAGGATAAGGACTATGAAATGCAATAGAGGATGATGTCGCAACCTTGCTATGGTATTTTGCATCATTATGATCATTATTTTTATGGCCGACGGCTATGATGATAGAAATATATTGATACATTCTCAACTACAGTCATCAAGATGATGGGTAATGAAGATTGCAATGCAGTCTCATGCCATAGCTGCGTTCGGGGGTCCTCACTCTTCCCTGAAAAAATATCTTCACTTGCTTGACTATCCTACTTTGATTAAGCATTCGCAAGTTCCATCAACGGTTTGGTCAGCATGCTTTAGCACAAACAAATGATCAAGAGTTGAACCAGAATCAATAATCAACTAATTTCATGAATCCGGTGAGAGCTGCTAGATTAGTGAGCTGGTGGATCTTCTTTACTATCTGCAAACATTACGAATCAATCTATCAGTTAGCAGTCGGTTTTGAATGGTGGATCAGCAATTCAGATGCATTCCATTTTCTCTGCTTCTTCAGTGCTACCTTCTGCTTAAGCAGCGTCCTATACAAATATTTTCTTTATTCAACTTCGACAACGGCTTATGATTGGCATTTTCTTACTCAGCTTGAGAAAACATTGCATCTGACGTTTATTGTCATTTATCCGACAAAACACCACATCTATATGATTTTCCAACACAACCTCCAGTCAAGTCAATTAAGTATGCATTATGTGTGTTTTTTGCAAGAATTCCGGCACCGCGATTTTTTTTTAATTTGACAGTAAATAGGATTACAATAATGTATGAGAACAAGATCAGTAAACTCGGTAATCCTTTTCTAGCTAGCTACATGCATATGTAATCTATGGATAGCAGTTTCGATATGCTGTTGAAGGCAGTCAAACAGCAACAAAAGTTCGTCGATAAAAATATTTAAATCTATTTTTGCATCTAAAAAGATGTTGATCGACGACAAGCAAGGTTATCAAACTGAAGAAATAAAAAAGTTCTTGTTTCTCTTCGGTAATGAAAAAGTGGTTATTTCGGCACACATGATATGGAGATGATGATAATTTTACAGTGTTGTGCAACAAAATCGCCCACCCCAAAAATTTGTATAAAGGTACGAATATCTTCATTGCACATTTATTAATGCAAATCAATATTGAACAAACATTTCAGTCTCATAAAAGGTAAAAAGAAACGAAACTTAGTATATGTAGCCACCTCTAAAGGCAATGCACTCCTCTATGCGTTGTGGCATACTCTGGATTGTGGCTAAACATGCTGCTCTGATTTCGTCGTCCGTTTCCCATGTGACTTGCGCTGATGCAGTCAATGCCTCTCTGCTAGTGTGAGCTTTCGCATGGAATTTTCGTTTTAGTATAGCCTACACATTTTCAACGCAGTTCAAATTTCACGCTTTGCATTAGTAGAACCAGTCTGCTTGAATAATTTGATTATAAGTCTGCAGCTTCGTCGAGAAACTTTCAATGTACGCGAAATTTGGCTGATAATCATGCCAGAAACATGATTAGCAAATAACAAAGCGCGAATATTCCGCGGTATACCCATAATAGACTGCCTGACTGATAGATCGAAAAGTACCGCCCTTAAATAAATAAATGAAGTGGAGCTAAAAATATTACCTGACGACATGCTGAAAATAGTAGGACAATAGCCACGGACAAAAAAGGAAAAATAGTTAAGCAGATGATTGAAATACAATCAATCAAGCAAATAGAAACCTCGTTTTTCGTCACCATATTGGAAGCTGGTGAAAGCTGCATTTTTGCAAAATTAACAGGGGTGGGCAATTTTGCTGCACAACACTGTAAAATAATCTGCCCAAATATGCACACATTGATAATAAGAATTTGTTTATTTGGGCAGAAATTCTATTTTCATCAAAAAGGTGATTTCGGTCGAATTTTTTCCATCTAACTCTTCCTAGGTTTGAGCAGATGTAGCTTATGCGAGACACAAAGCTATCGCTTTATTACATAATGTTGCACCGATTGCTAAGATGATCTGATGTAGTATTGGTTTTGTCATTATTCATTTCAGGCTGGGCAAAACGTCGCGAAAATCGTTCTTAGTACCGAAGTAGAAAATCCATACAAAGAACGACTTTTGCGACGTTTTGCCTACTTAAAATCATTTTCTTGAATCGCTAATCGATCCGTCGAGTTGAGCTGTTTTGCATCATTACTCACTATTTCTGGCCAAGTTTATTGTTGGATTCGTCACTTTTAACAATCTACATGTATATTTTCTTTCACGGTATTCTTTATTGGAATAGCATGGAAGTGAGTTTTTGTTGAAGTAACTGGTTAATTTTGATTGATATTATGTGCAGGTTTGCCGTCTGTCTCTGTTGAGCGCGAATGGGTGCGGCATTGGTGTATTCTCTGCGTGAGTTTTCAGTAAGTCGTAAGAAGGAAATGAAATACATTCAATGCCGGAAACAAAAGCGTTCATGACCAAGATTCGAGTCTCTGGCATTGTAATCAATCATAACACCAGTCAGAAATAAGAGATATGAATAAAGCAAATTATTGATATCAATGTTGAGTAACACTGAATTGGAAGTTTTCAATTAATTTAGATTCATTCTGTCACTATCAATTTAGCAACAACCGAGGATGGAAGAGATTGTGGTTGAGAGTGAGGTTACTCAAATTCAATAATGAATCGCATTTGAGAAGAGACGATAAATTTGTCAATTCAATGGAAAACTCAGCACAACTCATGTTCTGTCATATCTGCGGCTTCTACTTTCAACTAGAACTAGTACTTGGAATTAATATCAGCACGATTTCGATCGTGATTTTAAGATGTTTAGCCAGATACTGTTGAAAATATGACATAGGGTTCATGTAGTTAAAGCTTGATTAGGGAACCCGTTCAGTGTTACAATTCGTGTTCCATTTGAAGGAAACTACCGTATATCAATTCGTTGATAATATAGATTATGTTCTTACATTCGCTAGAGAGAGAGAGAGAGAGAGAGAGACGTAACTTAACAAAGTTGCATTTTGATAAAATGAATTTTTGTCTAATAATTTTCTTTTCACGCATCAGTACTTGTTTTGATAATTTACTACTTGTAGTGTACATTACTACACGTAGTGTCTACGTGCTACTGATATTCGTTACGGCAAATCCAGTCGCTCTATCGCAAATAATGAATCGAAAATATCTGAAATAATAAGAGTGATAAAGTTCTGGCATCAGTCCATCTTTGATTTTTTTTAAGATTGCAGGATCTTTATGACATGAAATTTGCACATAGGACAATTGAAATAATTAATAAGCAAAGTAAAATCCTTGAACGTTTGATTCGGGATCACCTTTTGTTGCCGTCTGTTGGTCAATCCTTTGATTCACGACGGTTTGGATCCATTCCTGTCATTTGGTGGATGCACTAGCGCTCTAATTAGCCCTCGTCTTACTGTTCTGCAGCACCTCATTGCCAGGACGTCGAACATCTGTAAGGTTCTCGCAGTTGATTTCCGTAAAGCCTTCGTTTCTCATAGTCATTTGTCGATTCAGAATTCACTTGCGCTGGAATTTCAATGCCATCCTCATTTTGTTTCGATGATGCAATCCTTCCTGAGCAACCGTTTTCAGCGAGTTGCCGTCACCGATCCCTTGACCCCATGGAAGCGTGTCTCTAGCAGCGTCCCGCAAGGTTCTATATTAGGGCTTCTGTTGTTTGTTTTTTTATGCAAATGAAAAAATCAACAATAATTGCTTACGCTGATGATAATTCTCTTATCCATCAATCAGAAACGTCCAAGGTTTCTGATTTTCAAGACGGCATAGATGAATTTTTAATTGTACCCAGAAGAAGAAGCTTACCATCAGTGAAAATGAAACTAAGGTCCTCACGATCAGTAGAAAATGTCTTGCGTCTTCACTCGCTTCTCACTTGAAAATCAATGGCCTTGACATCAAAGAAGTCCCCTCTCCAAATGTCCTAGGTGTCATTTTCTCTTCCAACAACAAATGGGACGAACAGTTTGAGTATTTATACAAAAAATGTTGTCGTTCATTATCCTTAGTTAAACGCATTCGGTTTAACTGTGTTCAAAACAACATAGTTTGGCAGGCCCACATCGGTCTCGTTTTTTCGCAAATTTTCTGTTGGCCCGTTATATGTGATGTAAAACATTCTTATTAAAGAAAACTTGAACTTTAGATCGTATTGTTCGCCGATGGGCAAATTTGGCACCGAAGCATAGTTTTTCTTTATGCTTGATGATATTTGTATAAGACTTGTTCGTAAAGTTTCACGTTCTTCTGAGTTTCCCTTAGCGAAGTTTTTTATTGTACGGCCCACGAATTCTCAAACTAGAACTCAAAGAAAACTATTATGTCATCAACGGACGTTTTCTGTATATGATAACTCCTTTGTAACATTTCTAAATTTACATGATATTGTGAAGCATTTTGTGCCATATACCACTCGTTATATTGGTAAATAAAGTATAAGTATCATTAATGGAAACACGAATTATCGAAAACACGTTACATAAAGTCGGTGGACCTGCAGATGTGCCGCATACTATTAGTTAAGAACCAATTCTCGCTCTGTATGCATTACAAAATGCAAGAGTATTCGGGGTTGGTACATTTTCACTGAGGAAGCACTCTTTAAATGTTCGACCCTCATATAAGAAATCAGTCTGATCCAGTCTCATCCAGTCCCGTCCCAGATCTTGTCGAAGGGATCTCGAGCGGCACTCACTCTGTCGCCAACCGAGTCCACCGCCGTCCTTCCGTCGAGCGAGATGTCCGGCCCATCTCGTCTTTGCTTTGTCGGCCAAGTCGACTATGTCCACCACCCCGGTCATCGTCCTCAGCCGCTCGTTGCTGATCCGATCGATCCATCTGACGTTGGCCATGTAGCATTCGATCGCACGCTGAATGACGGCCGGTTTCTCCCGGTTGGCTGAAGTCGTCGACCATGTTTCTGACCCGTAGAGGAGAGCCGGTATCACACAGCTGTTGAGCAGGTTTTCCCTGATGTTAGGATTCATCTTCTTGCTGCTGACCGCCTCTGCGATGGAAGCGCAACTGATCTAGGCGGTATTCCTTCTGCGCGCCAACTCGCCGCGGTTCGTATGTTCCACAGTCAGTTCCTGACCGAGATAGACATAGTTGTTGACTTGTTCGATCGTATGCTGGCCAACAGTGATGGCATATATCGTTCTTATCTTCATTCAGTTAGCTATAAAAATCCTCTCTATGAAATTACAATCTGATGGAAGGATCTTCCGATTTGCGACCATAACTTCATAATGATCATTTCTTTATATGCATTATTAAGGCGACGATTATTGCGCGGAATTCTAGATTTTGCTATTGCACGGCAGATTCAATCAATTTTGTAAATCTTTTCGAGGACGGATCCCTGTGCGTAGTCATCTCGCATTGAGAAAGATGCATCATAGCAACTCCAGAAACGTTAAAAATAACATGTTTAGTTCTCATTTGCAATCAATATCGATATCGATAGCATTCAATTAAATTTTTTTATTTCTATTGCTCATCTGATATTATCGGTTGATGTGGAGTAGTGGTTTTCAAAGCACAAGTCAATACTCGACGTTGCTCTTCTGATATTATCGGTTGATGTGGAGTAGTGGTTTTCAAAGCACAAGTCAATACTCGACGTTGCTCATTGTCGCGTGATCCTACTGCGCAGTTTTTTGCAACACTGATTGCAACATTTGATTTCCTACATTATTCGCTCTTGAATATTTACTAAGACTCACGCGTGTTCATTGATAAATTATTCAAAGAATGAATCTGGTTAATGATGCTTTGACTGCCTAAGATGTCTAGTGTTTGACCATGCTGCATGGATTTTTTTGTATCACAAGCACCCACGGGTTCTACTTTATTTTGAATATCTTTCCTAGATTTCTATTGGAAGCCCGCCTTGTATTATATCACCAGTAAAATTATCTTCTAACGATTGTTTGAAATGTGAAAAGTTGCATTTTCTAGTGCTCAACTTTAGTGAGTATTTGACCTGGATTACTTCAACACCTTTCCATTCTTGATGAAGTGAACATAATAGGGTGCGGCGATGTTTTATTTTTCCTCAACGATCGATTTAATTTCGATTTTTCAGAAAAATTTCGATTTTTTTCCGATTTCGATCTTTTTGTAAACCAAAAAAGAAATCATTTCAAAACAGTCTGAGCTTTATTTTCTAATAACGTGTAAGTGGGCGATACATGTATGACAGACGTCTCAAAACAATACTGAATCATATGAAAGCATATTGTGAAGTCTAATTAGAAAAACGCATTACCCCCTACTCATTCAAAAGTTTACTGTTGCGTCTGATTTTGATCAGTTGCCGTGCGCGCAAGCCATTCAAATTTGCACGACTGAGCGTTATGGTATTGCCCGTTACACTTCCTAGTCTTTCCGAAGCCGTGTTTGTTACTGGAATACACAAGAATTGTCGGGCAATCCTGGCCAAATTTGGAAGATTCTGCAGTTGATTCTTCCAGAAGGCAAGAACGTCAAATTTCTTGTGGTCGGGTGCAGGATTTGTTTACTCCCCCAATTCGACATATCGCTGCCACTCCATCATAGCTCGGTCTTTGATGTTTTTGCTATCTGATTCCACCGGAGATCTAATTTTCATCTGCGACCACAAGGAAACACGTTGTCGTTTCTCATCAGACTTTTCTTGGCTCACTCCTGCAGTAATCACCTTCTTTTCTGTGTGAGATTATTTCTGCATTAAGTCGACAATACGCGCGACGATAATGTTCTTCGCAACATCAACTTGTGTGGAAGAGAGAATACGTAGAAATCGTGGATCGATCGCAGAAGCGACCAACAGAATTGGTTGTTCAGTACCAGGTGTCACTTGTTCAATTCTGGATTTCATCTAGTTCAATATTGTGACTTTGAATGAAGTCAAGGCGGTGGGGACGTCGATAGATCCAATGAGTTCAGTCAGGGTTGACAGTAGAGGCAGGATAAGATTGATCGAAGGAGACAGTTCACAACACAAGTCACGAGTAACGTCCTCGAATGGTGCCAACAATGATGTCAAGGTTTCGAGTAATTCCCACTCATTGTTTTGGAGAATCGGTGGAGGATTGCGTGAATTCCAAATTTCGAGCAATGAGCGATTGATTTCTTGACGATTTTCTATCATCACTGACCAAGTATAGAAAGATGAGTTCCATCGTGTTGGAACATCTCGCGGAATTCTTTGAACCGATTTTCCAGATTCTTGCTGCAGATTATTTAGAAGTCGAACTCCAGGATTGCTACGATGGAAGAAGCCAGCTATCGCTCGACAAGATTTCCGAAGATCATTAGCTGCCTCACAGGCTGTGAAGGAGTCTTCAGTACACAATTGTAGTGTGTGAGCCATGCAAGGCATCCAAGGAATTCCAGTCAATTCAATACCTCGTCGAACATTGCCAGCGTTGTCGGTCACTCCAGCTTCGAATATCTGATCATTAACATCGATGGACATTTCCATTAATCCACGCAGACAATGTGATATCGTTTCTCCAGCATGGTCTCTATCCGACGAATTGAAAGGTTCAACTCCGATGCAATAGGAATGTAGCCGGTAGTCGGCGTCAATCGAAGATGCAGTCAGTTCTAAGAAACTCTCATGATTCTTAGCGTCGTAGAAATCGAGAGTTATTGCGTATGATGGGAAATCATTCTCTTGGAAAAAGTTCTGCATTTTCACATCGATTTCTCGTTCCAACGTCGGAGGCACAGTGCGCCGCATTTTGGTCTCACTAGGAATGTCATATCTGTCGTTCAAGCATTCGACAAACTTGCGAAAGTGTTCATTTTCGACGAAACGAATAGATAGATATCCCTCAGCGATATAGTTTGAGCAAGTAGACGATCGAGCTTTAGAGCTTTGGCACTACCATGTGGATACTTGTGATGAACAACAAAGGAAGTTTCGATGGTTGATTGACGAGATGGAGATGGCTTTCTTTTCACCGCCTTCTTTGCTTTCTCCTCTGATCGGAGTAGATTTTCGGATGATTGTCTTTCAAATGTCTGAACATATTGGTAGTCGATCCATCCTTCACCTTTACACTCGGATTCCTACAGCCACCTGTGAGACATTCGCTTACGTCTTGCAATTGTCTAAAGTAAAATAACGATGTATTTGTGATTTCTGTTTCGTGGACATAACGACGGTAGGGGGAGCGTAGAATGCCGAAATTGACTACAGCATAGCCCTCTCGATCGAAGGCGATCATGATAACAATGTCTAACTTTAAACCAATCAGCGTCCCAACGAGTTTCGTCACCTGCTGCTCACCTTAAATCAACTATTTTTATAGTGATCTATCAACTAAGAAATAGTGCACGGAGTCAAGGACAATGCCAACGCCGCTGACTCGTAGCTTCAACCACAGAATTGACTTCAACTGACATCACAGATCAGTCACACAATAGACTGTCTGAGCCGATTCTGGCTGATAGCAGTAGCAGTCTAGCACAGCAACTTGTTTGATGATCAAGTAGCCATCCTACATGTAGCTAGCTGGGAGGAATCACAGATAATTTCAATTAAGAAATCGTTCTCGTGTATTGTACATGAAATGAATTGGGTTTAACCACTTCCCATACCTGTATTGACCTGAATTGGGAAATGTAGCATTTATTTATCAAAACGAAAAAATCGAACTGAAAATCGCGATCTCTTTTGATTACCGATCGATTATTGATTTTTCAATTCCGATCGATTTTTCCCCGATCGATTTAAATCGCCGCACCCTAGAACATAAGCTTGTTATCAAAGTTAAATATTTTTCTTTATAGTAATATGTCAGAAGCATCATGTTTGCTTGCCCCTTTCTTTTATTATTGCTTACCAGTAACTGTTTTGACTGGTCGGGGTTATAGCAAAGAAGACCATCACGGATTATATTAGAGGTCTTCACTGTCCGCACCCGGGTTGTTATAAAAGAAACACGGTGTGCCGAAATATCACAATCATCAATTTGAATTTGCTATAAATCAGGACATCAAGAAGATGTTAATCCATACAGATGAAAATATAGCCTTGAGTATCGAGATCATTCTTTTTAAATGCCGACATGTTGATGATAATGCACCTGAAATCTTTAGCAATGATAGCCTAGGCCATACAATTGACTGTATCTGATCGCTCAAAATAGTGGACCCTACATGTTACAGGCCATTTTAAATAAGTTTAACTGGAAGCATTTTTTTTCATTTTTTATGACAGTGAAACTACTTTTTGAAAAATAATGAAGATGCTTAGTTTTTTCAAAATTTTAAATTTAATTTAGTTGAGCGAGTCATCTAAAGTTTGATCTAAAAGATATTCCCTACACTTATCACTGATAGCAACCATTTCATTTGTCGCACTTCTTTCTGTCCGGATTTTAATTCACATTATCGGTTAAAAACCGATGAACGGTATCGAATAAATGATATCATAAATTCATGACATCTCAAAGCAAGTAGTGAATACACCTTTTTTTCATCATGAAAATTTCTAATGGAAAATGAAGGTTTGAAACATGGTGACCATTCAGTGATAAACTTGCTTGGACAAGAAATATTTATACAAAATTTATTCTCATACGTTGAAAATCGGATTATAAGCCTTCAAGAGAATTTTCAGTAGGATTTATGATATTCCTTTGATGCTTGTCCAGCGAGGCAGCGATTCTACTATCATATAGAGAACAATGTATATTTGAAATCTGTGCCATTGAAAGGATCGCTGAATTCCACGATTCCAAATAAAGATGACATTTTTAACATAGTAACATCAGATCTCTACTGTCACCGAGAAGGCTTCTATTTATCAAGTGTGATCAACAAATCGTGACAGGTCAAAAGTGAATGAAACAATAAAGAACTCACTTAGCCGTTCACATTTGTTACTTGTTTTGTATATCTGTCACTTGAGTTGAGTAATTTGCTATATAGAATGCCTGTTCTGTAAAGTGAAAGTGGACTTGGAATTTTCAAGACAATTGAAGCATTCAATTCAATGTGCATGCATGCATCCGCAGGACTTCTTCAGTTAAATATAGACTTGCAGGCACTATTTATTATTTTAATCTCCCCATCGTGCACACACAACATGCACCAGCTAATTGGTAACTCAGCGCTTTAATTTCATTTACTGGCAGTATTTGAGTGAATTTTTTGAATTTCCAATTTTGGCTTTGATACCTTCTACTGTGTGATGTATTCGAATGACATGCTGATATGCTGTCTCGCTACAACATGAATATTGGTAGTGTTCTGTCGATAATGATGCGACAATAAGCTATCGATATCACTTGGAGATGACTTCTGCCTTTACTCGCATTCCTTTTGAGCCGTCAGCTTGGCCCAGTGAAGAAGGTGCGAGCTCTTCTCCACCGCGTATTCCTAGGACGGGGGGAGCAGTGTTGCGATTCGCGCGTGTTTACACGCGCGCGCGTTTTTTTGACAATTTGCGCGTGTAAGCGTGTTTTTTTCAATTTTTATCCATTTTGCGCGTTTTTTTTAAGTTTTCGACTTCTATTTTTAATTTTTGATAATAGAAAACTTTGGTTCTAAAATATCAAAATCAAGATTTCAAAATTTCAAATGACATGCAGTGTCTAGATAAGCCACATGTATAGCCTATCAAAGATCATTTAGGTTCATTAACATCTCACTCAATGGATAGCCTATAGGCCCACTGCTCGTATGCATCTACCACTTAAGGCACGTGTGTATTTTTGACTTGTCCTGAAAAATACCAAAGCTCTTACTATCTGATCTGCAAATTTAAGCTTTGTAAAAATTCGTTTCATCAAATATTAGCGATCATAGTTGCCATTTTGGCTTATTTGTAAGGAAATACATGTGCGCCTGTTTTTCGACCTTGCGCGTTTTTTTTTACCCTACGCCAAGAATCGCAACACTGGGGGGGAGTGCAGTTGGGGAATCAAGGGTGCTGGTGTCTTTTATTGACTTAAAAGTTGTCATTCTCTTTAGATATTGGTTCAGGCTTCGATCAAAATCACCCCGGTATATCATTTGTAGCAGAACATAATAGTATTAATTTGAAGAAGTATTGAACAATTACTATTGAAGTAGGCCTATTGAGGACTCTGATGGAGTTCTCTAATCCGCTGGTTTACAAAACGCAATTCTGGAGTAGCCCTTGAATCTACCAGTCGTTCAAAGATCTCAGATGTAGATTTCTCGTTGCAACGAATTAAAATTGATCAGTTCTGGCCAATTTAGAATACAAATTATAAAAAGCAATCAGCTTTGATGAAAAATGCTCCATAATTCCACAGGATATATCTCGCTAAAATAATTTTTTCTGTTGGCTGTAACTTGTCTGGAGAAGAATTGTTACCAAAGTTGCCGCTAAAGTTAATTAACAGGTTGTTCTTTTTCATCTCCGCTATTTATTCAAGACAATCTCATAATTTTCTGTGAAATTGTGTAATCGAGATTCTCGAATGCAAGGAGGCTGCAAGAGGCTGCAAATTGAACCTCTACCTTTTCTCGAGAGAGAATTTCATGTTGAATTACACTATCGGAAGGAGTTCAGTTATGAATAATTGATCTTAGTCATCCAATATTCCTTTTAAGATCGGTTTCCAAGCGGTGATATGATTTTCACAAATCCTGAGATCAAATTAAGTTTTCAAGCTCGTTTTGATGGAAATGAAGAACTTAGTTTAAATGAAATCTAGCGAGAAATGTTCTAATTCTATAATTTTCAGGCTCATTTTGATGGATTTTCAGGCTTAGTTTAAATGAAATCTAGCGAGAAATGTTCTAATTCTATAATTTTAAGATTCATGCATCATAGGAGCATGTTTTTCATTTTAAGTTCAGCCGGTTGGATTTCATGGAAGTTTATCACGCATATTTTTCCGACTATCAGCAGAATGCATGATTGAGCTAGAAAATCCCATCTCTTTTGAAGCATAGTCTTTAGGCCTCCTACCTGCATTAATGTTCCTGATTCCTGAGGTATTTTGAATTGACTTGACTGGAGGATTTGCATTAAGAGCAAAGCCATCAATATAAGTGGGATTCTTGTTATGGATGCAAAACGCCTGACCCGAATAAAATTCTGTTTCCAAAGTCGTTATGGTTTTCTTTTGAAATCCTTATAATTTGTGTTTTTCCTGTAACATGGAAGTTATTAACAGAAAACATCTCATGGTCATATCAAACATTCAAAATGTTGAGTTTCACTGTGTCTGTATCTACAACCAAACTCGCTTGTAGAGCTTTGTTTGTTACAATGTTGAACCGTTGATCTCCTTTTCGGGGAAAATGAGTATTAAATAATTATTATCAGGCTGAACAGATTTCGTTATCTTGGTAACTTGATGGATGCCGTTGATGGTTCAAGCGCTGAATTATCTGAACAAGTTCAATCTGGTTGGCTAAAGTTACGTGATACGCCACATTTTCTGATATCGAGGACGACTACTTCATTGATGAAAAGCCAAGTGCATAACACGTGCGTGAGAGGCTGCATAATTTCGGCAGTGAAATGTGGCCCATGGAAGTGGAACAAAGAAGGGTAACTATAGAGCACAGAATGTTGCAGAGCACAGTTCTTCCATGCTTCTCCAGCTCCTTGGAATAGAAGTCATCAAGACTGTCCTTAACCGTCTTAGATGGTTTGAGGATGCCATAAGCCAGAAGATAGCTTGGTCGAGAAGGCGTGTGGCATGGACCTACCGTAGCGTTCAGAGAAGACGTGGTATGAGTTTGGACTGAGAGCGATGATGCCAACCGCGAATTGTGGAGAAGATCGGTTGGGAAGCCCGACCTCTCCCACGAAGAATGGAAAATGGACGCAAAATGAGGAAGGAAAAATGAAGTATAATGAAAGGACTCCATGCCACACTTCAGACACTTTTGCTTAAGTATGAAATTGTAATTTTTTTTGCTGTTTCTCCCTTCATCTTTACATCAAAATACTGAACATTTATTCAAGCGACAAGGCTTGATTCATGAAGATTTCATTACTTTGCAGGGAAAGAAGCTGCCAAATGATACTTCCGATGGATACGTATCTGAAGAGGATGAGAGCACGGAGATTTCGCGAGATCGCGATAGAGATCGTGCAAATTCATCAGGAAAGTCAGGTCAGAAAAAGGTAAGGACTTGCTTTTTAAGACATCATTCGAATCATTTGAGTTATTAAAATTCACAAGACATTATTAATTTATCGATGGTTCATTGACCTTGTTGTTAGAGGGTGTGCTTACATTTCCTTTATATCCAACTTCGCTGATACAATGCTGCCCACAGCTGATTAATTCATATATTCAGAAACAGCTCATGATACACCTATTGATTTCCTTGATGTTTCATGGCAATGAATCATAGTTGATTAGCAGCCATTTCTGTAAAGTTTCTGATTTTTTGGTTTTACTCCATTTCAGGCATCCCTTTTTCAACTACATGCAGTTTATTGTCCATAATTACAGTGGCGCTGATAGTGAGTCGAACTGCGTCGCTCAAAGTTTTGATTTCCACATGAGCCAACGACACACAGTTAGTGGGTTTAACGACGCTTAGCGTCATCATTTATGGAAAATCAATATCAAATGCGAACAGTCAGGGTTTTCATCAACGATCTAGTTCAGAGATGTCGTTGCAGTGAACGGCGAACGACTGAACTGCGAACTCAGATACTGTGCACCAGCCTCAAGGTCTATCCATACCATACCGCTCCATAGGTCTATTAAAGTTCTGAACGACATTCTGGACACGTGAGGACGCGCCGCGTCCGGTGTGAATGGACCTTTAAAAGAATTGAAGATCCTCGTACAATGTCAATGTCTACAACAATGTTGATCGTCAAGTGCTCATTTCAATCAATAATTGTATCCTGTCAAAGTCAAATAGATGTTGATTAAACTTTGACACGTACACAATGAACTCTGGTATAAGCACCTGTGCGAGCAGCTTATAATTCTTATATTTTTAATCTTTACCTTACTCACGGTGAAGCAATTTAGGATCTTATTCAATCTTTATGTGATGTTACTTTAAACTCTATTTTCAAACATTATTACGTATATCGTTTTCCATGTGCATGCGATTATGTTAGAAGCTCATTGATCATTGAATCTCATTTCGAAGTTCCTTCGCGGACAGGCGTAAATAGTGTGGAAACAGATTTTCTTGCAAGTCGGTCTTAGTGATCATGTTGACACGAATACTTTGAAGGTTACCGCAAGCTGTGCCTTTGAAAAAATTGAGTATTTCTTCAAATTTATTGCTATTAGACTCCAATGCAGCACTAAGTTAATCTTGACAAGAGAATGTTGATGATGAATATTCATAGTCACGCAAATCATTTAGATTCAATCTCAACAAACCTGAAGGTTAGTCCGTAAAGTACGCTAGTTAAGCCGGAAATTCAGTTTCAACTCAAGTCAAAATATTTTAAAGGAAATTCTAATATTTTGTATTTCTGATAATTATATGTAATAATTCACGTTGCTATTGCTACACAGTAATGTAAATTTTTGTAATGCTTGAGTTATGTGTAATCGATGCAAATATTTACAAAAGAAATAGAAATTCTTGGAATAGGCCAAGTGTTAATTTTGATAGAAAATATAAAAGATGTACAAAGTAGACAAATTATGTTAATCTCCGATATGCATCCGATTGACCACCGGTCAATATCATCAGGTAGTATAAAAAGATGATGACTTAATAGTTTGAACTAAGTGCAAATTTCGAAAAGGATATTGAGAAGGGCCTACAGATTGCATTGAGAAAAAAAAGAAATCTCTGTACTCTTCCATCTCAGCCCGGCTGTTTAATTTAGGCTTACACTTGTCTATATCATAAACATGTGTGACAAAACAAGACCATACAAGATAAGAAATTATACTTCCAAAAGAATATCATATATAGAATTACATCCATGAAATGTCAAAAATTTTACATTGGAAGCTCAATAAGGCCACTACATGTGCGACTTAAAGATCACCTCACCATCAAGCGCTCATCTGTGCATAGAAACCTTCAACCATTCGATAATAACATGCGCAATATCAAAGTTGATATAATTGGCCGGAACAATCATTGTGCAAATCTCAGACTCCGTGAAGCTGTTTATATAGATAAGTCTATGTCTAAATTAAACCGCCGGGCTGAGATGGAAGACTACAGAGATTTCTCATTTTTCTAAATGCAATCTTTTTTTGATCCTCATCACTGTCATCTTGAAATTCGTACTTAGTTCAAACTATGAAGTCATCATCTCCCTGATGATATTGACAGGTGGTCAATGAAATACGTATCGGAGATTAACATAATTTGTCTAATTTGTACATTTTTATATTTTCTATCAAAATAAACACTTTTGTCCTATTCCCAGATTTTCTAATTCTTTTATAATCTTATAATGCTTAATCAAGGCATTTTTTACAGCAAATATTTATGTTGATACTGCATAAAACAAGATGCAACAAAAGAAATATGCTGTATCACTAATTTCCGAGAATTATGCATCACGAAGTAGAGAGTAGGAAGACGATGTATTGGTCTGACGACATGAAAAACCCCTAGCTTGTTCTGTTCTATGAAGAGCAGATCCAGGCAATGAAACCAAAGTCAGATATTGATTTATCATCATTACCAGTATTCGGTGACGAGGAAAAAGACGACACATTAGTTCTCTTTAAAAAAAGTCAAATTCGTGATGAAATGAACTTTATCTTCTTATGAACGATTAATTTCATCTATTATCTATAGCCATCTTCAGAATGGTACTATGAGCCATAATGGTGGCAATGTGTAGCCCTTTGCTACCTCCCGCATAGCTCCCACTCTTCCATGCCTGCCCTAAAATTTTTTTTGCATATTTTTGTATTATTTGCAATTTTGTATCACTTATATCCTGATATGAATTGTAGATCTTTTTCTGTATTTTCATAAATTCATTACCTGAAGATAGCTATAGATAGTAACTGAAATTAATCGCTTATAAGAAAATAATGTTCATTCCATCACCTGAATTTGGCTTTTTCCAAAGAAAACTAAGTTATGACTCATAGACAAGGAATCTTTCCGAAACTGAAGTTTGGGTATTTCGAAGAGAACATTGGAACTTCGTCAATTTCTGTTATAGATGGATTTGGCCTTGAAGTAGTAGCATGTTGACTGAAAAGGAAAGTTTTTAGTTGCACTGCGGACTTCTCTATCATTTTGTCATTCTGCAAGAAATTGTCTCTCCTATTTCTGTTCTCTGCCACGATCTATTTATCCATTTCTGCATAGTTGCATTCGGTTCATGCCGCGACAACGAAATATCCATAGATGACTATCACTGGAAAAGGATTTATATTCCGTTGAATTAAATGTCAACAGTATCATGGTAATATTAAAAGTCTCATTTTCAGTGGATCATGGTAATTTTCTTCGTACTTTTTTGACATTCTTTCATCTTGCTGCCAAGCATCATGCGTATCTCATGCATAGCGTGATGACTATTTCAAATGATGAAGAATGTCAATTATTACGTGTCATATTATGAATGTCACTCTGAGAATTATGTATCTGCATGAATGTAGTGGTAAACAGCAAAATATATGAACATCCGATCAGGATGTCAAAAACATAAACTGCCATTGAATCTGCAAGTCAGCATCTTATGCTAAACAAGGTGTGACCAAAATGGGTTTCATTGCAATTGACTGATCTCGATTAAATTCGATATCTAGTCATCGAGTAAATGCAGTTTATTCGTCGATCGATTTTTTACAAATAAAATAATTACTACTATTTTTACAAATAGACTCATATAGATTGCATTTTTCACAGCATATAAACTAAAACTTGAATTTGAAAAATTCGTCTTTTGTATTTTGTAAACATGAAAATGAGAGTGACGGTACAGTAGAATGTCAAAACTTCAGCTTAGTTGGCATCTCACCAAGCTGTCATTACAAATAATTTATCACATCATTATTTGCATACTATATCACAACATATAACATTATCACCTACTGATTCTCACAGTTCTATGATGCCTCACTATTCTAGGGCATTGGTATTTGGCACAGTATTCAGTATGCTAAGGTACATGACACATGTGACATGACGTTTAACGAGTGAACTTTTGCCTGTTGCATGCATTTGAGCCCAGTTATAAATATGGTTGGATTTATTTTATGTATCGTGTCTATTCTCAGTTCAGTGCTATGGAAGCTGTATAGACTAACCCGGTGAGTTGAACTACGAAAGTCAAAAGCACAACGTTGGCATTTAATTGAATACCGGCATCGGATAATTGCAATCAATTTTCGACAATCCCTTGTACTGAAAGTAGGAATGATTTTATAGAAAATAGGTGGGATAGAAAGTCTCAAACTGTTAGCAGTTTGATTTTCATAAGTTACTTAAAGGTGCTGCTAGATATTGAATTAGCTTAAAGCAGTCAAATTTCCGACCATATTTACACAGGCTTGATGTACTCTTACACGATGTTTTGCTGATGACAGAATCGTGCTTTCAAGTTATTTCTGCATCTATATAGAACATCAGACGATGGGAGAATCGTCGTCTGTCGAGATGATGAGAAAATCCAAAAATATCTCTCCTGTATCTTCGATGATTTGTAACTAGAATCACCCATGTTAATACAATTCCGGTATCTTGCTCTTCACGCTGTCATGAAAGCCACACCTTCCAGCAGCTATTGTATTGACCAGCGGTGAACAGTGGGGATCAAGAAGTACGCAGTTTCTGTTGTGTTTGATGGATATCAGCCGCTGTATATGACAGTGCGTTATCCTGATTGTATAGAGCTCCTTCAGTAGTTCTTCCACGAACGACACTGGCTTCAAGCTGAGCTGGGACTGAAGATGGTCGATAAGCTGAGTTGGTGGGATAACTCTTTAGTTCAGGGCCTCATTTTGATACGGAGATGAAGAAGATTCAGGGTTCGAATGTATTCGCTTCCGCTGCAGTTTCAGTATGCGAAGGCAGCCTGCTGAGTATAACTTCGAGTTTTGCACAGCAATACCTCGTGATTAAAAAGTAGGCAAAAAAAGTAGCAAGTTTCCATTCATTGGCAGATATTGAGGCACGTGGACTTAGACTATCACAACTTTCATTTCTTAGTCGGAAGTTTACGGGGCTTTGGCAAAAGTCGGCCTGACCTGGAACTTGTGAACTATTTACGAACCCTGTCGAATCGAGTACATGGCAGCTGTCCTTGATTCCGGTTAGTGAAGATGAAAGCACGGTTCCAGTGAAGATACTCCTTAGAAAGCATTCTATTCGTTAATAGGACGGTTACAGTTGGGATGAGACATATCGTGCTTCTAATCAGATTGAAGTTCTCGTGCAAAAATTTAAAATAAAGTTTTCTTTTTCATCCTAAGATGTTGATGAAGAGAAGATGTGAACAATACCTTTCGATAAGCTTCTTCTAAGATCTCGGGGTGAATTACTCGCTTGACTCTCAGAACTGTTGCCTTCGTATGAGCAAGTTATCTTCATTACAGACTTCTGGGCTGTGCATCATCTTCGAAGCTATCATTTCCTCTTTTGAACCGCTTAGTTCAGTCGAGCTTTATAACCTGATAGTGTGTTCACCTCATATTCAAGTTGACTGAATATCATTTTATACAAATGTTGGGTGCTAAGGGATTATCATCGCGCATGCGGTTAGAATGACGAAATATACTGAGGAAATCAGTTTTAATACTGATTAACTCATGTGTTCAGTGGTAACGAAGATCAGTGGCATTCAATAAGTATGCATCTTTCACAAAACAAATTCATAAAAGTCTATTGTACAAAATAACTCAATATGTTAAAAGATTTTATGAATTGAGATCTGTCGAGTTCTCCATCGTCAAGACGTCGTTAAGTCGCAGATAATTACTGTATTTCATCGATGAAGGTACAGTATATGGCGATCATCTTTTCGATGTGTCACTTAAAAACCAGTTTCATGATTGTCAGGAATACTTTCGGTGACTTTGTCAGGAACAAGACACACAAGGATATAAATTCGACTCAGTGAAGAGCTAGAGGTATTGAATTTGTTAATCCATTATCCGAGACTGCAAGCTGGAAGAGATATTCTTAAAAACTGAGTGTCATCACTAGACTCTAGAGCAGCATGATCCTGTCAAAGCATGGACCCAGGACGTCGCAAGTCGTAGCGGTTATCAATCGTTTGATGGCTAGGTTGGTTGACCAACTGACCGTTGTTCATAGTTGTAGAAGGAGCAAGACGCATCAAGATATCTGCTCAATCTCCTGATTAGCCAAATATATTGACCGGATTTATTTACCTATTTATTACGCTTGATTAGATACTGTTGCAGAAGCTTGTAGTCTCTTGGTCGTGGTCGAATTCCTTCAAAATGCAATTGGAAGTCTGCTGAGTGGGCATCGTGATTGGAAAGCTTGCGTCAATCCATCAAAATCTGATCATAATTTGGTTGAATGTCAGCATTATGTGAAGCGCAAAGATTGATTTTTGACTTAGATATTGAAAAAGCCTTTGACTCCGTTGTTCATCGCAAGTTACTTTGGAAAACTATGCAACTGGATTGCGCATTTTGATTTCAATACAGCTATGTATGAAATTCAGTGTATAGGCTATTCATTGTTACAAAATTGCGTCTATGAAGTCATTCATGCTCGTAAAGTATTTTTTCAGAACAATATTGGAATATAATTGTCAAATAGTGTAACGTAACATGATCATATGGAAAGAATTCAACGATAGTTCACTCGGCAAATTTTTAAGCGATATACTTACTGTCTCTGATGAAAACTGTGAACATCGTTCGAAAATATCAGGATTTCTTTCTCTTTCTGCAGGAAGGAAGATGCTAGAAATACATCATTTTTTCAAAACACACCATGACTTCCAACCCCATGCTAAGCTAGAAGTTGTACCAGCAATGCGCATCAAGTTTTGCCAGCATCACTCCATGAGATAAAGACATTGCGTAATTTTTCTTTCATTCTTCGTTTTTTCCTTTCTAATGCGCTTGTACATCATCCTCCCAACATTTTAAAGCTATACTAAAATCAGAGATGTTTACTTGATAATCTTACCTATACAAAATGTGAACTCCTGCTTGCACAACATTGTAAGCGTCTCTCATGGCCATAGAACAACGTATTTTCTGTGAAATTAACAGGTGTCAATTTTTTCCAGAATAAATTATTTATTACTATTATGTCTGTGCCGCCATGCTACAGCGGGACTTAGAGCTTTACAAAGCGTGGTTCGCTGTGATCCCATGACTCAATGGTAATTGACAAAGATGAAAGATCAAGAGTTGAAATCTAACCACAGACAAAGTAGTCATAAACCTGTCTGAAATGTTAAGTCCCAGGATCATGCATCCTTCTGTTATCTTACAGAGGTATTGAGTCGATGTTGACATAGATCCATCAATAAATGGAGTCCCAACGATGCGGAAACGAGAGTGGTCGATTTCTTTTAGAAATGGAGAGGGAAGAAAACTCTGATAACGCTTCCACTTTTAATACGTTTTTTAATCGCCATTTTAGTGTGTTCAAACGACGTTTGAATTTTGTAGCGCGTAGCAGCTTTCCTGCTGCTAAACCCACTGTTGTGTGCTCCACAAAGCCTCTTCCTGTTCGTTTTCTCAAGGATCCACTTAGTCCTCAAAGTCGTTCGTGTCTTATCTATTATTTTCGATGTGACTGTGGACACAGTTACATCGGACGTACGGAGAGGAATTTGTGGGTCCGAATGAAAGAGCATGTTCCTAAGTGGCTTGAGAATAGAAAGACAAGACCGCGATGTAAAACAGCACCTCCAAGTCGCTCGACACATACTTGAATGTGACTCTTTTCAGTACCGTGCACTTTGCACAAACTTTTCTATTTTATCATCTTGTAAATATCGTTTTTCTTTGCCTGCATTGGAAGCACTGTACACAGGTGCGAGGCGACCTGTTTTATGTGTACATAAACAGTTTCTTTATTCATTGTCTTTACCTTGGCACTGATTGGTTGGAATCACTGGCGGCAAGTATCATCGAATGTTTCTCAGCCATCTCTTTACATGTTTGGCCGTCCATCCTTGACAAGAGGCCACCAAAGCGCTGGGGTATTAAACACATGAAGTCAATTGTGTTGCTTTCACTATTAAAACTCATTGGAAATCGGCATTGCTTTACAACATTTAATACGTTCAATATTTCATGTTAAGGGCATGATGACCAAGTGTCATCGATGTTATTAACATTTGAATTTCTCGTAAACTTTCCTTTACAAGACTTGACGTCACAAAACTGAGAAATCGATCAAGAGTACACGTATTTGAAAGTTTCTGGATCATTTTGTTTACCTCATATGTGCCCCGAAAATCTGCCTCAGTTTTAGTCGCCATCATGTTCACACCGCCGAAATAGTTTTTTCTGAAAAATAAATTTAAATCGCAATTACTGAGTTTGATTTTTCATTCATCTGAATATTCACAGAGACTTCAAAGACTAATGGTAAGTCGTAATAGCATAACACATTGCTGATTTCTTCATGACTGCATGGGGTTTCACTTAAGTTGTGACTTTTTACTCTATGGTTTGATTACTTTCCTGTATATTCTTAGCATTTACTCGGTCACAGACAAGTATTTCGTCGATCTTTGTATGAAAATGAAGAATTTAATGTTGAAGATTATATAAATTTTTAGTATGCATGTTGAAAATAGCTTAATTAATTATAATCTCTTGCACATGAAGTGGTCCGTTGACTCTGTGGTAAATGATCAACAGGCGTGGCTTTCAAATCTACCCGAAAGCAGAAGTAATTGAAAATGAAGGACATGCAGCTACACCTTGCAAGCATCATGTTTTTATATCTAGACTCGATACAAAACGGAATGGGAGCGAAATAGATGGCATCACTGACCGTGTGACTGTATTATCTTTCTCGATTGATTTTTAGACTAGTTTTCATGTGAAGTTTTTGATTGTTATGCTGGTCTTGTCTTCGTCCTTTTCCTAGAAAGTTACGAAAAAAATACTGTCAAACTTGTAATTATTTTCTGAATTATAATTTGCTGAATTTCGAAGATTTCATGCTCTAATCGCTCTAAATGCGGAAACTTTCTGTCCTTTGTGATTATCTAGCGGATACACTTCGTCATGTTCCCAGAAGATCTTTTTCCAACTTCATAATTGATCATGATTTTATCAATCATTCGCGGAGTGCAGTTACTGAGTGCAACATTCTAAACGCACTTTTTAGTATAAAAATTCACTCTGCAAATGACAGACATTCTACTTATACTGCGTACATAATCGAGTTCTTCTACATACATGAGCATTAACATTTTATCAGTTACGAGCTATTTGCTACATTTTCATAGTTTTACATGAAGTATACTTCAAACTGCATCATCAAAGAACACCATGCGGCTATCCATGTTTTACCAATGATGTAATATTTGTCTCCTCTGATTGCTAACTTAAAATGAAGTATAATGTGCGATCAAAGGTTTAATTTGTCATTTAACCGCTTCTCTAAAGCTTGTGGATCTATAAATCCATAAATCTCTATAGGAAGATAATTTTTAAGTATCAATGTCTGTAATCATCCTATCAAATCGTTTTTGCTGTGTTTTTCTTGCTATTTATAAACTAACCATAGACGTTACAATTGTATCTCATGTAAGTTTTTGTACTCAAATTTTATTCAATCACAAAGCAAGTTGACAACGAAGTGATTTCATTTCATCATGTTACTTTGTTGGCATGCTTTGTCTTAAAACAGGGGCACTAAAAGATATTCGATGTGTTTTACGACGCGCTGTTGTCGGCAATAATATCATTAGGTAGAAATAACCATTAATACTTACATATCATTGATTATTTCCTTGCCTACATGTTGATGCACTCTCATTTCACTGTATTGAGATCATGAATAATATCAACATTTTCATGTTGATCAAGTGGTAATGAAATATAACACTAAGCTTCAGCGCCATTATTTCGATAAATTCAATGCGCGGTTTCCGTATAAGACGTTTTCTTACAACAATGGCACACTTTACTGGAGGGTTTTTTCATAAAATTTGTTTCTGTTCCTTGGTGAAATCGAAATGTTCAAGATCGTTTATAAAATGTTTACAAAGTTTTAAGGATCAGTGCATCGTGTTTATCTCCTGAATTCTTGATGCATAATGTGGATCTTCGAACGATTATTACTCTGATGAATGCTTGTCAACTATTGTATTAATACAGAAGCTATAGAGCAGTGGTGGGCAACGCGTGGCACTTGGTGACCCTCCGATGGATTATAGGTGGCCGGCCACCGATTCTCACATCCAAAGTGGCCCGCGGACAATTTTTGAATCGTTGATGTGAAAATGACGAGCTCCGAATTTGACATTTAAAGGTGCTTCTGAGGTTGAGGTTGATCTTCTTTAGAATTTGCTAAGGCATTAATGATGACTTAATGACTTATTAACTAATGACTTAATGGAGCAATAAGATGACACAAAAATCTTCATTCGAATGATCAAACCATGCTCTCTGTTCGCATTGAACATCTTCTCAGTATGAAGGTAGCTTAAGTGACAGCCATCGACTGCTTGAGTGCTACGTTACATGGAGTTCGATGCCTTGTTGAGTATGTTTCACCACGTAGCGAGCAACGTTGCAATTAGTCGATAACTACATAAAGTAGGCTACGCATGAAGGAATCCAACCGCATGAGGATGTGTGATTTTCATTTGTCACATATTCTTTCTTGATTTTATTTGTATACTGTACCAATTTTTTTTACTAGAATGGCATTATCGCACGTGCATCGTTTGGGGAGCCTATGCGCGCGGTTTTTCTCATACGATGATGAAAATCATCTCAGCAGACATATATAATAGATAATAATGCTTCCTAATTTACATTATTAATTGAAGTAGTCCTAATGAGGACTGATGGTGTTCTCCAATTCGCAAGTGTACAAGTGCAATGGTGCTGTAACCATTGGATTAATCAGTTCTTAAAAGAGCTCAATGGAGCTTTCTCGTGGCAACGAATTAAAATTGATCAGCTTTGGCCCAATATCTGGTAAAAATGGAAATCTTAAGACTTGTAACACTACTCATTCTTACTGTTAATATACTAATACCATAGATTCCAAACACTGCCGCATGCACGTTCAAAGCAGACGTCTAATATACTGTACCGACTACAGATGCTGATAGTGGAAATAGAATAAGACAATGGTCACCATAGGTTAAGGAAATTAAAAATGGACATGATAAAACAACAGGAGACCGATGGACAAAAATTGGAAAAGTGGAGGTAAAACATTGGAATACAATGATACTACTACACCGATTACAAGTGAACTAATGCTGCACTATATCTGATACTGCACATGGTGGATAATGGTAATAATGAATAAGTGGAAAGTGGATAATGGAGGTAAACTATAGAACTACAATGACACTCTACTACACCGAAAGCAATGAAACTATACACTATGCCTAAGACTACACATGGATAATACTAATTTCTTCACTGAATTTGTGATCGCCAGTTTCTTAATCCGTCTATGATACTTCATGGAATCCATCATTTCTTCATTTGTTCTTCATTTGAAGTACAATACATTGACCACTACCTCAGCTACCGATTAAGGGATATATAAACTAAAGCCGCTATGTTTGGGTGATGTAGGCCTATGTGCACTTAGATGCATGTAGATTAAGCAGTTTTTGTTTATGTTACTTCGTATTGTACGGCATGTAGGCGAATAGATGTAATATGCGAGCATAGTTTCAGACCTTATTTTTTCAGTAAGGTCACATTTTATAAAAAGATCACAGTACCATCATTTAATAACACAATAAAGCTTGGGCAAGTGGTTTGGCCTGTTCACTTTTCATTATTCATATAGATTTTAGAATGTAAAATACAATTCTTTAAAAGACGATAGTTTAGTTGAATACAAGTTGGTGCATGCATTTGCAAACACAATTGTGCCACGTACTACCACAGTGTATAGTGCAGCAGTCCTTAAAAATGCCCTCAAAAGTGCCCAATAAAGGAATTTGAACTTGGTTGAGTCAAACTTGGTTGCCCACCATTGCTATAGAATATCAAATAGTCTTGAGTGTCCCATTACAATTGGAATGGACGGCAATATTTGATATATAAATTGATCGTGATTGGATTAGCTGACTTTGAAGATCGCGATGTAATTCAGTTGCAGCTTACAGGCTATCAATCAACTTCTAAAATCTACACGTTTAGCACATCATGATGTTCAATTGCAAATGTTACGTGCAGACTGTTCAGAAAGAAATCCAATTATGAGTTTTGAATATTTACTACCGGGATATTTTTGTAACTTCATTTGAACCCTATTTTGTGCTTTTTGGTATTCTGAAATGCAAAATACGTCAATGATATTACACTAATCGTGTATATTGTACAAATATCCTGAAGCCCTCCTTGACTACTTTGATATTGCTCTAAAACTATAACAGCTGCGCTCAGATGTAGTTTCTATGCTTGCTGATGATCAACTCAAATTTAACCCTTCCGTAAAATTCCTTTTTGAAAGTTAAGCATTTTTGTCTTTTTATAACAATGTTAAGCATCTTAGTCAATTCAAATTTCTTGTCGACCAATGACAAAGTGATAATGGAATTGCAATTAACATTTTCATTCATCCGCGAATGCATCTGTGTAATTTTTATATGAATAACAGAATGTCCTAAACATACTACTCACATTAAAAGTGATGATGTCAGTTTTATTCTATAATTAGTGGATCCTAAATATAAAATGGGTAGGCTATCATGCCTCACAAATATTTTTGGCTTATTTATTTATCAAGAGATGCAGTTACTGCATTTTTTTCTGCTCAATATGTGTTACTAAGATAGTGGCAGACTATTTATAATACCGGTAATCATGTATTTTCAAAATTCTCTCTTTGAAATGCATTCACACGGTCTTAAGATGTTGGCATGCGATAACTAATCACATCATATCGCTTATCAAAGCCATGTTCAATCAATTATTCAATATATTTATCTTTTCATAATCAATATTTTTATAATTCAATACAAAACACAATATCAACTGCAGGCTGCCGAAGATAGAGATAGTTTGTTCTTCCCTGTCGTGATGGAGCGAGACATGGCGCACACAATCTGTCTATAGCTGATATGCACCAATTGGGCAGACGCCAGTCAAGCGTTACTGTGATTATGCTTTCAAGATAAGTGAGAAGACAGTCGGCTACAGTTCTATCTTTTGATTGTAAATGACTCAATTCCTACCGTGTCTTTTAAATATTTGCTGGCCATTGCGGAGCCACAGCTCAAAAATTAATGCTTGGCCGAGGAGCCCTTTTTTCCGCAATGAGATAAAGTAGAACCCAAATTTAGGTTGAAATATTTGAGTTTTACTTTATCTTATCGCGGAAGAAAGGGCTCCTATGACAAACATAAATTTTTGAATCAACAGCTTTTGAAGCAACAATTTTTGATGACAGCGACTTTCACAGAAAATCACCGCTGGATGAATGAATTCTCACTTCATCCATTTCGAGTTTTATTTACTTCGTTTTTCAATCCAGCTTGCTTTAAGTGAGAGACCATCAATCCTTTTGTCGGCAATAGCATATTTCATTCTACGTTTTTCCATGTTTAAATTTAACATAATGCTACTTACTGTACTATGTCCTGTGGGACTCTTCCAATCAGGGACATAACCATTAAATTTCCCATCACTGTCACAAGAAATTGTCGAGCATTAGTGAATTGCTTGCTGAAATTCGATATCACGTCGAAATATCTGTAAGAACAATAGCTAGTATTAGGTTGTAATAGCATTTGTAATTAATCATCAGAACAGCTTCCCTTACTCAATGATTTCTGGCATGAATTACAGGAGCTACGTGGATCACACATAAAATAAGTTATTTTAAAGGGAGGAACTGGGGCGTCTTTTGTGATAATTATCAGATGGCCATAAATGATAAATCATATTTCTTGGAGAAACGAAAACAGTTAAATTACGACACTCTCACAGCAAATCGCATCAAATTGAAAGTGATTTGCTCAATCGATTAATAGACTACTCCTCGAGGAAGTTAAAGTACAGGGAAATATTAACCGATTTATTGTAAGAGAAATTGAACAGATAAAGGAACATAACTGTGGTAGTTTTTGTGGCACATGAAAGTGAGAGTGTGTTTCAATTTTCTCTAAAATTGACAGTTTTTGAAAACACTTTCATATAAAATATATTTTCTGAAAATTGTACAATTGCGATCAATTTTAACGACAAAAAACATTCATGAACTTAATAATAATAATGATAGTGCTTTATTGGCTTACAAAGTGAAGTCGGTAAGCGCAGTACAATAAGGAACAGAGAATGAAGATCAGATCAGACAATACTTAATGAATGAGTTCTTGAATCTTTTGGTGCGCGCCAGAGGTGGTCCAAGAGGGCCATTGTTGCGTGTAGTTAGCTCCCCCTCTTCGAACATGCAGCGGAGAGGGTGGCCTTGATGCTCGAGGATTTTCTTAAACAACTTTTTGCATGTTAGATCAGCCTGTTGCTGTAGCGTTGAGTGTGGCTCGTCGCAGCCGATGATGCGAAGAGCACGTCGTTCGATACTGTACAGTTTTTCTGCGAGGTAGTCGGGAATGTTGCAGAAGGAAGGGTGGGCGTATAGAATCACGGGTCTTATTAGGGTGGAGTATACTTGAACCATTGTCTTCTTAGGACAGGAAGATCTTCTCAGGTTTCTGAGAATGTATAGGCGCTTGTTGGCGGCTCGGCAGACGTTCTTTATGTGTGTATTCCATTTTAGGTTGTCGCTGAGAGTCAGGCCCAATAGCTTAGCTTCAGTTCGAGATGGTACCTGGTTACTGGCTTCGTTGACGATTGCAGGGAATTTGAGGCCCCGCTTTGTGATGAAGTCCATAACCTAGCACTTCTCGAGGTTAATCTTTAGGCCTGCACACTGGGCCCACAAAGAAATGTTGTCCCATTCTTTTTGGAGGCAGTCATTATCACGATCTCTCGTGAAATGAAGCAGGCTCACATCGTCGGCGTACTTGACCATCCATGAGGTAGGCGTGACCGGCCTCAAGCTGTTCATTGCCATAACGAACAACACGGGACCAATCACGCTACCTTGAGGGACGCCGGACGTGACTGAGATCCACGCAGACGTGTTGCCTGAAACACGAACGAATTGTCTTCTGTTGGATAGGAAATTACGGATCCAGGTAATTGCGGTTGGGGGTAGGTCGAAATAATTCAGAGTCTCAAAAATAGTGGAGAATGGAAGCGTGTCGAATGCCTTCGAGATATCGGTGGAAAGAAGTCGTCCCAATAAGCCCTTTCCCAACAAAATATGCATGTAGTCGTTTACTTAGTCAGTACGCTACTAACGTTTTCGGGTTGTACAGAGCAGTTCCATTTTTCTGTGTCTCGAGTCTGACCTTGCCTCTCTCGAATTCGAGCATTGAGAGCTCTTAGTGTGATCTACACAAATTTTAAGCTTTAACCCTAGTCTATGGCTTTATCTTCCCTAGTTGTTAAAAATAGTGCTGCTTAAAAAGGTAACAGCTATGTAATAGCACGTATGTACAGGCTTATACGTACAATTCGCTTGTACGTTGTCATGCTCTTCGCCGCTTCTGTAATTAAGCTATACATTGTAAGCTATTCAAGTCTATTTAATCGTATATGCCGCTATCTACTGCCTGTTGCTTACTGTATGTGTGAGTCCGTGCAGCGAGCTGTTTATTAACACCGCATTTCCGATATAGGCTTAATTAATACCAAGTGTGTTTGTAGTTCATACATACATACATATTAGCTATACACGTAGACCCCTATAAGCTCTCAGGTGAAGGCAGTCTCGGTGCAAAATATAGCCATACAGTACGCCTATTAAACATTATTGTTTAAAATCAATTAAAGCCCTATTACTATTAAGGCGTCTATTCCTAGGCCTATGACCGTGGACTTCGTCAATTCAAAAAGTATCACATATGGTAGGCCTAAACGGCAAGCCCGATGCAGCGTGGGGTCAAATTGCGTACGTTTTTCGCTCTAAAGCAGGCTATTTGGATTTCTATAGGGATTGGGATCTATAGGGATCCCAATGGAAATTCTCATTGGGATTGGGCTGAAAATCTATCCCAACGGCAAGCCTGGATTTACATCGTCGCTGGTGAGCGGCCAAGTTTCGCTGGCGTAGAGCAATATGCTACGGACACACGCGCTGTAAACGTCCACGTGTTCTGAAGGGAATACCTTTGTCTGTGAGGACGGGGAGAAGCTGACGGAAGCTTTTCCAAGCGGAACGCACTCTCATCATAACTCCATCCTTACAATTAGACCAAGTAATATCTCATCTCTGGAAGCGATGTCTGTCACCAAAATCTTTTAATTCAATTATGAGACAGCTTTCAACCTGGGGAAGTCATGATATAAATATATGTAATACGTTTTGATAATAATTAATATTTGTGATTAATGCCTACTGTATAATATGATAATGTTTTATATTACTTTAGAAATAACATCATAATTGCCAAATAATGTGTTATTTGACTATTCGACTACTAAATATTAAATAGATGATAACGTGAACCATACAGAGCAAATCATGAATGCTGCATCTATCTAGACGAAATTTCAATTTTCTATGGATGTTTTTAATGTCACTGAATTTGGAGAATTTTCCTTTTGAATTTCTACTAATGGATGTTGAAGGAATGCTGAACAGTTTCTAGTTAGCGGAATTACCTGTGCGTTCATAGCTTTTTTATTGCTTTTGAACTTGATGCCGCTCAATTTTGCGCACATAGTAGCTTTATTCGATTGCATTGCTGTATGATAGCTTCTAAAACCTCTTCCAAGGTCAGCTAAAGGATGCTGCCAGGACATCTGCATAATGATCTTTAAATATGGAGACGGATGGATGGATGGATGGATGGATGGAGACGTGATATTTGAAAGTGACCCGAATTCGACCTGCAAACAGCAAATTGATAACTACTGTACATGACTGAAATTGATTACCTTGTAGCAGTATCGACAGCAAGCATTTCATAAAACCAAGAAAATGCTTTAGATAGAAACATCTTGCAACCATGAATGAGAATCAGAGCTGCTCCATTACTTATCTGTTGCTTTCTTGTACAGTTTTAAGTCATTAATTTATCCATAATCGGTCATAATCGTCATAATTTATCCTTATCTTAAGTGAATCTTTGTTTATTAAAGACCTTTAACGACTCCTATCCATCAAAAAAATTCAAACTTTTTTATGCCTCATCTACTGTGTATTCTTGACCACATCAATTATTTTTGCGATATTGTACATGGTAAACGCGACCGGGCAAACCCTGGAAATGGCCATCTCTTCCGGAAACCGGGAACATTTTCTGAAAAAAATTCAATCACCGGCTCCTCTCTCGCCAAGTATCTGTACCCGATTTTATCAACTTAGTTTCGGCAGGTGCTATGTAGGACTCCGGAAATGTGAATATATTGGGTTATTATGAATGCAGTAAACTATTGCAGGCCTTCTTAATGTCATTTAATTATGATACCAATAATAAGAAAAAATGCAAAACTACTTACTTTAATCGGTTTATTATTGCAAAATGAAATTGTTATCTTCTGTTGTCAAATTATCACGCAAGCAATAACGGTCATTATTTCGTTATGATCCAAATTGAATGCTTTATGAAGAAATGAACAAGGTACCTTTCCGTCGCCAAAGGTGTTGCTATATTAGGCACACCTGATGAAAATTCGCTTCTCTGATTCAAGTAACCTTGAGAAAATGATGTTTTGTCTTTATCCTCATGGCACCCACCGTTCATGGATTAACCCAAATTGTAAATATTTTCAACACAGAGAAGTGGGACTTGACGCCTACTCATGTTATTGAAGCTTATCAAAGTTGCACGAAACGTGAATTTTTTAGGCAAAATGTTTTTTGAACGGCTCTTTGATATTTTGGAATCGAAGATATAGACTTCTTAGATTTAAACGATTTACCACTTCATCTAAATACTCAACTGCTCTCGTCGCTGGTAGGAACACTGTATTCGGTCCGCAGAATTTGTGCATTGTCCAATTTCTGGATTCCTAATATCGCAGCAACAATGTCTTCAATAAATAGAGAGCACTGTAGATATAGTTCCGTAAAGGAAATTTTCTTCGCTTCATCTTCCGCTACGAACGCTAATTTTAGCAACTAAACGGAGACAGATGATTTCGGAATTTGTCGATGTGGTAGAATCGTGGAAATGACCAGTTGGCATGATTAGCTTCGTTAGTGAGTGATGTCTCAATAATTGCATCTTTTCTTCCTTGAAAATGGTGGCTCATTTTGTTCACTATTGCTAGTTTTATTCAGTCAGATAATGAAATCAATCAACTTTGTCTCTAACCGCATCAGAGTCCTTCTAACGCTATTGTCTGGGAGCTGAGATTGTGCAGTAGCCATTAATTCTTCATGTGATGAATTTTACTCCCCCAGGATTCGTTAGAAGGAGGTCACTAGCATGTGTGAGTGAGAAAAATTATCAACCGTCTATCTTAAAAAGTAGCAGAGAATGAAATAAGCCTAATTTTTGACCAGTGTTATGTTCTAAAGGTTCGAACACAAGGTGTAATAGGAGGTTGTCTACTTGTCCCGAAATCATGCTAGCAATCGAATTGGATCAAATTGATGTAATTAAGAAGTCATTTCTAACACACCTAATGATCAGTAGAACTGCTCATAGACTATGCCATGTTACTCATGGAATTCTGCCTAAGATTTCAATTAAATTTGAGTAGATTATGAGAAACGAGAGATTTTGCAATTCATGGTATTTCTCGGTGTGCAAAAAACAATAAAATGGATGGTGGATGTAAATGTTGGTTTTCAAATGGCAGTAATTACTAACTGATCCCACTATTCTACCGATGTAAACGCTTGAAATGTCTGTAGCCTTTTTTTGCAACCATGACTACTAAGTTATAGTTTCATTTGCAATCATGATGCTAAATATGATTCTAGGGATGGTGTTTGACTGATCGTTTGGGCTAGATAGATACATATCTTCTTGTTTCGATTGAGCATAAGAAAAATAATTCCACTTTCCGGTACACACTGAAAGTGTTGCAAGAAGTCAGATGTAGTCCGGGAGCAACTGAAACTTTCTTGCTAAATTCGCTCACAAAGGACTTAATAGCATGGATTTGTAGATCTTGAAACGCTGAATACAGAAATAAAATTCTTGAGTGCCACAGCCAGTCGCTTTCGGTTATAGGTAAGGTTAAAGGATTCCCATTGGAATCCAATGGGAAAATCCAAGAAATATCTATGGATTGTGAAACACTTGGCATCTTTCGTACATCTCCTTTTGCAGAAAAGAAACTATTTATCAGAATGCAATGAAATTTGAAACATGATTGAGTTCGGAACATCAACTTTGATATAAAAGTTGAAGTGAGTCACATGATTCAGTATTTGATGCTTGAGAGCCTCTACAAAATGAGTAAATTCCATGTTTTGACTAAATTTTGGCGATTTTACTCATTTTGTAGAGTTTCTCAACCATCAAACATTGAATCATGTGACTCACTTCAACTTTTATATCGAAGTTGATGTAAAAGATGAATGAATGAGTGTAATGAACAATGACAGCACTTTATTTAACGTCAAAGTGTCGACCTGAAGGTCCGGAGTGCGTCAAACATGTCTTATACATTCATCGTCCTTCTCTCCATTCTTCGTTTTGCAATTAAAGCATAGGAAAACACAGGAGTGAGGAAAACTTGATGAAATGTAGCATATCTAAGGATTTGCCAAATGCTTAAGGTGGAAGGACTCCGCATTATTCCTAAGCTATGGTGCAGATTATTATCTTTGTACTGACCTTGAGCAAATTTGTAATCGGTATTTTCCCCATTGAGTTCAGCTGTTACTCGACTTGTTGATTGGTTCGTCGATTAAAAGACGTATTTCGTTTGAATCGTTCAGTTCCATGAACGGAAACTTCTGCAAATTTAATGGAGACATATATATTTTCCTTGAACATTTTCCAAAAATGTTGCGGTATTGATGTTTGTTTTCTCATTGCTAGTACAACCTAAGTACCTTACTTTTTAGAGCATAGGTGCATGCAAAATTTCAAGAAGTAAATCGCCTTTCTTGACCAATCCTAGAGTTTCAAACCAGCAAACATCTTAATGTTCAAACCAAGACCTCGCTTCAAAATGTGCGTATAAAGGTGGTAAATGGATAAAGCTCTTTAGTCTTCAGTGAAGATCTATGGAACATCGTAGTAAATGTGTAGTTTTGTGTGTAACATACAACAAGAAGTGTATTAATGTGTAGTAGCATACATCAAGAGAATGAGACTGCTAAGACTGGGAAGTACGTGTGAATCTAGTAGTCCACCTAGTTCCTAGCTCATGAGGGATGATGCGAAAGGCATTTCCAGAGTCGCGATGATGTCTCAACGTGTTAACCAACAACATAACACAGACTATAATGAGGATAGTAAATGTGGAAGAATGAGGATTGAAAGACCGCGGATGCAATCGATAGTCGCATAGGAGAGGCCATGGAAGATACTGCAATAATGTCTTTGGAAACTCAGGACTGTGCCTGGTGACGAAGCACTCTAGAGGTGCAAGCAATGTATAGCGAGGAAGTACTCGATCTTAGTTCTAGCAAGAATCTGACATGCAATCCTGAAAAAACGTCAGTGAAGCAAAATTCTAGTAGCCTAGCAATTTGATTGATGAACGTTCTGGAGATTTTTAAAGCGATGTTAGAACGACCTGAAGATAGCTGATACCTTGATTTGAAAATTTCGAATTTGCGGAATTCTGATTAGTATTTCCTGCAATAAACAGTCAACTGTTCCAGGAATGCTTACTAGCTACCATTATTATTCATCAACTTCTTAAAGCATCTTGATCGAGTTCGATTATGGCTTCAATTGATTTGGATAGATTTCCCGCTTACTAAAATATACTTTTGATAGGAATTCAGATAGAATTTGAATTTAAGAATTCGGGCTTCTTTATCTTCAGTATTTCGTTTTGCCTGTAATATAAACAGTCATCCATCAGTTATGCTACTTCTGTACCTTTCTTGGGTTCTTTTAGCAACTTTTTTCTTTTTATCATGCACATATTCTTCATTTTCCCTCTTCTATGTCTTTCATCTTCTGAGGGGCGCCTTGTTGGTGTATATGTTCGATCTCATCCCGCCAATTATGACGAATGCAAACAGCAAGGGCACATGGCATTAAGCTAAGATTTATTCCACTCATTCCTGTTTTTGTGCCTTCTTTTTCAGGATACATTCTAATCAGCCAAAGAATTGGCGATTTCTATGAAAATCTATATTTCCTAATGCACGAGACTCGTACAGACTGTGTATACTATAGTTAGACCACAGAATTGGACAGGTCGTCTCTTCTTCTGTTTGACTAGAAAGGAAACATTGGAATATATAACGCTAATGAAATGGCTTAATCTGCTGACACAATTTCATAGCAATCGAACAATGAGCAGCCAGTTCAACATTAAACACGCCAAATTGTGCGCAGTTTCAGTGCTATCAATCGGATCACACAGCAAAGAGACACAGCCATAGAAATAGATTGTTTATCTGAAGTTGACTAGAATGGAAATTGACTCAAGGTCGTGGCACATCCGGGGAACTAAGTTGAGGCATGAATGACCAGTGAAAAGCTTTGATTTACACATGTGACTGATTCTGACCCATCTGACCCATCTGACTGATTTAAGTGAAAATGCGTGCGATTTATGTGCCACTATTGTGTATTGCATGAAGCTTAACCTCCGTTCTAGAGGCTTTTTGTTGTCGATTTCTATGGACACAGCAGAGTTTTACAGAGAAGTTTGTGAATGTTTTTTCGTGCGCCTGCCAACTTTCTTAATAATTATTAGAGAGCCCAACATTATCCAGAAAGCTTTTGCGCAATGATCTGAATTCTTCGAATCTGAAGGAATCGTGGCTATCGGAGCATTTTTGAAGGAATTCACAGAAATCCGACTATTTTTCCTATCTCTGCAAGGTATTAAAAAATTCTTTTTGCCCACTTAGTAAGCTCCTGCATGTGCCATCGTTTTGAATCAGTTTGTCTTCTAGCAAAGTGATACGGTTAAACAATCTTATTCTGTGAGCAAACAAAGTGCTCCTCCTGATACAAAGTAGGTTTTTCAAATCATTTCATCTATTTGTGATAATTTCATATAAATCAGAAGTCATTTCGATAGTCTTTAATATTTCCTGTCCAGTTTCCTCAGTTATGTAGATGATGATATTCTTTACTTAGTCGTAATCTGTCCGATCAGACTCTAATTAGATGTTAGCAGAAGTATCCTGCAGAGATTTCAGTGGCGGTTGTGACATTAGCAGATATGTACTGATCATTAATCCACACTTTCACCCTTGAGGATTCTGGATTAAGTCGAAACATCTATCAATTTGGTCTCAGACATGAAGTGGAATCGAATATTTTGAAATGGCTCAGATATCAGCATGTAGGCATATGAAAACTACTGATTTATTGTCAGCTTATCTGATTAAATATAATTTATCTGCATTGAAATTTTATAAAAATGATTCAATCTACTTAGCATTTTGGTTAAACGATTTGCTGTTTTTCGTCTTTCAATATTCGAGAAACTTCTAAAATACATATCATTGCATCGAATGTTTGGATTGTTTATTTGCTATTATTTTCTGTTTGTTGTTGTGTATGTTGTTGTACAACTAGTACATTATCTCAGTGGTTTGTTTGCTGACTGTCGGTGTACACGTTAGTCAAGGGCGCAATTCCTTTCGCTGACACCATCCACTCAAGTGTCGCTATCCCACCTCAACCATGTTGTCCAGTAGCGACTTTAACTTCCTCACGAGAGGTTACTAAATTTAGCCTGGTGAGAGTTGCAAGTGTGTGAAGGCTTCTCCCACCTCTAACTTAATATCATGACTATATGCATTACCAGGGATTTAAAAAAAATATCCTGACTGTTTATAACACATATGTTGTGGAATATTGAAATGAAATCCTTTCTCACAAGTAAAATTTGGAAATGTTGCTGAAACTCAATAGTCATGAGCAAAAGCATGCGATTAAATTTGTTATAGTTATCTTTTATTTAGTACTTTTTTTCATTCAAATAATTTAATTATGTATAAATCATTTGTTTAAATAGTATTTTAGGAAAATCCCTTATTTGTTCCAAGATCAATTCTCTTTTATTTTTGCCAAGTACATGTATTATATATTGCTACAGCTTTCAGCGATTAATCAACATATGGACGTGTTATAAAATTGTACAGCCTGTTGAAGCATTCATGTATTTATAAACTCAGTTATCCTTTCATTGATCAGTGCTGATTTCAAAATTGCCTACCCACGTGCGACTCATCAAGTTTGCAGCAGTTATGTTGAAACTGATTACTTACTTTGTACTTTTCCGTTTTCCGTCATTTTCCACGCTGAATGTTGCTTCCACGGTCAAATTGTTGCTGCCGTCGGATAGCGCGGCTTCACTTCTGCTGATCGTAGATAATAATAACACGTTTATTTGCAAACATGTTTCAGTAGGCAAGCTGCCATCATCAGTTACAATGATCAATGAAAAAATGATGAAACAGATGCAGCACTTGATGACATGAAAAATCAATACAGGAAAAGTGGCTGCGATTGGAATATGATTATTCATGAGACTATGCGAAAGAAGGAATGACTTTATGTACAATTATTCAGCTGACATATGGTCTTGGAATGTGTTGGCCCTGTAAACTAACCGAGATGAAACTCAAGATAGAAGGTGAAGCAATCTTCAAACGCATCAAGTCCCTCAAACAACTACAAGAAAAAGAAGACGTGAAGTTCCTGATCAAGTCGACTATCAGACTCATACTGAAAAAGAAGCAAAGTGTCCCAAAGAAGATCTGCATGGAAAAGGACCTTTGCATCACAAAGCCGGACAAATGCAATTGTGTGGTCCTCATGGACAAAGACCAGTACATCAAGAAGATGGAGAAGCTGCTCGAGTCAACAAAATTCTCCCAAATTCCAACCAATAAGAAAAATGTTTTTATTTCAAAGGAAACTCAAATCAGCAACAAGCTACTGCAACTTAAGAACAATAGACAACTCACCGATTCTCAATACAAACTGCTGCGAAGTACCGGTTGCCAGCCAAGCAGACTCTACGGTCTTCCAAAACTGCACAAGAGTGTCAATGATCCTCCAATGAGACCGATCTTGTTAATGACTGGCTCTTTCTGTAAAAGCATTTGCGACTGGCTTCTTGTTCACCTAAATCCTTTTTGCGTCTTTTTTAACCAAACATAGCTTTGAAGCTCAGGAAAAAATTAACTCTTTCGATTTTCCGCTTGGAAACCCTTACTTAGTCATTTTAGATACTGTTCAACTTTCACTAATATTCCAGTCAATGACACTATCAATTATATAATTAACTTAGTAGATTTTGAAAGATTTCATATTAATGATAATACTTTACGTACTCATTTCCAACTCGCTTGCACTAGTTTTCCGTTCCTGTTTAACAGTAGAAACTACCTTCAAAAAAAAGGAATGAGTGAGGAATCCTCCCTTGTACCTCTTCTTATGGCTGAATTCTCGCTAGATATTGTAAAAGTAAAATCCAAATGCCGGCTTTCGGTCTCGAGCCGAATCCCTCAATTTTTTAGATCAGCTTAATGCTGTTAATTCATCACTTCAATTTAAGAACTCATAAATAACTCAATTAATTTTCTAGATATAATATTAATATCTTCATAAAAGGATAATAAAAGAAACTAATACTTTCTTGTATACTCATAGCGACTCCTACAGTCCTTGTTCTTATAAGAACAACGCGATTAAAGCTTTGTACAATAGATCTCACAGCTAAGCAGTCTCTCTGCCTAGACCGCGATTTTAACAAAATTAAAATTAGGAATATCTTTATCCAAAACGGATGTCATCCTGATGGAATAAGTAAAGTCTTTACACGATGTGATCGTCCTAAAACAAAAATAGAATCTAGCGTTTCAACTCTTCCTTCTCAAACAAAACGTAATATTCTCTATATAAATACTGCTTTAGAAAACAATATTTTAAGAATTGCCTTGAGCACTTACAAAACACAAAATATGATAAGCAATAAAGATAAAAATTCTTTTTAATGAGTTATCCTCCGTAGTGCATAAATATACTTTTGAGCACTGCAGCAGAAGCGGTGAAACCCTTCGCCATTTATCTACTAGGATAAACGAACATGTGAAAGGTCGACCTCCACGTGAAATATCGCTTCATGCTCATATCCCAGATAATGATAATTTGAAATTCTCATTCGCACTCCGTACACAAAAATTGCTGAATCATTGTACATAAAGTCTTCATTCTCATTGTCTCATGAATAATCATATTCCAATCGCAGCCACTTTTCCTGCATTGATTTTTCATGTCATCAAGTCTTTTATATGTTTCATCAATTTTCACTGATCGTTGTCACTGATGATGGAGCTTGCCTACTGAAACATGTTTGCAAATAAACCTGTCAAAAGTTTACAACTTCTAACTGTCAATAATAAATGACATCTATTGAAATCGTATGCCTCAGGAAGTTAGTCGTGAGGCTTAGTCATAAATCAGACATGATGCGTGACAAAGAAGAATGAAGCACGTAAAGAGTGCAATCAGTTACAAATGTAGACTGATCGTTGAGTCGGAAAAATCACAAAGTAAAGCCACTGTTCGACAATTTCGGCATGAAAACCTTGAAGCTATTACTTCTCATGACTGCCCTACTAACAGGAATTTCATATTTTCAGGAAATCCGATCCGATCTTTGCTGAATTTAAGTCCACAGCTTGAAGATCACAGGACACGACCTCTGACCATGTTTTCTTGGTTTTAGTATGGTAGCAACCTCTTGGTCTTCTACCTATGACAACAAGCTGAAAAAATCTCTTCATGCAGTCACTTTTATATCTTCTCATAATGTGACGAGACCACTGTAGTTTTCTTCCTCGCAGATCATCGGAAATGCTTTCTTGGTTCATTTTCTTCCCTGGACCTTTACTCCTGTGTCCATCGATCGGTCTCAAATCACACTTTTTTGACCAATACCTCTTCAGACTTTCCATTCTTCTTGATCTGACAGTTTTTCGCGGCGTGCGTCTTATTCCCGCATATCATCGCTCTTAGACACACGCAGAAAACATCTAGTTTTCATTTTCAAAGTTGAGGCTTCTGAAGTTAAGCAGTTGTAAATTTATAAAACCTCCGACATCCACAGCACACAATTTTGTTTTGTATATTATTTCTCTACTGAATTTCATCCATGAAATTTACAATGAATTAATTAAAGGAAAGGTTGCCGAGCCCTGTTCAATAGGAATGTAAACAAAAGACTTTCGATGAAATAGTTGCTTCATCTTCATCTATGAGAAAGTTATGAAAGGACTTTGTTTCTATTCCGTAGAGTCAGAATTTTGAAATGGAAAAAATTGAATTTATGAATAGCATTGACATTATAATGTTACATGGTCCCGCCGATTTTGCTACCCAAGAAGCGGCAATCTACCTCTCCTTGGAACATCGGAAAAGCTATCGGATAAGAACGGAAGAAGAAAATAATAAATCCTATCCAATGGATTGAGTTCAGGATGAACACTGAAATAGCTGTGTCTAGGCACGAGACTGCTATCTCATCTTGCAAGAAATCATTCCATTCTTGCTGCGTGATTGAAACCAAAAATAAATGTACACGCATCCACACTTCCTTCATTATCTAAAGTCGTTCACTGACATTTGTCTACGATCACCATGTGAGCGTAGAGGTTGAATTGCATCAAGTGTGAGCGTTGTTGTACAATTCAATTCTATCATTTTTGTATGGAAAGTAAAGATTTCACTGATCTTCAGGGGTTTTGATAGTTCAGTGGCCGACGTACTGGATTACTACTTAATGCCTGGGGTTCGATTCCTTGAATGTTGTCGATCCAGTAGTGAGTGGGTAACTGGTAGCAGGAATCACACCAATCTAGTGCGCCAATCATTCACGCCAATCTAGTGCTGATCTCATATAATTGCTACGTGTGGTACTAATCAAAGATTCTTCCAGTCCCAGTAAAGACTGCAGATTGAAGTTTTTACCCCTGAACTTCCCACTATGTCAACCCCACTAGGCCTGTTTTTTTAATTTGTGTGGCAAATCGTTCACAACCAGAGTTGTCATGAAAATCGGAATGGAAAAGGTTTTCTCACCTGAGATTTCTATGGTTAGCTGTAACTCTGCCATTACCATTCACAAGTGTTTCTTCCATTCAGACACACATACACACAGGTCTGAACTTTCCGGCGTGCGAAAATGCCTCGGGCACCCATGGGCCTGTCTGGATGGTGTGTAACTCATTCCAATTTACACCTGCGTTATTATCGCCACTATCTCGCAGAGCTAACCCTCTTATTGAGATGAGATCATTTGCGCACCTGTTGTGAACCATATTTCTGATAGCTGTTTAGAATAGCAAGATAGCTTCCGTATAGCCGCACAAAAATTATCGTATCAGACAAAACTAGGAAACTGATAAAACACAAATCCATGTTTAGATTGAGTTCACAATATCTACAGAAACGATTTTTTGTGTTATTGATTACACATGTCAGAGAAATTTTCCAAATATTTTTTATAAAACAATCGTTTCGAATTAATCCACTGAGAATATATCTTGCTTATCAGATTTGCGAATTAGATCAGCTAGTTATTAGGCATAGAAATTGACAACAATAAAACCTCTAGAATGGAAATTGCGCTTCAGGCAATACACAATAACGGCACATAAAGCGCACGCATTTTCACTTACACGTAGATGCACCTGCCAACGTCTGTATCATTGGGTTAGAATCAGTCACATGAGTAAATCGAAGTTTTTAATTGGTTCTTCATGCCCCAACTTAGTTCCCCCGGATGTGCCGCGACCTTGAGTCAATTTCCATTTTAGCGAACTTCAGATAAACAGTTTATTTCTATGTTATTAGGTGAGGTAATCAAAGTGTCTACAGTAGGTAATTAAGTTTGGTAGCTTGCTTAGGGTAATCAGTATGCATGTAGACAAAGCATATATGGGTCTTTTCGGAAATATCCTGTCTCTAGAATCTCATGGGTGGGCTGACATGATGTATACACATTCCGGACATGTTCTGACCGCTCGAATCAAGCTGATCAAAAGCATCCGTTTTCATGATCTCTCGTTCAGCGAGTCAGTGTCAATGAGAAGACATATCAGCTGATTTACTGAACGACTAAGCCCAATACCCTAAAGCCAAGGTTGTCATTCGGTCTACTGATATCAGCTGAGCCATAGAAGAAGTAGCCTAGTTTGTTGATAATTTGCCTGATAGTGAAGAGAAGAAGATCGATCAGTTGCACGATTTTTTACTTCGATGCTGGTGACAATGTCGGTCGGCAATCTACTTGCCTATTTGTCTAATTGATTTTAGTTAGATGTTAATTATGACCAAAAATTTCGTTCTTCGAGATATTCTTAATTTGCAGAAGTCGAAAGCAAATTCATCAATTTTACAAATTTCAACATTCGATTTTGTGAGAAAATCAGACAAAAATGAATATACCGCGGAGCTCATGTCACAAAAGATATTTATTGGCTGACTGAACCGGGGCAAAGGCGCTGGGCAAGCTGATTATCCACTCGTTGCATCCTAATCCCGCACTTCACACCTACAAAGCCATCACCGACGAGGCCTCAGACATGTGACATAGGAGACGTAAATATGGAGTTTTTGCCTATCTCAACAGCCAATGATTTGTCTGTTGTTAAGTTCCTGTAACTTAAAGTTGGTATAACCGACAAGGAAAAGCGAGGAGCTTATGGCATCAAATTGGCAAAACTCCAATCTACTCGTACAGTGGCTTCTATTCTATTTGGTCGGCAAATTAAGTATCATGATTAAAGATCTATTTGATACCAGTGGCGACTCCAATTGAAAGGAACACGATATCTCATCGTCGTTATTGTTAGATGCTAGAAAACGATTGCGTGATGGAAAACCACGTGACAGTAAATTGAATATGCTGGAATTTATTGACGCTGTGCATTCGAAAAATGAGTGAAAATATGTGAAGTATGCGGAATATATGTGAAAAATATGCTCGTGAAATGTTTTATGTGAAAAATGCCATGTTGTCGATCTTCAAACTGCTATTGATTGAAATGTTTATCCTTTCAGGAAAATGTTAAGAAGCTGCGATTATCAAAAGAATTGTCTGATGTTGTGAGTTACTGCCAATCCAAGCGTTTCGTTGATTTCCAGACATCTCAAACCAGCCGTAAGTAATGGTCAATCTTTTTTATCCTACTTTGAGTGAATGACTTCAAATGTTTGCATAAAAGAAGTACAATTTTTGTCGCCAACAATGATTTTTAAAAGAAAGAAATTTTGAGATACATGCATAAAAAATCAATTTCAATTATTTCAACCTCATAATTCGCAGTTCGCCTCATGTCTGTGCCACTCTTGCCGTTTCTAACAGCCCTTAACATCGTCCCGACTAATGTAGACTTGACCGTTTCATTGAAATGAAGGTCAAGAAATGGGTATATGCATATTAATCTATGATCGGCAATGATGTCATTTTATTGTTTATAATGAAAATATACCATTTTTAGTGAAATATACGTAGGCCTACACCGTAAATAGATCCAGTGATATGAATTTTTCGATTTTCACTGCTACCATGCTACTTTTACTGCTCTTAGCAATGAAATTAAAATTAGATTGCATGTAGCAGCGATAGATTCCAAATAATGGAAGACCGAAGAAGGCATTTTAGTCATACAGAGCCTCTTGTATATCAAAGGTTAGGTAGGGTATATGCCTATGCAGCAGACATCGCAAGTTTTGATTTAAGCTTTATACATTCGAATTGCAAATATGCCCACAATATGCACTTGGTTAGGCCAACAGCATCCAACGCACGAAAAAAAGCTAAAAATATTTAGATTGCAGTCAAGACTGCAAAAACATCAAGACAGTGTTATTAATGAATTGCTTGAGAATGTGTGTGATAGACAGACTGACAGACAATAGCCTGTTGTTTTTCGCTACATGAATCAACCAGTGCCGAAGGACATGGGTAGAACAAGCGAAAGAGAGTAGATTTGCTTCAATACAAAATGCGAATAATCTATAATTAGAAAATATAATGGAGCAAAAATTTTTGATAGTGTCATTTTATATCATTTTTCCTCAGAAAAAAATGATATCATTTTATCATTGGCGATCTTTGATATTAATCCATGCAAATAGTTATTATTGCAAAAGCAAACGTATCTCGTTTGTTCATGACGAATTTATATATGAAGTAGGTGCACTTCGTCCACAAATAACTGCATAGGAAAAAATGCAGGAAACAAAGATGAGAGCAATTAAGTATGAGAAAATGCATAATTCGCAAATTACAATGATATGATGATGCTGACTACATAGCACTTATATTAGGTTGAATTGCAAACGTAACTTATCAAAGTCGAATAGACATGGAGTCAAATCGTGTATTTTCTGATAGCAGTCCATTAGCAGCATGTCAGACACAACAACTGATGTTGATAATGCAATTCAGACCTCCATGTACACATGTATACGTCCATCTCCATGTATACATCGCTATTTACTTCTTTACTTAAAAGGCAAGTTGATGACTACCTACTGCAATTTACCATTTCAACAGGCTAATGCTATACATTTAATTTTGATCATACTACATGTATATACCGGATGTTTGAAAAGTCTGTACCAGATTTCAATTCCATCTCACCGCAGTTGTATTCACTGGATCGCTACACTTTTTATATGAAAAAGATGCTGAAACCCTGAGGCTTTGTTAGATATAAGGTTCTATTGGAATATTTAGTTGTGATTCCAATTAAAAAACCGATGTTTCTAAATGTAAATTGTTGTGTTTCTGATTGATCAAATTCTGTTGATTTGATACCTGTTGCACAAATACCGATAATTCAGTTCAATGACATTTGAATTTTACAACATTAAGCTGTACAATGTTTGACAGATATTTCAGTTCATCAACTTTAATTGACTTTCGGTTTCTAATGCAATCGAAGAGAACAATTTTATTCCCCTTCTATGTGCTTTTCCTGGCACCATTCAAAGAGGGAAGGTGATACGTAACATTCCAACAGACAAGCTGATACATTCAATCTTCAACAGGTTGCATGAGGATCTGCTTTGGATGCACCTCGAACTGGCAGACCCCGTCTGTTTGATGAGAAGGTTTAAGAAATTAGGGATCTTTGTGAAGAAAGACCTACAACTTCTGTGCATCAAGATGCTACAGTAACTCAAGCTTCGTGTTGCACCGCAATATTTGCAGTCTGAAGATGAAGCCATTGTGACTTACGAATTAATTTCATATAAAAAGTTTAGCGATCCGTTGAATAAAATCGCGGTGATATGGAATTGAAATCGGTTACGAACTTTTCAAACACCCGGCATATGTAGGTGCGTACATGGATGTAGTCTAGACATAGGTGCATACTAGTATTGAAGACATCACTGAAAGGGTAGCACCAAAAGCACTAAACATGAAAAACTCGAACATAAGGTGCCTGCATAGTAGATGTAAACGGCATTATCTAGTTGCCTAGATTTTAGCTTCGAATCGTATTCGCAAATTCTACTACAAACTCCTGACAAAAAATTGTGCGGAAAATTATGCGAAGAGATGCGACAAATCATTTTTGCCTTGTAATTAAGAAATATTGAAATGTAGTATTATGAAAGCAATGCTATTTAAAAAATATTTCTATGGTATCTTATAGGTATAACATCTCTAATTACTAACAAGCCAACGATCTACTTTTGGCAGAATGAAAATACGATGTGCCATTGCGCCTGTGCACATTATTTCCTAGTCGATAGGACTTCTTTTCAAGTTGATGGTCCGTAACTGAGTTGCATACATCGTTATATAGGTATATTATGTTTGCTAGCTCGACATTCGATCCATGACACTTGGATATAATCATATCTTAGCATCAGGTAAACATATTTCTGTATTGATAACGAGCAGGTTTACGAGAGCAGTCATCGAATTTTCCGGAAATCCCGTTCTCCTGTGATATCATGCATGCATGTACTTAGCAGTTCATGTAGATCCATAGTACAGAATTTGCGCTTGTACACTGACGGAGATAGCTAAAGTAAAAGTTGAAACTGCTGTTAAATATTAATTTTCATTATTAACGGTGATTGTATGGTCTCATGTCTCACAGTCAGGTCGTGCAACACTGCATCAGTTGCGTCTCTACATGAGTGGATGCTTGAAAATGTCACCCATTTTGTAATCTTAAGTAATTCAATTATTTGACGACTGACGAGACTATTAGAACTTCAAGAAATCGATTAATCGGCTATGGAATTGGCAATATCGCTGGGTTGTTTAACCGGAACTCATGCCTAATTAACGTCAGTTCGTGTTACCAACGCTGCTCGCACGCCCACTTTCAATTCATATTATTGACTTATATTGTCAGCACATTTTAAGTTGAGATTCATTATTCATTCTAATATATACAACAAATATGCTGCAATCATCCGTGTATCACTCTCCTATCAACAGTGCTTTCTGCAATATATACAGTACCTCATGCAAAAATTGTGATTTATTATGGAATAAAATTCCTCTTGTACAATGAAAATAGGATGATAAATAACAATGATATAAGAATTCCTTAAAAATGCGCATTTAAGGGACTCGGCAGACATACAATTATTCTCCATTTTGTTTTAAAAATGTTTACTGAAGGATCTTCTATTGACAGTCGCATTACTGATTTCTGAAGTAGTCGGCTTTTTGATAGATATTTAAATTGATTGTATTTGTGGTCGATATAAATCTGGGAGATTTTTATTGCTTATCTTTGAATGGATATTGAAGCATAATTTATACGAAAGGCAGTCGAATGCATGATAAATTATCAATCTGAGAAGAAAGTATTTAACAATAAGTCCATGAAATTGAAATATTTTTAATGAAGAAAATGTACTGCACGAACCGATAACTAAAGTCTTAGTATGGAAGTTGCTTCTTAGGCTTCTCAATTAGGCGGCTGCTGCACCAAATTACGTTTTGAAATTTCCTCGGAAAGATTGAAAATATCGAATTTGGAAATGTATTTTGCAATATGCATTAGAGCTTTTCCTATATCTCAGCTGTATGTCTGTATTTAGAAAGGTTGAACAATAGTAATACGAACTTATTGAACTTGAGTGACTAGGTGCAAATGTCAATCTCAAGTCTGCTCAGGATGTTGATTTTCTTGTCATTTCTCAACATTTCTTTTGTATTAAATGAAGTCAATTTTGAAATGATACTGTTAGTTTTATAAAGAAAACAACAAAATCTTAGCGCAAAAATGTCATATTTCACCGTTACATTTCGCTAGCTCTTTTTAAGGGATACAGACCGCTTCATAAATAAAAAATCAACACATTTTCAAACGTAATTTTTTCATTGCAGTCGTACAGGTTTTGGATTTCAATAATGACAGCTAGAAAATCATGTAAGAACTTAAAAATTCATGAAAGTCATAGCGCGGAAGTTAATGGCAAAGTGAAATCATGACAGACAAAGATACTTTCAATCATGACATTCCGATATCTTGGAAAGATGCTATACATTCCCTGTTGAACTCCGCTTTTCTATATCTGAAATCACAATGACACTAATGAAATTCTGTGTCATTATTGAAATCACTGTTTCATCAGCCAAGGCTGAGATGTGACTATTGAAGTCCAAAACCTGTAGTTAAATTTTAATCAACTCCGTACCCTATAGAGAGCCTTATGCTCAATAGATAATTTTTCACCAAATAATCGGCTTGATTGATTATTTAACATAAGTTGAGAGACTAACCATGGTGTTGCGATGAAAATATCTATTGTGGCTTTGTCGATCGAAACATATCGCCAGAGTAAATATTTTGATCGTAGCATCACGGATTTCGGCTTCTCTCAGCTTAAGTGGTCAGCTATATTCACTACGACCGCAAAAGTGAATTGAAGGTTTTCTTTGACTTAGGATTTCATTTTGAAGACGACAGAATTCGTGAAAATTGACTGATGACAGCATCATCTATCATCATCATGGTGAATGGATTTTAAGAAAAGTTGTAGTAGGAATGAGCTTTAGCAAACATTGATCCTCAACCACTATAGCAAGAACATTCAGACATGAATTAGACGTTTTTGAGTGATTTACGTTGTATGATGCGACAGGAGGTATAGAACAAAGCATAATTAGGATACTGTAATGAAATGATTTATAATGCTGTCAATGAATGCCAATGGACTGATTAATTATCCAAAGTCGTGCATGACACTGCATGAAACAAGGTTGGGCAAAACCTTGTTTGGGTATTTCATGCTGACATAAAGATTCTTCTATGGGTCAAAATTCCTATTGGGCCCATGAGAAGTGTGGTATTAGTGGGAAGCGATTTTTTATTGCACAATAACTGTAATTAGTAGCCTAAAGACATGTTTTACGTTGTAAAGCTTTCCTTTAACTTAGCCTGCACTGATATACTGACTAATTGAAGATCTTTGATTTCACTATGATTGAATTACACTTTGCTCATAACAAAGCAATTGTTTTCATTTTATCATTCAGAAATATGTACAGACTTAATGAATATTATATCTGCGGATTCCACGTATATAATATTGAATAATTTATGAATAATATTGTGAAAAGAGCGTTAACTGTTGCAGGCTATACTGTCATTTTAGAACCACAAGGGTTGGATCGTGGAGATGGGAAAAGGGCAGATGGCATTACCAGTTTTCTTTTCTCTTCCGATAAATGTCTCGTTCGGGAAGCTGCTGTGACAGACACCTTTACCATTATTAGATACCAGATTAATATCCAGCCTGGGCGAGCAGCTGATAAAGCTGAACATCTAAAAAGAAGGAAATAACAGTCTTTGGCCGACATTTACATATTCGAGGCTCTGGCTTTCGAGACCTCATGTTTTCCTGGCCCGAGAACAAAGAAATGTATTGACAGGTTAAACAGGTTTAGAACACAAATTGGAATAAATTCATTTTTGGATAATTGTCGGGTATCGCAGACAGTTAAGGGGTGCGAAGATTAGCTAATACATATGAAATGTATAAAAATTCAATATGCACAAGTGCAACAAAATACATGCAAGCTTACAGCAAATACAATATATGTGACCTATCAATGCGCTGTATTTTCAAGCCCAAAGTGAAATGAATTGTAGCCACAAGTATTTATTACTTGAAATATTCTGTGAATTGAGTGGAATTTTGGTTAAAAAATCAGAACTTCATGCTCTTGTCATGCAGTTCTCCTAAGATTCAAATCAAAATGTTAACTAACTTGATAACTTGATTTTTAGAACTTGGTTTGTATTTACGCAGTATTATCAGAAGACCCAAGTTTTGTATAGAAGACCCAGGTTTTGTATCACTTACCCAAGGTCCTACCTTGCATGAAACCGGTTAGATATGGCCAAGATTACATAAATCAACATGCTTGCTTGAAATAGTAAAACTTGGTGTTTACGATGTAGAAGTATTGCAAAGATATAGTTATGTATAAAAACGACTAGGAAAGTAAGAGAGAAAGTATGAAAACATGAAGATTACTTCTTGATTTCTGAACCATGTTCCCTTCTGTCATCTCATGCTTGAAATAATGTACTTTGCCATGTCTTTTTTTGTTTCTTGTCCTTGATTCTCAGTTTAATTAATGCTAATTGATTATATTAATATTCTCCGAGAGTTTGCTTCAGTTTACTTAAATTAGTAATGATTTCTCTTGATGGTCTTCCACAACATACTTTCATTAATGTAATTTATGCATTGTACAGGCTCGACCCTAAGATAAATGACGTCCCTGATTGTTCGGTAACTCATGGTTCTATTATGATTTGTCAATCAATCGTAAATGCTCATCACGCAACATTTCTCGTGCCCTTGTCTCTTCTTCACTGAAGTGTACATCTGTAAAAGAGCTGGCGAAATATATCAATAGAAATAAGAAAATATTCGTACTTGGTTTTGCTGTTTCTTTAAAAGGCATCTTCAAGATGCGGCAAATTGTTGAATCTTTCCTCAAATTGTTGAAGCGGGAAAATGGAAATAGTTGGTTGATGATGATGAAAATAGAGGAAAGAGTGCAGTTTTGTGATCATCAGCCATGTTTAAAGGCAGATCAGTGATAATCTCGTCCGGACGAAGCGAAGCTACATCTTTATCTCTGTAGGAAGTCGAAGCTGAAAATTGGATGATCGATCAACGTTGAAGATGAAATTTGAGACAAGTGAATTGAGTTTCCAAGTTCATCTTCAATTCATTTTTTCTCATAAGTCATGCTGGGTTTCTGGGAAGATAATATCATTTTTATATTTCATGGTTCGTTTCTACGTGTAAGATATCCCATCATCCACATTATCTCAAACTGATATGACAAGTTTCGAGCTTGGCTAGTTCCAATATTATTTCTGTGGCGTCGTGCGGTCGATTCTGCTTATGAACGTCTTTAGAAGTCGGTAGGAAGGGAATCTTATTCATTTTCTTAATGTGATGCGGCTTTATCTTGGTGGTGCAGCTCAAATGCGAGTGTAAGTGAGTGATGAGGTCGATTCTCGGCATGAACGTTGTTTGAAGTCGGTAGGACAGCAATATTATAAAATATTAGAGATGAACTTTGTTTTCTCAATGATTCCGCTTTGCTTTCTAGGATTCCACGTGTATGCATATCCGCGTTACATTGAGCATGCATTGTCTTCATTATTGGGAATTCACAAATACATGTACACCTCTAATATCTACGTATGGTATTTTCCAATGCATTCCCGCGTATTCCGAATTTAGACATATTTGTGGACAGACGAGGTTTTGAAAAATCTATTAAATGTGTGGGAATTTTATTGTTAACATGAGCAAAGGCTACCAAACTACATTGATGTCTGGCAAAGACTGTTGATTTGATTCTTATAATGTAGAAATTGTAGAAGGAATATTATTGCATTGATATATCCGTCAGTACTGATAGAGTGCCCGGGAATAAAATGACGCTGAATGGCTCACTCATTCGCTAAGCGGTGTGTAAAAAATCTGCATGTTTCACAAGACAGGCAGCTTTACCGTCTCTAGAAACAACTGAAGAAATTATGATGGAAATATTTATCCGAATAAGTGTTGCGCATTGAATTTCCGCCGGCAGTTCCTTAAAAAGAGTAAGCCGGGATACTTCGATGTAATGAATAGGACTGACTATTGGACAGAATACGAGCGTTTTTAGAAAGCAGAGAAAATTTTCTTTGTGTTCTTTGAATCATTATTTGGTGCTAGTCTGTCATGAGAGTCAACTAGTCAGATGTAAACACTTTTGCCAAACAGGAAATGAGGAAAATTGCCAATTGGTTGTTAAGATAATGCTCAATGAATGGCGGTTGTCAAATATTTTACGATCATGCAAATTTGATGCTGTTCTAGATACCACAAAGAAGGATACACTTCTGAATCAATTTGCATTAAGCACCGTCGATGTGACCTTGTGGTTGAATTTTCGCTCTGCGTCCGGGAAATCTGTGTTCAAACCTTGGTCGGGTCAAACCTAGGGCTTTTAAAATATGTACTGTACACTCTGCATACTTCTTGCGAAACAATCAGCACAAGAAGAATTTGATTGGATAAATGACAATTCGGCCACATGGAAGAATGGCTCCGTGCCTAATGTGCTTCAGAGTATAAATAAGGATCACTAGTTTTTATTTTTTATTAATCGTTTTGTTACAATGACTGATATTTGCGGATTTTCTTAATCTATCTCCTTTATAATTTCAGAACAAGCCTATGAAATTTGCTCCATGTCAGAAAGTATGGCACTCAAGTTAGCCAGCACTTGTTCCGAGGAATTTGTGAATCATAACAAGCGCTTCTTATCCAGAATTTATCCCAACGGAATGCGAGTTGATAGCAGTAATTATAATCCCCAGGATTTGTGGAACTGTGGTTGTCAGGTAAGTATTTTCAATTTACATACACGACAACTGATTAATTCGAAACCTTAAGCCAGACATTCTTGGAAAGATTTTGTGAAGTCTGATTGATGCAATTGCTTCATACACGCAGATGTAACACGAGATATGAGTGGTTCGTGGAGATCTAAAAATAGCACCCCAGGGCGGTTGTTCATCGAAGCATTAGTTTGTTATTGTGGACTGCGGATGATCCATAGATTCGATCAACAAAAATGTACAACGTCTGCTTTTCTTTTATCCTCTTTGCTACTAGCATGTTCGTGATCTGTCAGCTGAGTAGAGGCAATAACAATTCAAGGAGTAACGATTTAACTTTCATTCGTGGCGGAAACATCATTCACATAAGGAATGTTTCGATCTTCGTGGCGCAGCGGGTTGTAGGTTGAACGTGGCAATATTTTGGTCTTGTGATCAAAGTCTCAATATTTTCACTGGAAATTTTCTGGACAAGCATCTGGTATAGATGCATCACAGTAAATTTCCACTACAGGTATAGTGGTCATCGTGGCACAGTGGTTAAGTGCTTGGCCTATCGATCTTTCGGTCCAGAGGTCGAGGCCCGAAAGTATCATTGGAAGTCGTCAGGAAGGGCATCCGAACAAAAAGATGGCAACGCTCCGGATTAAAGTCAGCACCGTTCAAGCCCCCACCAAGGGGGGAGTAGTCCCAGCTTAGTCGGACCATCTCAGTGCCGTTCAAGTCCTTGAAGGAGTGCTATAATGTCAAAGTTTCAGTTAAACCTTCACAGGATTCTTTCGATGTTTAACAGAACTCTCAAAAGGCCTCACTTTTTGTGTTGAACGACGTTTGAAGAGACGTCTTCCGATAGGTCCTCACCACCGGATGGCTTGTCTGAAGGCTATTGGAAATCAGAAAATGAGAGCGATAAATGATTGAAGTGATTTTGACATATTTAGAATTACTCTACACACGTTTTTCACCATGGTCAGTCTCATCTAAACATATTTTTGACATTGCCGTGACTTTCAATTACACGATAAGTGACTCAGAATTTCAAAATATATTCGGCATTTGCAAGTGATCGACCGTCTTTTTCAGTTCCACTAGCTACAGCATTTCATAAACGTTATTGTTTATTTTTTCTTCATTATGCTTTAACGACATTTCCCCTGAATCTGTTCAATATCTTATATCGTTGACTTTATTATGGCGGCTGTATTTCAATAATTGCTCCAAGGGATTTTTTTATTCGCTTGAATGATGTTATGAATTTAACAATCAAGCCGCATGTGGTAGTAGCATATTTTCGACGGGGACAAAAATAGGAAGTCTTGCTGAATTAAGTTCATGTTTTTTGCACATGTTCTGTAAAAAACAGTCGATGCAACATTGCAAGAAAACGGGAAAATGATTCTACCAACTTACTTTTTATTCGATTGAATATTCATACTACTCGTAGAATGAAATTTGAAATTTGATTTAGTTATCTTTTGTAGCCTACATCAAGGGGGAGAGAAACCCATACTTAGTATTTTACAATCGAGTTGGATTCTCGAACAGTGGCGTAGTCATCAACTACTCAAGTAATCGTAGAAGATTAACGAAGATGTAAATTATTGACTAACATGACTTTTGTTGACTTTTAATTTTTGATCAAAGCACACTGAGTTAATAGCATTTTAGTTTCCGATTCTTCAAAACAGATGCGCTATTGTTTTCTTGGTCAAGTACCGTATTACCTCTAATAATCGCCGGGCCTCTCCCCAATGAACGTAATAATCGCCGGGTTAAATGTAAGACCGAAATTGCAATGACCGGGCCTCTAGTAATCGCCTGACCTCCAATAATGGACTATTGCAGACACAATATTGTCACTTGTCAGATGCTTGTGATGTAGGAGAGTAGATAGGAATTAAGATCGTTCATTGGACAGATGCATACCGAATAGGAAGCAGCTTCGAATGATGTCAGCACGAGGTTACGCAGGCTTACATGTCGGTGAAAGTACAGTATGCTTTTTTATCGGTGCTAAGTCTACCAATAGACTAACTGGTAGGCCTTTCACATGCCAGTAGTAGAAATAGTAGAATATAATAGAATGTTCATATGAAAAATATAGAGGATGTCCCAGCTAAGGATGCTTCAGGCCTATCTATATTTAACTGACTATTCACTACTTCTCGGACACCAAGTATGTTATTAAGAAAAGAGGAAAATATTGTTCTGATCTTTTGTTCAATCAACTAGGCAGTTCGAGCACCTGCTACAAAGCATTTTCTTAAAATAACCGATTTTCGCAAATTACATAAGACAGAGCATATTCTTGAAAATTTTATTTCGCTGCTCGCCGACCTTCAATAATCGCCGGGTTAAAACTGAGTTTGAAATGACAGTCGCCCCTGTTATTATTAGAGGAAATGTGGTGCTCGTTTCTAGCTTTGAACTACACAGAAAAGTAGATTGTATTCTAGGACCCTCCTCATCGGTGACTTTGTAGACAATATTGATGCATTTTACCCGCCTTTCCTTCCAATCGAGGGTTCACTCCTCTCTGAGCCATATGAATGTTCACATTCATCATGGAAGCAACATGCAGTTCACCTCGTTTATGTAACCAAACGATAAAAGGTCAACTGTCTGCGGGTCTAGGTTGATTTCAAATCAACTGAGGAGTGAAAATAATCAATACTCTGATGTACGAATTCAATACTGGTGCTCAGACAAAGCAAGCGCTAGACGACGGTCAATACAGGAAATTTATTCCGCGCAGAGAAGTTTGTCAATAAATGCAAAATAGGATTGTGTGTTTTCAATCCATGCTTATGGAATGGAAGTGACAGACGGATGTTGGATTCATTTCTGTCACAACATCAACTAAAACGAATAATAAATGATCTTGCACATGTGCTGATACATCAATGAATCAAGAGGGATTCTGTTGAGTTTTTTATTTTATCTGTAGAAGAGATGGAAACCAACCGAGATTTTAACCGTCTTAAGTCAACTGTCATGCTGTCAGCAGTCTGACTTCAGGTCTAATTCACGCGGCTTTGAGGGGGTTTCAGATTGCTATAGAGCACAAGTTAGATAGCTGAAAAATGAAAATTGTGCCTATCAATCACATTTAGTCAACCCATGGAGGAGTGTTCTTCATCAGCAATTTATGTAATAATAATTCCACATAAAATAAAGACATTTTCAAGTATAATTTTCGCGGTTCAATTTTAATAAACGATGTGCCACATGGATCCCTGTACTCCGTAGATTATTTTGGTCTCTGTTTTAGTGTCGTAAGTGGTCGGTTGTGGTCAGTAGGCCCTACGCAATAAATGTAAAATTGAGCGTTTCTATTGATGCAGAATTTCAACGCAGAAAGTTTCTAATGAAAGTTGACAGACTATATGAACTACTAATCAGCTTTTTCATGATGCAGGGTTTCTAAGATTCATTGAATGTACTGAAAGATGCAGTATTGATAAATTTATGGAACAAGTGATGCTGAAAAACATTATGCACGATTCTTTTTTATGAGGCTGCTCAATTTCAATGAACTTTTTGCCTTGTAAAGCAAAAGGTTTTGTTTAGCACCCAAAATTGGCTGAGCGTTTGGGCTGTGTCCTATCAGCTGTGGTTAGCAAACTAAAAAATGTGAACTTTTGGTCAATCCATTTACCGATGCCTCCTAAACAATATAAACTATAATATAAATATATATATATATATATATATATATATATATATATATATAACTACGCAATATAAAATACTGAGACTATTAGCATTAAATCAGGCTCGTGTTGAGCTTTTAGATTATGTAATTTTCACAATTTCGACAACATTTTGGTACAATTTCACTCAATTTATACTTTTTTTGTTTTGCTCTACTTTCGCGTTAACAATGCTCTTAATCGTCAACTGCACAAAACGTATGTCAAAAACTTGAGTGGTCAAGTTTGGGGTTTAAAAGAATGCTGGTGTTTTCAGCTCCAAGAATATGTAAGTTTTAACAAGATCGGCCCATCCGTTCACTGGAAAACTTCAAATTTGAAATAACCCCATGCCCAGCTAGTGAGTGAGTCATCATTTCCCTCGGTTGAGGTCAGGAGATTCCCAATGTCAGATCTGCAGACGAGGGCCTGTCTGTACCTGTTGACAAAAAATATTTCATTGATTTGCTGACACTAAAGGGATTTCGATCCCTGGTACTTTCCAAATTCCGGATTCCGGGATCCCAAAAAAATCAATTCCGGGGTTACGGAACAACTCGCTTCATGGTGTGCAAGAGATTAAGAGTTTTGTTTTCAATGGTGATCTTCAGCTGTATAATTTAATACTTCACACATTTCATGAATTAGTATTGGTAATGTGAATAATGTAAAATTTGATTTTTACTCGTATGATGTGCCTACATGATAGACTAGCTTGTGGAGCGAAACTTAACAGTACAGAATTTTTGGCCTTCCATCCAAATATTATCTTTGGAATATTTGTTTATCAATAGAAACTCTTCATTTACTTCACACCCGTTACTTATTGCGCTGCCATATTGAGTTATATTGAGCGCTTATTGTGTTTCGTTGCAAAATGCTTTTTTATCACATGTCCACACCACGACATACGAAATTCAACGATATACAACCATTAATCAACAGCTACTTTTGTGGAGTGTTTTCTTCTACTGCTACTAATACTACTTATAGAACCAGACAGTACATCATCATCGAACTTCTATTTCTAAGAAATCCAAGTGTCACATGACGGTGAGAGCATGGCCTACATAATGGATGCTACTTAAAATTCATCGGAGAATTATGAATAGATATTTCCATTCTGTACCAATCTCCTCAATAAAGTGTGCTCTTTAAAGAGCAGTTATCAACATTCGACAGAGTACAAGCATTTGAAATATTTTCACGGATGACATGCATTATCTATATGACATGCAAATCAGACGTAATGTAAGGTAAAAACCAAACTATTATTAGGCGCATATTAAATTGAGCGTGTAGTGTTACGGATTTATTTGTGATCCATTTCGAAAGATACCGGTATTAACGCAGAAGACCCAAACTCTTCGAATCATTGGCCCATGGAGCAGAGTAGACTGACATCAGGCTGCTTAGAGTCAAAGTTTAAGTTTATACTATTTTTGAGTGAAAATTGAATGTGCAATCGAGTAAATATTGTTCAATTTCTGAAATTCTGGTCTTTGAATATCTAGCACCTATGTCAAGCACTGCATATTACAGTAGTAGAAATTTCAGCTCCTAAAAATAACTATTAAGTCACTGATAAAGTGATCCCCAGATCCCTTGAGTAAAATCCCTGGATTTCTGGGATTTACAAAACCTACGGGATCCCGAGATTGCAATCCCTATGATGCCTGCGTCTGATAGATGGAGAGACAAGCAACTCATCAATGATTACAGGTTTGGCGAGGGTCAAGATATAATCACTTATGAAGAAACAATTCAAACTTCTTATCAACAATTACTTCACTTAATTAAGCAAGGTTTCCTTGGCCATGTGTCTAGGCAGACCAAGTGAATAGATTATGCAATCAATTAACTATGACCTTGCGATTTAATTGGATGAGAAGAAAACAATAGATAAAAGAAGTTCCGGAGTGTGCAGCGATTTAGGAAGCGGAATGTAATTTTGACGAAAATTCAGTGAAGACTTTTTTACTTACTAAGTACATATACTGTATTTTCTCGAATTGTCTACTTAACGTCAATTTGATGATGTATGTGAACGGCTGCCAACGATGCATGCACACGCTTTCAAATTCAGTTTCATAACATCTTAAATTTCAACCTACAAATGTAATAGTGTAAGGTCCGAAATAGAAATAATTTTGTTTGCGTCATGACTTTTAACTTCATTCGTAATAAATTCTATTTTTACGAAATCCATTATCACTAATGTTAGCATGCATGATGTGCATTATGCAGTGTTGCGCAAAAGCAATTCCAGCTTCAAATTCACAATTTTAAACGCTTGCTTATTAGAACAAGAATTCAAGAAAATTCGACTATTTGCCACCAAATTGTTTTCATTCTTATTCTCTTTGATCTGATGAATTGGTATAACCGGTCATGACGCAGAAATCCCGTTTTGGTTTGAAGCTAAAATATTTTATCAAAGGTCAAATACAAGTACTAATGCGTTCTTTTAGAATTTTTTGAAGTGAGTAATTAAATAAAAAATCAATTCATATCTTCGCCATTGTGTCCTTTGAACTGATGGACGAAAATTTCTTTAAAGCGAAGCACGACATTCCTTCATTTTTTTGTCAAGTGGAATTTCCTGCGCATGATGAAATATTGTCAATCATTCAATTATTCAAAGGTTTCTTCGATGACGTGACCCATCAGAATTTTGAGGTCAATGTTATCTGATGTCGGGTAGAAACTTTTCTAGCGAAAATGAGTCAACGACATTGAGCTACAATATACGAAATTGAGTCAAATAGAACCCAAAGTTACAATTTACTCCCATGAAAGTTTGACTAAGACGTTTTGTAATGTCTGGTGGTCAATAGATATTTTTTGACAGTTGTCCTAACTACAATTTTTTTTTGATTTCTGAGTGATAAGCATGCATATATTATCACCAATTAATTGCTCCCGATGCTTCTTTCACGCATCTTTGTAAATAAGTACTTGTTTTTGTTGTCTCTAACATGGGTCAAAATTCTTGTCAAAGTTGTAAAAAATTGAAATGATTGATTCCACTAGTGCATGTATTAACCCATTTATAGCAAGTGCTATTCGACATGTTGTGCGCACCGAGAAAAGATGGAAAGCTTTTTTGGGAGCAGCCAATATTTCAAAATAGTAGACAAGCGTGTTATTCTAAATTAATACAAAGTATTTGGCTGATGAATAAAGATATTTCTTTTTGAGCTTTAAATTTTGCCTGCTGAATGGAGTTGTAGTAGTCACTTAAATATGAAGACTTCCAAATTCGCCCTTTAAGCGTTATAGTCGATGTACATTGTCCTTTCCAGCTAAATACAGAATGTATTGAGACCTGTCCTGTAGTTCTTTCTGGTCATGCCGATGGAAAAGGAATCAGCGTCTGACAACATTGTGATGGGTGGGGAAGAATGAGGAATGAAGGTTTCAAGTTGGTTCTCAATCAAATAAACGCCTATGTATTACTGTCACATCTTTGGCTTTAGTCCAATATTTCTAGTGTTGACTATATGTTGTTATATTCTTCGCAGCCAGTTTTGGCATTTAGAATTCTAGAAATGATGAATGGTATACTGTACGTCAAGGCTGCACAAAATGGTCTTATTTTGTCAGTGCTACAAACGAATTGGAGAAAAACAATCTACTCCAAGTAAAAAATTTGACAGTTTGCAACATTAAACAGAACAAATAATATCAATATCTCAATAATATCAAACAGTTCTCAGTTCACATCCTACTGACGTTGACTCATCGCTCTTGGGTTGCAGCTCATCATGTTCACCTTCGTTCTGACCTCCATTCTGCGATTTCGTATCTCCAATATGTAGGCCTACGTCATTCTGCTTCTGCTTAGCAGATTTCTTCATTTTCACGCTGCTCCATTGTGTCAACACTCAATGTGGAAAATATATAGTAAAATCTACTCGAAAATTTAAATTATTTCCTCATCAAGCAGTGATATCAAAACATTCCCTTAATAATATCATTAAAGTTATCTATCTCATTCCTTTAGTATGATACAGAAAAGTAATTTGATGGTGCATTTTTCTCCCTAAACATAATATTTTCAAAATTCGGATTAGTCTTATTCTAATCTATTTTTTCTGTCTAACGGTGGTGGAAAATGCGTCTATTACCGATAAAAATACAACATTTAAGGGACAGTCACTTCCATCTCTTGCATTTATCCTGCTTGCTTTTTGAAGCTATGATGAGCAAATTGCTTTAACCTGAAATAGCGATAATATTAATTGATAATATTAAGTGATCGATAACTGATCCACTAATACTTTCATAGAGCATAAAAGTCTATATGAGATGATTAGTAAAATAGACAATGCTGTGTCGTTACTCTGCATTCTCTTCTGTTTCTACTTCTTAGAAATCTTGCGTCTTGAGTTCCTCTTCTCTCTCAACCTCTTCGATTTTTTTCTCCATCACATTCCGCGTCATCAGCAACGCACTCAATGTCAGTATCTCATCTTTAAAAATTCGAATATTTAATCACGAAATCGAAAATTTATTCATGCAAGCTACCCTCAAATTGAACCCGCATTTAGATTCCAAAATATCGCATAACTGACGGATTATATTATAAAAAAAGCGATATCTGCTTTATTTACTGGATTAGTCGAATAAATCACGCGCAGTATATGCTTGACTGTCTCAGTGGAAGTCACATAGACACTTGTCTAGCCCTAAACAAACCTAGCCGATGCCATCCGTGTCGATAGGAAAGAAGTGTTGAAAATTTGAATTAAAGCTTTTATCTGCTGACTTTTATTAGAGATCGGTATTTATGACGGATTATTTGAGACATAATTTTTCCATGCAGCAGAGTTGGTGTTATGAGGAATTATAAACATCCATCAAAAATCGCGAAAGTGTCGGCTGTGCATTTTCATGTCAGACGAGATTGTTCATTAGTCACTGGAAAAGACTTGTCGTCAATTAATTATTGAAGATTCATTTCAAAATTGCAGACATCAAGCACCGTTTCATGAAGGAACTTAATTATCATAAAGTCAAAGTATCATATTTTATCCAGAGTGAAATTGGTACAGCACCGAGCAACTTGGTGAGCAGGCATGAAAAATGATGAGATCGTGATAATAAAATGTCTGCTTGTAGTTCCTGTTCAAGGTTCTGTAATGAATTCTCACCCTGTCACTTCAATGTAACCAAATTCCGACAGAATTGCGTCATAGTTTACATCCTTGTCTTCAGAGATGCGATGCAGAGAAATAATGAATGCGAAGAAGAGGCGAAACGTATTCGTAACACTTTAACTTTCATATCAAACTTTCAGTGGTCTGCGTGGCACAGTGGTTAAGTGCTTGTCCTAACGTTCTTTTGGTTGCTAGCTCGAGCCCCGAAAGTGTCATCGGAAGTCGGTAGGAAGGGCATCCGGATTAAGAGTGCCACACCTCTCCAGAAAAGTCTGACTATGTCAGCACCGTCAAAGTTCCAGTTTGGGGAATTGTGTTGGTAAAGCTTCATATCATCCATTGAAATACCCATGAACAATAGGCTAAAAATAAAATAGCAAGTCATCATCTAGCTAGTAAAAAAGATAAGTAAAAAAAGATAAAAAGCAGTCATCATAGCAAGACTGAATTTGTAAGTCCATGACAAATTTATTGAGAACCGGGCAGGAAAAAATTGAGAAGATAGCAGGTAATAGCTTGAATCAGTGCGATGCGTAGAGTGTACATGATTCCAGCTGATTCGACTTCATCAGCACAATTTTATACATCTTATTGTACAGAGTGCACTTACAATCTTAATTTATACTTGCCGGCCAGATCTGCTGCAGACTTTCTATGTACAGCTGCCATTCTCCTCAGGTTGCTATTGTGATCAGAGTGGACAGAAGTCAGGATTTTTGTGAAGATTTCGTTGGGTCTTGAGATTCGGTGAGAAAATGATTAATAATAAGGGGGGATGAGGATTACAGCTGCTAACTAATCAAGAAAGCTGCTTTCACGCGTGTCAGGTAGCGATTCCTAAATTCCGAAAAATCTCAGTCCCGGGATTGAGTAGAATTGTGGATATGATATTTCAGTTCATACATTACTATGTATGTGGCATACCGGAATGTAGGATTTTCTTGCATTCGTGTATAGTATCGGGACTGACAAGACTTAAAGTATATTCCGCTGTAAGCACAAACTGATAATGGTGGCATTGAAAGTAACATGGTTGGAATTGTATATTCCTGACTTCTGCACTCTCAATCTGCGATTTCCTAAGGTTCGGGATTGGTAGAGAGAGGATGATTCGGGACTAGAGTCTTGTGTTTAAGTGCTGCTATGATATGGCACCATCGTACCTATCGGACCAGCTTGAGGAAGCCACCATGATACCTCGTCGCCAGAGTCTTCGGTCTGCAACCGGCAAGTGTTTGGTTCAACATGCATTCCGCCGCCCAACCTTCGGGGTCGCACCTTTGGTGTGACTGCTAGTCGCCTATGGAACCGCCTCCCGCAAACAGTGACATCTGCATGTAGTGTCTCTTTTTTTAAATGTCCTTTAAAAATGCATCTTTTAAATTGTACAGAGGCCTAGAAGCCATGCCTGGCATAACACCTTTTCTTTTTAAATAAATTCATATTGATTTGATTTGATTTGGTTAGAGCCTGTCTACAAAATCCCAACTTTTTTATCCTTGGATTCGGAGTTGCAAACTCTACACCGGAATCGATGTTGACAAAATGTAAGCATGCCAGCTGTAGCTTCAACTAAAATGGCAAGTTGATCAAAATTGTAGCCATCTGCTATATTTGCACCATTCATTACACTAACAGATCAGGATTCCAAATTATCGAAGAATCCCAATTACGGGATTAAAGAATCCTACATAATAATAGCCTTTTGCCTCAATTCTGTGAATGTTAAGCAAATTCTGTGAATAGCAACTGTAGTCAAATTAAAGCAATTCTTCCTGAACAGCTCAATCCCGGGATTGAGTTTAAACCAGAGGCTAATAATGTAAACAAAACATGTGACCTAGCGAGCAGTTTGCTTCCTGATGATATGAATCCCGAGATTGACTCGTTTCCTTATCCCTGCATTTCTGTCCGAATCAACGAAGGATAATATTGAAAACGGATCAGATTGAGTGGTAGTTCCAGCCCCGACATACCCGCTTCATGTAAAAGGATAAATTGACTTGTTATATCCTTTGGCTCTAAAATATAGCAGTGTTATTTCAGCCCAAAATTTGTGAATCATATGTTTGGAAGTAGGATCGCTCCCCTGCCCTCCACCTGCCCTCCATTGAAATTCAATGTAAGAATTTATTGAAGCTGTATTTCACATGCTGATTCATTACAATCTACATGAGAAATGTCTCAGCATCAATCTTTACTATGTTAGTTGCATTAACGTCACTAGCACAGGTATATTAAGATTAGTTAGTTTATACATGAGCTCTATATATTAGAGTTAAGATTAGCAGCAGATCATTTTTCTCCTGAATTCTTAAATTAGAGTGCTTTTATAGGTTATCTTATTATATTTACATGCTCATAAGATAAGTAGATTATCTTTAATATATGCGCACGTAATATATTTACTTATATACTTTAATGCATTTGACAATAAATACAAATATTCAACATTGCGTTGCTTTCATAAAACGGCTTATTTGATGACACAGACTGAATATGCGATAAGCAATCATGCTGTAAATATAGATACCAGTACACCAATTTTATTGAATCTTTCGTCATCTTTTCGATGTTATTGACAATAACGTTTTTGTCTATTTAAAGAAAATAGGTTCAGGTCCTTTTGTGCTGGCAGTCGGATCTGGTCGGATTGTGTCCGAATTTCTTAAATCGTATTTGCCAGTTCGGTCGTGATCACTCCGCATTCCCAGCTTCAACAGTGTTTTAAGACTTCCTTTGTCATTAAGAATGTGATCTGCTGCGATGTACTCTTTGATATACGACAGAGAATTCTATTTTCTTAATTAAAATGTTTTCTATCAGGAATTCGAAATTGAAATTTTTTACTTATGTTGGTTGAGGTTTGAAGACAAAATTTGATTTGACACGTGGAGGTTTGTGTAATTCGTGGAGATAGAGTTCAAGCTCTGAACTGTTCGATAAGAATAAATGTTGGTAAACGATAACGTGACAGCATTCCATAAGACGAGAGACGTCTCTCTTTTTTAAACCCTTAACTCAGATGACAGACGTTTGCTTTCTGATTCAATGGCACTACTTCTGTTTGATAAACGATTGTGGACGTAGTTTGAGAAAACTTCTGGAATGGTAACAGAGATAAAAACAGCGCTTTTCATATTCCGTGACTCGTGTTCCTTATTTTTCCATGCAATTTTTGAATGAAATTGATTTGAAAGCTTTCGAGTATTACGTTGTAATAAAAGCTCGTTAATCTTGAAAACATTCGAGTATACACCCGAATGTTATTTGTGGTTCGTAATCGATGCGCTTACATCTAATCTGGAAGAGAGCGGAGAATTTCATATCATTAGCCATCGTTTAGTCACTGAAAGGCTTAATTGAAGTGGTGCTGTGAGGATTGAGAAAGAAATTTTGGGTAGAAAATATTCAAGACATGAAGGCAGCATATCTGCTATCTGTCATCATCTTCGTCCGTCTCATATTATCACTCCGATATTCACTCATCTAGAATGGACTCAGTAATGCAAAGCTTTGAAATAAAGCGATACACGATTTGTAGTTTTATGTTTTTGCCTCCTAATAATAGCATCTCGACGCATGGGAGTTGAAAATGTTGAAAAACACTGTATATTTTGATTGATGTAATGTTAATGATTTTTCTGTGTCTCAATGGGATGCTGAAGATCAAAATAATAGTTTCATGATTTTAATCAAACAAAATTTACTCACCTCAAGCTTTTGTGATTAGGAATACTTCGCTTTATGCTATAGTAAATTGTGAACATAACATGCAGGCTATATTTTTATAATAAATTCATGCAGAACAAAGTAAATGCCTCCGAACTTCGAGACCCATAATAATATATTCTGTAAAACGCAGTTTATGATGACGCAATATAATTTGCACAACAGATTTCGATTGTGCAGCTAGGAACAAAATATATGCGGATGTTTCACTTTCTGGGGTGGTCTCCATGGCACAGTGGTTAAGTGCTTGGCCTAGCGATCTTTTGATCCAGAGGTCGAACCCCGAAAGTGTCATTGGAAGTTGGCGAGAAGGGCATCCGGACTTTTATTTATTTATTGAAAATAAAGACAGCAGAACTGCTGATACAAATAGTAACACAAAAGGCATTTACAAAATCATGAAGTTGAGCGAAGGTAAGTAAGGAGGGCACGTCGAAAAAAGGAATTGTTCTCAATTTTGCAAATACTCTCCGGTAAATTGTTCCATATAGTAAGCGTAAATGGCAAAAACGAATTTGTGAAATGGCAAGTGGATTGGGTATCACCCGGTATGCAAACTGCAGCTTGTGACCACTGGTAGCCGCTCGCGTATCCCGTGTGAAGGATCTTCGTGAGAGTTGGAAGCTACTAAGAACAAGATCCGGGGTACTTGGCATAAATAATTTGATGCAAGTTGCACATGGACAACAAATTTCTCCTCAACATGAAAGTGTCCAGAGTGTTAGGATCATAAGCAATGGAACGAAGGAATTTTCTTCGGAACCTTTCAACTTTCTCAATAGTCACCAGTGGGATGTTTGTCATTATTGATGTTCCATATTCCAAGACTGAGCGAATCACCACTTTGTGGACATGAAGTTTAGCTGACCTAGGAAGTTTGTAATCTGTCCGTCGAATCATGCCGAGTTTCATTGAAGCAACTTTCAATCTTTGCAACATATGTGGTGTCCATGATAAGTTGCTGGTTATGATGTGACCCAAAATTTTGATGGAGTCGGTTGCTGAAACGTGTGAGCCTTGAAATGAAATAGATTGGTCTGAATCCAAGATCTGCCTTTGGCGACTAATCACGGTATATTGAGTCTGGAGAGGAGAATTCCACTTGCCAAGTATTTGCCCAGTCACTGACCATCTCTAGGCAGAAGGTGATGGCTTCGCGGGAGTTGGAATAGATTGTAACATCATCGGCGAAAATAAGCACCTTGCAGTTGTTGACAAAGGCAGGGAAGTCCCCAATACACTGCCTTGGGGAACCCCCGTACTCTGCTCAGTAGTAGATGGTGAGAAACCATTCACAACCACAAACTGATGTCGACGATACACATATTCCTCAAGCCATCTCAAAAGTTCGCCATGCAACCCATAATGGTGACATTTTGCAATGAGACCCTTGTGCCAAACTCTCAGAAATGCTGACACCATATCAAGCGAGATGACATGCATCGACTGCTTTTGCTCAAGACAATGCAAGCTGTCTTGTACGAGGATTGATATTGGATGGGCACAAGAATGACCTCTACTAAATCCAAACTGTTCATTGGAGAGGATGCCAGCTTCGTTCAGGTGGTTGCGAATCACAGATGCAATAATCTTTTCCATGATCTTGGCGATTAAACTTAAAAGAGCGATAGGTCTGTAATTTTCCAGACGAGATTTATCACCTTTCTTATGGATTGGAACAATTTGGACTTAAAGCAATACAACGCTCCAGAAAAGTCTGACTATGTCAGCACCGTCCAAGCCCCCAGTATATGAAGAAGCTTAGAATGATAATATCCTTCGTCCACTACGAAGCAATTATTGATTTGATTAGCTGTTCTCATGAGTAAAGCTTTTAGATAGCCAGCCGTCACATATTGTTTGTTGATCTCTTACCAACACGTTCTTAGTCATAATGTGATGTATGATGCCGTGAACCCAGAGAGCCACATTTCCATCTTGTAAGAAACTGTGATTCCCTTCATCCGACCAAGAAGATCGCTGAGCGGTGTTTCAGTCAGCTGATCCTCCTGCGCTCTTCTCACTTCGTGCAAGAGCCGTTTTGGATATTCAACTCCATAATCGATGGATCACGAGCCCTAATGCAGGCTCTATGCAGCCCTGATCGTGCGATAAATGATTTCTAGCTTTGGGGCTGTGATCGAAACAACGTCTACAAAGCACCAACTCCAACTACTCTATGAGAACTCGAGACACGAATTTCAGCCTTTTGATAATTGTGAGGTTCGAAAGGGTCATGACTCTTTTCGAAAGCGGTACCGCCACTTTGCTTCTCAAATAATGGCCGTCAAAGACTCAAAATCTTTTGCAAGAAGTCCCATTATTCTTTTGAATTACATTTGATTCATAATCATTGTTTTTACTGTTGTTGTCTCAGTAGACATTGAAAAGACGTAGGTGAAGGTGTTCAAATAGCGCCTCAGAAAGTTGAAACACTTAATATAGAGGTCTATTCTTTGTTTACTTTTGACAGATGGAAGCATCAAGCGTTTCCTACGAACATCACAGGTAGCAGTTTATTCAAAACATGATCCGAAGATTCCACTTCTTGTCACTGGTATTGATTGTCTACTATCCAATAATGTTCAAAATGTTGCAATTTCCACAATGTTGAACAGACTCGCAAGGCGAAAAGATATTTTGCGAATTGATATGATCGTGGAATTAAGAACAGCACATGAGTTCAAAGACACATCTATTATGGTTTGATGACGAGGAAATGGCTTTATAGATTTCGCTTGTCTGTAGAGGTTCACATGTTTAATAGTTGTAGTCTAGAAGCTGATGTCACCTCAGTGTATAATCAATCCATCAAAAATTTCTCGGAATATTTAAGTGAACTGTTCCATCATGGATGTTTTAGTAGGTCAACGTAGGCCAATGAATTTTATAATGGCCGGAGGATGTTTGAAAGCTATCTTTATGACATAACTGATTGTCATTATCTGACGATTCCAGTGGAACAATGCCTTCGGGAATAATTATTCAACTTCTCTTTCCATAACACAAAGAATCGATTTACTATCCTCTATCCATTTTATGATTCGGATGGATTACATTGTTAGGAAGATCTGAGCTTAAAAATCTTGTTATGAGATGTTATTGTCAACCGGAACGCTTTGGAGACATTTGGATTTAGGAAGATTGCGACAACTTTTATATATCTTTTGTGTTTAAAAATAGCTAGAAAATATTGCTTTTATGTTTTAGCTAACTTTTCACCTTTTCCTAATTAATAATATTTCTTGATAAATAGTAAGAAGAAATGTGGAAAAAAAGTACGCAGCTGTATGCGCATACATCTACATTTCCTTTATCCTGTCATGCGTAATTTAAAATAAACCATAAACGTTACAGTTTTTTCAAGGAAAACTAGAGCTGAAGTATTCATAAAGCCGATACATGTACCTAGATTGTATATTTTTCCGGCTCTTGTCGAGACCAACGTCACATCATGAAGTTGCATATAGAATATAGTGAACAATATTTGCATGTCAAGTTTGTCAAGTACAAATAAATGAGGTGAAAGTCATGCAACATACGCAGATGCAGATATGCACAAGAATTGCGAACAGAAGATTGCCAATGTGAAATTGAAGTGAGAGCCATCTCTTCTTAGGAGCCATTGTAACTAAGAGATGGTTCGCATATACTCATTGAGTTTGCCCAACGGTCGGTACCAATATGCTAATCAAAAAGAGGAAAAGAAGTTAATTTTTTCTCGACCGAAATTGTATTATAAAATCAATATAATTAAGAGCTGTGATGTCTCTAATTGCCAATTCTGTCAATCATGCGTCTCCAAAAGTCCGATATCTTGTCATGTGAAGAATATTGTTTACCTAATCACCTGTAATATTTGCAGTATTTGCAGTATGTGGGGGAATCAAAGAAACAAATACGCACTCGCCTTAGAGAACATTGCTCGCGAGCTAATTCCGCAGTATTTCAACATCTTGCTCTTCATAATCAAGTGTCAATTAATAACATTTCCTGGACAATTTTACATAGCAATTTAATGAATGACAGTCTTCGCCGCAGGGTCGAGGCGAGTGAAATTCAGCGCCTCAGCCCTGCTCTCAACACCATGTTATTGTAAATTCATCTCTCTTGCTCATGACTAAGTCTATGACGAAACGTCGGGCACTTTAATTTTATAATACAATTTCGATCGAGAAAAAATTAACTTCTTTTCCTCTTTTTGATTAGCATATGAGATTGTTCTTCATTCGATTTTAACTGAACAATGATATAATTGCTTTGTTTTAGTTATTCTTAGTTCTTAGCTATTATTGTTTAGATACTTAGATGTATGCATTCCTATGTTGCATGCCCTATCCTTCACTTCATTGACTTGCCCATTGTATTATTGAACTTCATTTCATTTCATGTCATTTGCGACGTGTTGTTGACAGTTAAGTGCTGTCAATCAAATATTGTGGAAGATGCATATGAAATGTTTAATTCGTCTAAAACAAAATATGTTTCAGAAGTCTGTTTTCATCAAGGCTCTGACAAAAAATAGCGAATGCCTAATATAGCGAAATCTTACATCAGCGAATTCTCAGACTTGAAGTATTATGTCATAGAGAAATTGATATCTGCAGCAAGTTACTGATGGTCACTACAACATGCCTGTTGCTATGTTCATTCTTTGACTTGTCCCTTCTTTTATCACTTCACAAGCTGCTATTGTTATTTAACTTCCCTTTGAAGACGACAGGACACTCGGATGTGTTTAATAAACAATTCAATTGAATTGAATATTAATGCGTATAGGGAAATAAATTGTGATCTGATGATTTGATTTCCGAGTTTATCAAAATAATTATTATAATGTTATATTTGTCAAGAACCAATACATAAATCAAAGTTAAAATTTAAAGTTAGAAATCAAAGTTAGAAAAGAAAGTTATAACAAGTGAAAAGTGACAGATATCAAGCCCATGAAGGGTGATGGAATCAAACTTCATAAGAACAGTTCACTAAGTACGCATGGAGGTCTTCATGTTCACCACAAGTCCAAGCGCCTGAAATATTCAACCAACCTTGACTTGAATCTGCCAACCGACCCCGCCGACACTTCATGTGCTGCAAGTTGATTCCAATGCTGCAAGGTGTTGACAGTGAAAAACACCGATCTGTATTGGTGGTGCTGTATAGGCATCAGTGTTTTGAATGGATTCCCACGCTGGGATCTTGACGAAGAGGTGAAAAATCTCCCGGCTTAATCGAAGTCATACCACTGAGTACTTTGAGAAGAAAAATAAGACGATAAAGAATATAAGTGAAGAATATAGTGATAATGAATTGAAAGTATTTATAATGCTGTTTAAACGGAATTTTACTATTTTGAATAGTGATAATGCTTCCAACCGTTCTTTGTACTCAAGCTGACGCAACTTAGGAAAAACTCTGGTGAAATGGTTCTGCACCCGCTCGATTTGAAATCCTGCCCATTTGGTACTGGGTGACCACACGATACTCCCATATTCTAGAATGGATCTTACATTAGATTTATAGATCGGCATTAAAACTTCAGGAACCCTACTTTGGAAAGATTTAATCATTGTTCCTAGCACGCGGTTGGCCCTTGCTACAGCAGCAGCAATGTGAGAGTCAAACGACATTGGAAGACTGACAGTGATGGCAAGGTCTTTGAAGGATTTTACACTTTCAATCTCAGAGGTTCTTAGCTTGTACCTTTTACAAATATTCCCCTTTCCTAAATAAATACATTTACTCTTGTCGATATGCAGTTGGAGACCTTTATTGCTTGACCATAAGTCTATCGATGAAGTAGTTTCTTGAAGGTTATTTGTGACCGCATGACACTGATCCACCAACTCACAATCATATGCAACGGCCAATTTAACATCATCCGCATATTTGATGATCATTTCACCATTTGTACAAGAATCCACTTCATCGATGAAAAGAAAAAAGAGCAACAGAAAGAAGTGCGATATGGTCCTATAATGTATCAATGTGTTATAATGTTGTCACTTTTCTTATCAAGCAAAATTAATCAGCGATCACACGTATCTGAACGGTCAGATTGCAGGCAGACCTGTCGAGTGAAAAGTATGCATCTGTGAATCAGTTTTCCTCAGTGATAAATTCATCAAATGGAAATATTATTCACGCCGTTTGACTCTTCATGATCTAAATTACTGACTGTACATTTTATGTGGTGTCAATCTTCTGGTTCGCCAGTACTTAGACTTGAATTTGCATTACGATCAATGGAAAATTAATCTTCTTGCCCAATACCCCTCGAGACTAGTTTTGACCGTGACCATCAGTATGAAAGAATGCCATCTCTAGACCTAAACACGCAGATATAGCAATTTATCTCTGCGGGCATGATAGAGAAATGAGCCGTCAATCCACTTCAGCATTCTGATGAATGTTATTGATTATCGAAATATTTGATCATCTCTCCTTCTATCTTTTGTATAATGCATGTTCATCATTGTCGTGTTCCATCGTATAAACAGAAACACTTGAACATTTCAGCCTCTCCTCCAAGTCAATAGCTTCTGTTTTTGTTTATGTTTTAATTTTAACATGTTTATGTTAGCCGCAAGTCGGCAATAAAACATTTTTAGCTTTATTGACTTTGACGTGTCATTGCGATTGTTTATCTCGACAATAGTCGGCAATATCAATCGACCCTGTGAATACCATGGCGCTATATTTTTGATAAAATATCGCACAAAATCAGACATTGACGGAAATAATCTTCATTGTCTAAAAACATCAAACGTCGCGACTTCACATGTAACTCGCTAGATAATCAATTATCCAATAACTGTATCCGATAGTTTCACTACAACAATAATTCGATATCCGGAACAGCACTAAATAAAGCCATGACTAAACAAAAGGATTTTGGACTCCTCAATCAACCAGGGAAGAGAATCCTCCGGATTTATCCGGAACTCCGGATTTTTTTACGGCCATCTGGGTCATTTCCGAGATTCACCAGAAAATGCAATGAAATTGGAGGGGTAAAGGGTAGGGGGTAAGGTACGTGGGCCCCTAAGATGGAATGACATCTTCATGAAGCAAACGCATGATCTCTTCTTAAGACAGCATCTTCATGATGCGTTGCTTATAAGACCCCTCTGATCACAAATTATTACAATTGATATTATCCATATTTCCCCTTCTGACGATCAGTGCGCCCCTCGGGTGATCAGTGGGCCACTCTGACGATCAATGGGCCCCTCTGACGATCAGTGGGCCCCTCGGGTGATCAATGGGCCACTCTGACGATCAATGGGCCCCTCGGGTGATCAATGGGGCCCCTCTGACGATGAGTGGCCCCTCTAGTGATCAGTGGGCCCCTCTGACGATCAATGGGACACCTCTGACGATGAGTGGCCCCTCTAGTGATCAGTGGGCCCCTCGGGTGATCAGTGGGTTACTTATTATGTTGTTTACCCGCTACGTGATTTATGTTTCCTTGCTACGTTTTTTGACTCTTTGGCAGGTCCCGTCTCCGACACCGTACATTTTGAATTAAACAATTCCACTTGTTGTACTGTGTGCGTGATATATTATTACTCGTACATTATGAAACTATCATACACGTCAGGAAATTTTGGTTCACAAAACCTCCCTCATATCATATCATTTTGAAATAACATTGAGCTCCGAAAAGTTGTAATTCCTGCGTGATATAATTGCCGAGAAAATGCTTTCTACATTCTAGGCACATTAAAAAGCTTAAATTCTACTAGTTGCACTCCAAAAAATGTTGGAGGTTTCGCCTGCAGCGCATTACAAAACATCAAAATTGTACTAGCTACAGCGGCGCATTATAAAACATCAAACTTCTACTAGATGCGCGCTTTATAAAACATCAAAATTGTACTAGTTACACTCCCAAAATGCTGGAGGTTCCACCTACGGCACTTAATAAAACATCAAAATTCTACTAATTGTAATAATAATAGTAATAAGTGTTTATATTTCAAAAATGAAAATCGAATAACAGCACATGACAATTCAAGTTACACAAGTTACAAAAGAAGGACACTACATACAAATGAGATATCGCAATGGCTGCCTCACACCAAAGTGTTCAAAATTGAAACAATACTTATCGCTTTATATTGACATTATATAGTGAACACGCCTCGACGTTTTGTTCTGTGTGATGGAAGAATGAATCATCCCGTTTCTGACAGCGGCGGTAGACGATCGTACAATATGTGATTCGGTGACATCACTTTGCCGAGAAATCGTAGAACAAACACCTTACGTCTTTCCTCTAAAGAAGCAAGGCATTCATTAAAACAATGCTTTCCACAAATCAAGCGATGAAATCTTGACTGCGTTCGCTCAAGACGAGTCGAATCATTTGCAGAAATGTCCACAAAAAGGGGCGCACAGTAATCAATTATAGATCGAACGAGTGAGTTATACATAGAAATAAGGAAACTTCTTGGATAAGATGGTTTTAACAACCTGAAAGCGTAAAGTTTACGAGATGCACTGCTTATGACACTATCGATGTGGGTTGACCAATTCCATTTTGAATTAAATGTCACCCCCAGAACTTTTAGATGATCAACGCAATTTAAATTTGTCATTCGAATATCAGGTATTCAATAATTGCTCTTTTTGATGATGAGATACTTGCACTTATTCTCACTTAGTGCTAGACCGATGGAAATAGACCAAGCAATCATGCGCTGATGTTCTGAAATTATTAGTTTGAAACTATTGTCAAACGAGTCTTTCAGAAGAGGAAAACAAAAAGTCGTATTATCAGCATATCTCACTACTGAATACTCAGGAGAGTGACTTTGGCAGAAACCCGTAGCAACAGAAAATAAGAATGGACCAAGAATGGATCCTTGTGGAATCCCGGAAGTGACCGACGCCTTAGAGCTTGAATGGTTGCCAATGCGAACAAACTGTTTTCTGTCTGAAAGATATGATTTAAGTCAAGAGACAAAATTACCCGGGAAATTGCATTCTTGTAGCCTACGCAGAATTTGATGATGGGGTAATTTGTCGAATGCTCGTGAGAAATCATATGAAATTATACACGCGCCACAAGTTGATTGATTGTCCAAATACTTCGAAATGCTGTCCTGAATAGAGAGTAAGGCGCAGGTTGTCGAGGAGCCTGGTTTGAAACCAAACTGATTTGATCCACAATTGCTTACGAATCTCTCTTTCAAGGAGCAAAGTACGACTTGCTCTAAAAACTTGGCAGGAGTAGGTAAATGCTAATTGGTCGTATATCAGTTAGGGAAGGATTGGAGACTTTGGGTATGGGAGTCACTGCACAACATTTCCAAACGAGAGAAACAGCACTTTCATTAAATGATAAATTGTAGCAATGAGAGGGGTCGCTATCTTATGTAGAACATTCGGAATATCGTAAGACGACTTGTTTCCCTTGAGTTTATCAAGTAGGAAGAACACTGTCCTTTCATCGACGCAGAAAGCTTCAGAAAGTCCAGCATCTACCTCAAATCGCAAGCATTTTTGAAAATGCGAGGCCAAGGAAAAATTGATGTATTCGATAGCATCCTGGAGGCTTTCATATTTAGACACGATCTTGTCGATGGGATTGTGATCACGTGTTCCAATAGTAGTTTTAACTGCTGTCCATACATTTTCACGAATACTTTTCTGAGTCCACAAATATTTGGCTCTTTGGATTTCCGATCGGACTTTCAACTTTAAATGTTTATATACAGCGAAATCACCCGACGAAAAGCATTCCACCTTCTGTTGATAAGGGATTTAACTATAGAATTCATCCAAGGCTTATCCTTGGGCGATTGGTATACACTCATCTGTCAACAACTGTAAAATTTTGTGAAAATAATAACATTTCATGTCAAGAGTTATGGATCCATCATACACAAAAAACCAGTCAATCTTTTTCAAGGAGGACATAAAGTTACACAGGAATGACCGACGCAAATCATACACTTTTCCAATTGCATAAAAAGTTGTATTACTATTTACATTATTCGGTCTTGCCATGAGGGACGAGTGGGGTACCTTAGATACATCAGTGGGTGCACAATTTTCTACAGTATAATGATTCGACAAATTTTCAGAGAGCAAAATGTAGTCTAATTCAGCACTTCCGTATGTGACTTTGCAATTCAAATTTATCAAGGCTGCCATGTGAGATGGCAGTCACATCGAAACGATTCAAATCTCCACAGATAACAACATCAAAATCGTAGTGCTTGCTCAACAATTTATCAATTTCACTGATGGTGAAATAATTCAAATATTCACGATCGCGAATAGCTAAAACTGGAGGGATATAAGCGACAAGAAAAATTATCTTCGTTGTCAGAAGCAGCAGAAAAACAACTCAAACTCCAACATGGAAGTGACCTCTACCTTTCTATGTGGAATAGAGTCACGAATCCATACCGCCACTCCACCTCCAATGCGATTTATTATGTCAGTTCGAATACAGGAAAACGCTTGAACTTTGATTGACTCATTATCTATGTTGGGATGTAGCCAAGTCTCACAACAAACAAAGACATCAACATTTTTCAAGAGAATCGTTGTACAAATTTCGTCGATTTTGGAGAAACAGAGCGAACGTTCGCTAATCAAATTGAAGGAAAATCGTATCGTCCTCCATCTAAAAACTCTAACGAAAATTCTGTTGACTTGAAGCCATATTTACAATTTTCCCGCGATATATCTTCACTTGCTCACCTTCATTTCTCTTTCTTTTCACTTCAGATCTTAGAAATTTTTGATGTTCTTGCTGAAGAGGCGTGAGATCCGGATTAATGAATACCATCTTGTAATTGTTCATCTCTCTCAACCTTTTGCCAGCCCCCAGTAATTTATGCTTTGAGACTTGGTCAGCACAAATCACTTTCAATAAACGTGGCCGGACTGAACTGGATTTTCCAATACGTAGAATATGGGAAATTGATACATTTTGAAGTTCTAAATCCTCAATCATATTAGCATCATGTTAGCATCATGCAATTTCCGTTGTTCCAGCGTCCCATGATCCTTCTCAACTACGCCACTGATAAGAAGGTTTGGTTTTCGAAATTCACGTGCTTCAACCTCTTCCAAAACCAAATTACTTCGGTCAGATATCACAGATAGAGATTTGTAAATATTATTGATCTCAATTTTATGCTGCTCTTGAGTTTCTTCTAATGATTCCAAAGACGTTTCAACATATTCCAACTTTGTTGATAGAGCATCAACTCTCTGTAGGACAGCATCCATCCCCTCAATCATTCGAATCTCTAGATTGTTATCAACACCTTAACATTCTCCATACACGAGCACTCCACCTCTATCTTTTTCTTACCAGATCTCTTGGTCTGGCGTTGTTGACACAATATAATTGAAGCGGTGAGATGCAATAGATCGATCACAATGAAGACGCAAAAATAACAATGTAGCGAGAACCAATTAGCAAAATAAGTTATCACCTAGGTTCGAACACAGGACAAGAGTAGTGTTTATAAAGCATGTTTATAAAGCAGTGTTTTATGAAGCATCATATTCTACTAGTTACACTCCCAAAAGAGAGATTTTGTCCCTGGTACTTTGCCATAATTTCGTAGCTATTTAAAATTGACTCTTTGATTACTTGTTATGATATCAAAACTGAAAATGGGCCCCCTCCGGATTTTTTGTGACACGGCGTTCTCATCCCTGATGATCAACATGCTGTCGATAGACACAGCTGTTTGCTTCAATGATTGTTTACACATTCCTCGTATGCAACCGATTCGAACCTTCAGAATTTGTATGAGAATTACTGATGACATGAAAATGACTTTATCATACATTCCAGATTGTGGCGCTGAATTATCAAACTGCAGGATTGATGATGGATCTCAACAACGGCTTCTTCATGAGAAATGGCAATTGTGGCTACGTTTTAAAACCTACATTGATGCGAGAACCGTTGTCTTTCTTCAGCATCAATACGAAGGAAGGTCTTCCTGGTGTTTCCCCTCAAGTAAGATGTTCGACTTTTCGTGGTTAGTGGATCGTGGCTGGCCAAAGTATTGCTGTTTACGTAATATTCCCTGAGGCAGCGGATCTGTCCTGTAAATTCAACATTCATAAACGTTTTCTAGACCATTTTTCATTGAAGTTTTCCTGTGTATATAAGCACCTTTATGGCCAATGTGATCAATCTTCTAGTGGGGGCTCTGCTTTAACAGATTAACTCATATTATGGTATTGATATGTATCGCATCTTTCATATATTTAATATTTTACAACTGTAAATTGTATGTATCAATAAGTGTACAAAAAATAAGAATGACAATTAACTAAATTCAGTTGTGGATTAAATGTCGGTTCTAATGTCATCCACATAACTCTTTTGTTACAACTGTTTAATGTGCATGATGCGAAGACGAATCAAATGCTGTTGGAAAGTCCTTTGCCAGTGACTGCACCATAATATGAGTGTATCTAAAATCCAACATTTTATCAGTAAAAGTCATGCAGTATATAGTAGTTCAGAATGTCGATGAACAGTTTGATTGAGAATGGAAACTTCAGAGTTACGAATTCTCTTCAGCTCACAGATTCTACTTTTGAATTTCCATTGGATTGTAAATATTTTTGCTTGTAATTTAGTAGCTAAGTAGTAGTTTGATAACTATTTAACTAATAATATTATCTACTAAACTTTTATGCAATAGTCCGGTCGGGAGATACACTCATCCTTGCACATATGACAGGTTGAAATATAGCGAACATTCATTTACAAAATAAATTAAGAAAATAATCGAAACTTTTCAATACATACAAATTCTATCGCATAGCTTAACACGAAGATAGCTTCAATTCACTGGCATTTTTTGGTATACAGAGGCGCTGTAGTCAAATTTATAGGTTTTTGTGTGCGTTCCATTTTCCATTCTGTTCGAACAAATATTGGCTCGGAAAACACTCAACTTAGATATTTTGAAATATATGATTCTAATGTTGTTGTTTGAATTCTCATGGGTTTACGAGAGATGGAAAATCTTTCGATTTCATGTTCGCTAGAAATTGTCGTCAGATGCGCTGCTGGATTTCCAAATCAGACTTTCAGATGCACCATTTTCATGAGTTGGTAAAGCCAGCGATAGCATTGAGATAGAGAGATACTTCATTCATCAGTGCATTTCAACTTCCGTGATCATGATTGTACTTTTTGGATTCTTTTAATCATAATGATTTTACTGTTTTCCAAAGTGATTGATCAAATTTATGTATTCATTTAATTAATGAAAAGATATCCAACTCTCAATCCTGAAGCTGCAACCTATGCTCCAGTTCCTTGCTCAAGTTTTGTGACTTTTTCCTCATCTAGAAGATTTATTAAAAATGTAAAACATTCCCTGAACAGACAATTAACGACCTATTAGCAACTTCTTTTCTTTTGCAACTCTGTTTCTTCATCTTGCCTTTTTCAAGAATAATTCTCAGTTGCATCAACTCACGTCATTGTTTCCTTATGTCAATATTCCTGCGACGTAAGTAATTCAGAGCTATTGTAACATATTTAGTCTCCATGCGCTACGAAATAATGTTGAATAGTGCTACTTTACCCCGAAAACAATCTAAAACTTTTGATTCGGAGCTGCTGACATCTTCTGGTCCAAAGTCTGCCCTCCATATCGGACTGCAAGTCTTCAAACACAGAAACAAGAGACAGGATAACCAATGGACGCATTCATCCATCGCGCATTTGCGATTGAGTCTGACAAAGATTTTTTGCATCTTTCATATTTTCGCTATATTCTCTAGTTAGATCAGTGTTAAACAAAATCTGTATTACTGTTGTGAATACAAGATCTGCTACTAAAACGTTGCTTTAAAAACGAAATTGTCTCTTCATTCTTCCATTCAGCTACATGTAATTGTTATGCCGAGGAGCACTATACATCAGTTATTTTGTGGATCTTCTTTTGTGAAGTATTAGTGTTACAGAATTTAGGCTCCAGTGAATATTCGTTCCAGGACTGCTGGTTGGTGGGATATGGCAGGTATGGGATTTTGATTCCAATAGTAATGTAGAAGTCTACTAAACTTCTACTATGTAGAAGTTCCATAAACAGATTAGAAGCAAAGCTAAAATTTTGACAAGTTTCGGATATTCTGTAGGCCTTCTTTCCGAATTGATTAATCAGAGCTATTGGGCAAAATAGAATTAACTTTTATGTGCCTCATGTCCTTTCAAAATGTCACATGCAATTGCAGGGCGTTGAAGATAGGCGAATGATATGTCTGATTCTGTTATTCGAACTTCCAGGGTTTCAGCATCTTATTTTCGCCGTCACCTTTTGGCTTCGGGCTGTGCACCCATTAATCTTCAGATAAAACTTGTTGTACGAAAGAGTAAATCGGTTCCTGAAATCTTCCCCGCAATCCCACATGTTCCAATTTTTCCAAAGTCATCAAATCTCGTCAAATTCAGTCACATTGGATTTAGAAATAGAATGGACTTGATCTGTCACTGAGTGATAGTACAGCACCACTGAAAAGTCTCACTTGAACCCTGGAATGAAGGATTGGTCCCTTGGATACTCAGAATACAAGATACAGCTGTGATCATGAACTTCGTGGGATTGTTGTGTACAGTGAACAACAAAGCAAGTGCGGTACTTATGGGTTATCTCCCCCCCCCTCACCCACGTTTTCAAATTTGTCTGCAATCCGTAGAAATGAATTAATGATCAAAAAACTTCAGAGACACGTATTTGAGCATATTTTCTACCCACATGCAGAATTTTATGCAAATCGCACAAGTACTTTTTGAATTAGGAGCGATAACTTGCAGTGCAGCGATGTTGGCAGCTTGATCTGACTTCGTATGACCTCACCGTCGGAGCAGAAAGCACTTGAGGTCAACAAGGTCATTTCCCGACAACTCGTGAAGATGATGACCAGGCCACATCCTGTACATTACATGTAATATGCTTTGCTTAATTAAGGTGTGGAAAGGTAGTGGTCGTGGGAAGATTTCAAATAGCAGTGGATGATACGAAAAGGGAGAGAGAACAATGCGCACACGAGTTACAATAACACGTCGAACAGACGAAGTCAGATCAAGCTGTTGACATCGATACACTTCACGTCATCGCCTCTAATGCAAGATGTACTTGTCTGATCAGCATAAAATTTTGTATGTGGGTAGAACATATGTTTAAGTACGTTTACCTGAAGTTTGGTGACGATTGATTCATTTTTGCAGATTTTGGACAAATTTGAAAGCCTGGGGGTGGAGATAACCCATAAGTACCGCAGGTGCTGTAAATTGTCTACAAACCAGAGGAATTTTACACACTACGCCTTTGCGACGGTAGTGAGAGTGCACTTAGGCGAAGATCATTGACGATGCAACACTCGCGGGTGTCAACAACAAAAATGTGAGGCGTGGAGGGGGGGATGCGAAGAATAGAAATACTACCACTAGGTCTTTATATGAATAGTCGAATGATTCCGTTTGATTTTTTGCATTGGTATCAACCTTTGATATTCCATATTTCGCATCTCCACTTTCACAGTGAGCCTAATGTTCATTCGAACCTTAAATTAATATATTCATAGGCTCAGGTTTCGCAGGAGAAGATCCTATGCAAATCCCCGCAATCAATGTATTTAGGATACTGTGCTTACAAGAAGTTTCCGGTAAAGTACATTCCGAACTGACTGGGCCTACTTCATTCAATTTTCAAATCACAGCTTTGCTCCTTGCCACCACTCCCTTGTTAGCGAAGTCAGACAATTAAAATTTTCAGGCATCTGTCAAGCGTTAGAAACGTAGGATCGTAAGCATCGAGTGATTTGCGAGATATCATTGCTTTCCCATTTTGACAACATCAATGATCCCCTAGGCTTAAACAGCACCAGAAAATGTTTGCTTTGAAGATGATTAATTAGATATTTATTATGCAAGTTTTCTCGCCTTTTCTATCCCTATTCGTCTACCGACGCGACGAACCCATCAAATACTTCGTGTTGCAATCATCTGTCATGGATCGTAATGATAATCAAATGGGTTTGAACTTTCGATCTCTATCACACATTCCCTTGGCTTATTGCATGTTGTCGTGATTTGATTATCTACTTAGCCACATTTTGTGATTCATATTCACGTTGTATTCCGATTTCTTGGTGAAATGCTGAATTTCTTCCTTTATCTGGAATATCTGTATTCATACGTTCAAAATAACTGCAGTGTGCAATCATCTTTTCAGACTGAAGTCCTCTAAAGATTATTTCCAGTGCAAATTAAGACGATTATTTAACGATACTCGATTTTGAGCGTCGGAGCAAGATAGAGTAGGAGGATCTGAGGATTCTAGAAGCTGTGATGTTTGTAAGGTGGGCCTCCATGCCCTGTCTCTCTAACTGTCTGTAGTTTGATTTCAGCATAATCCAAATCGCTTGTAAACCGAGATATTATGAGTAGGGCAATTTTTTTATGACATGTCATATTTTTAAGGTAAGGTAATATTTTCATAATTTCTGTGTCTCATCATATGTAGTCATATTTTGGTCATTTTGCTGTAATTGTAGACTGTTAGAGTTACCGGGTAGTAGATATACGCATCATCATGACGTAGAAATGATGATAAATATGAATAAATGCTCGTAGAAATGACCGATGCTTGCAGAATCAAGCAATATTGGTCTTCTCAACAGCGCGATACAGCCTGAGGACAGTTCCAATGCGTGCATTGCCTACAGATATGACTGTTACCGGCGGCACCAGGATTCTCTAGTCTGTCGTCTGCCTTGCCCTTGCCAGCCAGTTGCTCCGGCAGAGCGTTCTTCTCCATATTGAAGAAGATACTATACAAAGACAGACTTTTTTAACATCAAATGAAGTAAATTACACTGTTCTGTACAAAAGTCGCTTCCAATAAATCGTTTTATTTGTCTTAAATTGAACTTTTTAACTTTTGCCTGAAAATGGAAACATAATTTCTGCTATATTTTAAGATTTTTAAATCTTGCCAAACTACAATTTACGATTTTTTGGTTATATTTTAAGCCTTGTTAGGTCATATTTTTTCGATTTATAGGTCACAAAAAATTGCCCTAGTTATGAGTGTTAAATTCGCGATGCTACAAAAATTGCTTCATGACAGTTCGCTTCCAATGTTAATTGACACCCTGAACATAGCTGTGCATGATGATTTTTCATTTCACTCATATTTTTCAACACACTTGTTGATGTTCATGTTGTTTGATACATGGATTGAAAGGTTCCGAACTCAAAACCTAGTAAATGCGAATTTTTTTTCTCTGTCAGGTCTGCACCAAATGTATACAATCTCTCAATCCTATACACCGTAAATCTCAGCATTTTCAAGTCACATTTTTGCGTTGATATGTAAATTTTCCTTCGGTGTTTGTATTATCATTGTAACAACATATTTTTGGGTAGTGATGAGTTCATAGAATTATTAAGAACTATTTAAAAGCTCTTTTATGACTATGTAATTCGTGGAAGGATGTACGTTCAAGACGTTGTTGTCACACACAATACGACGATTAATGGAATGCACGCTTAAGGTAAAAATAGAAGATTGTTCTGTTTCCCATGATAAATACATAGATACTGCAGCACAGTGTCTTGGACTCCAATATTAGATGGGATTTACAATGCTATTTCAAGAATTGCTTATAAATATGAAGTGCTATTATGTTACAAAGCTCAAGTAGTAGTCAAAATTTTGTTTGATGGAGCAAAGTGCCTAATGACTGTATGCAGTGTCCCGGCCAGCGCGCAAACTTACGCCGTTGTAGATTTTGCGTGAAAATGCGTAAATTGAGAACTGTGGGCGTAAATTCATCATTCAATGGCGAGTGACACCACAGGTCTCCGTGGCACAGTAGTTAAGTGCTTGGGCTAGCGATCCTTTAGTCCAGACGTCGAGCCCCAAAATTGTCATTGGAAGTCGGCAGGAAGGGCATCCGGACAACAACGTTCCAGAAAAGTCTGACTGTGTCAGCACCGTCCAAGCCCCCAGCATGGGTAGTGGTGACATTAAAGCTTCATTTTTTTAAAAAAATGAATTATTTGCTATCTGAGATTTCTGATTGATTTAATGGAAAATGAATGTCAAACATCTAAATCAACAACATGAAAATTTATCAATAACGTAGGTAAACATTTTAATCAAATATAATGATGGTATCCTCCACAATCCCAGCCACCATCAATAACAAAATCAAAACATTTCTATGCGTTAGTTTTTGCCACATGCCTCGTCTTTGTCCACTGATGAGTTGTCAAGTCCACTCGTCTTTAAAACTGCGCATCGCTCGTTGCAATAATCGTATCGGCTCACCTCAACCATCTTCTTATCTATCCACATTGATAGTCAAGTCGGAGATGTTTCATTTTGATACGTAGTCAGGAAAATTCCAAGAAAAATGTTGTTATGGTTAGGCCTACCTGTAAGTGCTGATATTGAGTTTCAATTGCAACTGAGCCTCAAACCGAAAACACAATCTACTAGCTGAGCATGTTGTACTAAAATTGCTTCAGAAAGGAAATCTCCCTTCTCAGCGACTTATTAAATTGTGTTGAAATGTGCGATGAAGTGTCTAGTCAATTCATGACTACGGTATCAGCTGTATCGAGATTCGTGATCGTCATCAACTTTCCTTATCACATTTTGCTTTTGAATGTGTTGTGTTTTTTAATACTGAAGGAAATTGTCAGTTTGACATTTGTGATATGTTTTTTCGACTAAGAGATTTTCATCATTATCGCACTGCATGATCGATTGTCAGTTGACAGGCATTATTCATAAACAATGATATTGTGGATTTACTGTCCAACTTAGGCTTATTCATGCTGTGTGTAAATTCCAATGTGGGCGTAAATTTTGTGAAAATTCCTGACCGTGATGTTAGATGCATGTAAATTCATGTGGTACTGGTAATCTTTGTAGAAAAAGTGCACTATCCTACATGCAGAATCGTGCAATACAGTATCAATGAGCTGTTTAACTATTCATTCATCATTGCATCAACTTTGCAAGGTTGGCTGTTAACCAACAAAAGCGAATGTCACACACACACACACAACGTTTTACGTTTTATGACAGCACAGGTGATGTCCATCCGTAAATCTGCAGATTCAAACACTATTAGATCGTAGCACAACACTATGATAATAATCATAATAACAATAATCATTTAGTTGACATTGTGTAACGACGTCCTTTGTTTGTGTTGCCAGTATGTGGACACGACCTATCGCGCATTTACTTTGATCTTCAATATAGGAATTTGATCAAGTGCACATTCGTCCCGTGAGAATCACAAAGTTAATTACTTTACAATTAATTTTGTTTCAGTACTTTGCCATTGATTTTAAAAACTTCCAAGTTTCACGCTTAAACTTTTTACTTTCAACCTGTCAATAGTTTCCTCTACGGATGTTAATTATTTGCAGGATAGATGAATCGTGATCGAACAAAGAGAAAGTAATTAAGAGCGGTGGCTTGTAAGTCTTTCAAATCAGAATATATGAGGTCAAAAAATCGATTAGTTTACCGGTGTAATCTCATCAAATGGTTCCGCGTGCTCATTCATTCAATTCTTCTACCTGACAAAGTTGAGCCTTTAATGATTTATCTCGCATTTAAGTCTGAGGAGAGTAGAGAGGCGTTGTTGGGCAATTTCATCTGCACCGTGCGAGGATATTACGCTGGTATCGGATATTTATCGCCCGACAGCCTCTATATGTACATTGTTAGAAAGAAAATCGACAATAAATTCATGTGTTGAATACATGGGGACTGTTCTTCAACGTGTCATGTCTCTGTGGCACAGAAGCTAAGAAAGCGTAGCGATGTCTTTGTCGCATGGTCAAGTGCAAGAATGTCATTTGAAGTAGGCAGGAAGGGCATCCATTAGTGGAACCGCAACATTCCAGAAACGTGACATGTTCAGCCCATTCAAACACCCGATAGGAGAAAAGGTGTTTAGAACTGGACTTCACATTTAGGATTTTTGTCAATGATCCTGACCTACAATAACGTCAACTTAATAACACTGTCATTAACATAGAGTAGATTTGAATGGAAATAGTGCCATCGCCAAACCTTCAGGACATTCTTTCTTGTGCAAGTAGTTGTGAAATCATTATGATGGGCTGGACATTCTTGTTAATGTTGCGGGAACCTGTTCAGTTCAAAATGTATGTTTGCCCTTACGGACCTACCAATCATGAATATTGACTGTTTCAGAGTCATGTGTCGGATGATTGACATTCTGATTTTGAGATAAGTGTAGTTGAATTGAGAAGAACAACTGCAGGTAGCCATGTTCAGACATAGGATATTAAAACAAACCCACAACTGCTGCAGTTGTTATTTGAAAATATTAAACTAAATTACCGTAAAACCTCTATTTGAACGGCACCTCTAATATAACGGCAGTCTAGAGGAGGAGTTGAAAAATTGAATGGCACCCTCTAATTGAGCGTCACCTCTAATTTAACGACACTTTGAGAAGAGCTAGACACGGCGAGAAGAGCTACACCAAATCCGGCAACATGCGAGCGCCATCAATGGAAGTATACTTGAAATGGATTGTCGATGCCTGGTATCAGCTGCCGAAGGATCTGATCATCAAGTCATTCAAAGGATGCGGACTGACCAACGCTCTCGACGGCTCGGAGGATTGCCAGATCCATCGTTTCAAGCCAGACTAGGACAGTCCAATTCAGACTGGTTTGCAACTTCTCCGGCAAGCCCGAGCCAATGCTGGTGTCGAACGTGGAATCAATCAAAACTTTGACGATGATGCTGAAGGTGATGCGAATGACGAGGACAGCTACAACAGCGACGTGTCACTTGATTTTCACTAGTGAGTTTGTGATTTCTAACCAGTGATTACCGGTAACCTGTGTTTGTTAACTTTTGTCAAATAGATATATGCAGAGTTCTTATGTTACATGTTTTCGCTTTTCATCTATAAAATTTACAGATTTAAGATAAAAATTACTGAAAATTTCATCTCTAAATTCTGATCAGCTAGTCGAAAAATATAACGGCACCCTCCAATTGAACGGCACCTCTAATTAAACGGCAGTGCGGGGAAAGTTTTGAAAAATAGAGCGGCATGCCGTTCAAATAGAGGTTTTATGGCATTCATTTAACTGGGGGTGCACCGGATTTTACTTCCAAACGGCCGGAGTCGGAGTTTTAGCATCTGGAATGCTGATATTTTACCCGCTGCCGTTATTTATCGTTCTTCTAAGGAGCTCTACAATATGTATTTTATTTTCTTATTTATGATTTTTATTTCATTCCAATATATAGTGTAAAATACTTCATGCATTGTTACATCAATGCACACCGTGCAATCTACTTGTGCATGTAGGCTATATAGAATGGATGTGTTATTGTTGTATGTAGGCTACACCTAATTTACCATTCATCTGGTGACCACAGTCAGATTTCTTTGCCAAATGGCATTAAGCTCTGGAAGGAAACTTGTACAAGGAAAAGTTTGAAACGTATGTTGTCCTAAGTTGTGAAATGGATGTCACGAAACACATGTCAAACTTCGAAGAGAAGCCAATCGGTCCGGCGATGTGAATAGAATTCAATTAATGACGCTGATTGTGTTTTCGACGTTATTATTTCAGTTTTCATCACATGAGTTAAGACAGGAAACACATACATAAGCTACTTGACATCTTAGCTTCTCAGGTTATTGTCGTGTTTCCTACGGTTACACACGTGACAGCCCTACAGGCGACATTCTTGCTCACAGTAGCATCGATCTCATCAGTTGCGAATGGTGCTTTGCTTGTCAATCCTCCTTGGCTACCGGTGACGCGCAGAAAAATGGAAATTGCACGGTTCTGTGGTAGATCCGCCGATATTTACAAGTCGGTAATTCTGTTGCTGCCAAATCCATGCTTGCCGTGGGAGTGAGAATTCCCATAAAAATGCAAGAAGCTCCAACAGAGCCTATTATTCTTTCTTGAATCTGTTACACGACTTCGTAGTTATGATAATAGGTATGCAAGATAATATGATGATAATACCAGTCTTCATTTCTTAAGAAAAAGGTGCATGGAATGATTGTACGTAGACATTATTTTCATCCTTACTTGAAAATAATGTCTACGTAATTGTAATGTAAATTGAGTAATAGAAATTAAGAGAACGTGCTTGGTGTTTGAAAGTAATATATACGTAAATTGATATTGAATTTCTCATCTTGATTAGGAATCAGATTGTAAGATGTAATGTACATGGAAGATAAAACGAAAACATGCCTGTTTGAAAATTCTGTATATGATCCTTGCATACATGGATGCAGTCCGTTCAAACACGCATGAATGTACGTGGGTCTACTGTGTTGATCAGTTTCCATGCAGGCATCGTATGAGCACTGCTGGAATATACACTCGAATTACACATGTACCAAAACACCTGTATACCGTATTTTCTCGAATACAACCCGCACCTCAGATCATCAACTAAGGAGGTTTTCACTATATTGTTTTGCAAGCACTATCATAACAATGTGACTACATGTAAGTATAGCGACTTTATACTGCTCGCGTTGACTTGGTTTTATAAATTAGGGTACATAGTATATAACTTGTCTTTTGGGTCACCATGGTCTTAAAATAAGATTGCTTGTTTACGGAATAGGTATATTTATTCTGCTTGAAATATTACATTGTGAAATGATCCGATGGAAAAGGGGCCTTTATCAAAGAAATTGATAAAAATAAGTGTACGGTAAGCAAAACAATTGTCACTAACAGTAAGCTGTCAAATCAACCAATGACAGCGAATAATTCGTCCTCATTCAATTGCTGTTCTTGCAGTTCATCTTCGCTGTCATAGTCCTTTTCTCCTTCGATTTCCGATTCCTGTTTCTCATCTTCTTCGCCTCGACAGAGAAGGACTTTCATTGCGTCTTCGGCTGGTTGACCGGGTTTCAAACAGTGAATTTGACTGAGATCATGGCTTGTGATGCCACATGTCTGAAAACTCTTGTGAATAATTTCAGAAGATACACTATTCCATGCACCAAGGACCCATGTCATTTGCAACTTAAGTGCTGGTGCTTTGATTGAGCATAATAATAATAATAATCCCTTCATAATTTCGTAAACTCCTCCAGAAAACCATTTGTCATAGCGTTCGCGATATCCTTCTTTTACGATTTTATTTATCGAGACATCAACAGGCTGAAGTATCTTAGTACATCCTCCAGGAATGGCTCCCATGTTTCGGCGGGCAAATGCCGACTTCGCTTGATCAGAAATATGGCACTGGAATGAGTCCCGAAAGAGAAATCTTTTTTATCACTCCCACAGACTATAAAAGCGAAATTGTGATTCAACGTAGTGCGAGTTAGCATATTTTTTCATGTAACCCGCCCTCAGAACCCGCACCTGAATCACTAAGAAAATACGGTAGACTAAATACTGTTGACGATTCACTTAATAGTGCTACAATTGCTGTACAAGCAGGCATCCACTCGCGTCGGTTAGTAGGAATATTTCATGTGGAGACGTATTTGTAGTAGGCCTATGGACAATGTTTTTAGCTATTTAGACCTCACTAGTTGAGAACAGTTGCCCGTAAAAGGGCATATTATGACCATAATAAGAAAGGCAGCTTTGGCACTCGAAATGCAAGCTTGCGGCATCTAGAATAGTCTGGTATCATCGATTATAGCCCTATTAGTATTTGTAGAGCCCTTTGGTTTAATTATCTCATCACATGCATGCTACCTTAAAATTGCAAATTCCATGGAGGTATTAAGACTTCGATTTAGGCCTATCATTCATGTGCACGGTAGACTTGATGTGGCAGAGAATGTCCCCTAACCTAGCTGCTTAGGGGTTTTTAGTCGGCTAAGCTTATCGACGAGATATTTGACTTATGGGAATCTCGTCACACGTTAAGCCTGACCAAACCTGAGCAAATCGGTCTGCGGTTAATTAAACCTGGAATTAAGGACAAATTACAGGTAAAGCAACATGTAATTCAAATGTGGCTTTTAAACGTCCAATTCAGTGACTACTATAGATGCATTTTACTATTTAGGAAAAAATCACATAATGTAATGTACTGGTAGACTTGTTTTATCAGGCCGGTTCCGGCCGGATTTAAAATTTCTAAATCGGGTGCAACCCTACATTCCTACATTTAACATAGTACTCCAATTTTGTTGATCCGCTTGTTGGAGGAAACGCTGCTGTGACTTTCATGCTCACCATCTGTGCCATTCATTTAACTTTGATTTCTGCAACAAATGACTAACAGGAAGTGCCCGGAAGAGTTCGTTTTCTATAGTCACAATCCTCAACTTTTACTGCAGCATTCGTAGCGTTGTATCTCCTTTGTTTGTGCCGATTGCTCGAATTATTTTCAACACACCATTAATTTATCTTACATACAAGTGACACAAGAATATAAATACATGAAGATACACTACAAACCTATTCTTGATTGTTTCATGTCGCACTTGTAGAGTGAACTTTAAAGTTCATTTTTTTCTCAGTTTCTCATCGTAAATTTGCTTCTATACGTATGCAACTCGTCATTTGTTATTGTTTAACGTATTCGACTCTATTGTTACTCCCATCTCTCTGAGCACACTTGATCTGCAGACGACTTTTGATACTTCTTGCGTCACTAGGATTAAAGAAGTCAACGTATGACACTGAATAAATAAACTGTAAATCTATTTTAGTATTCTCTTTGATCAAAATGAATAAAGTCGTCAAAAATTTATTTAACCTTATTTTGAAAGAAATAAGACAGCCTTACTTTACAGATGGTTTCACTTTAATGACTAACTTAAGTAGAAATTCAGCTTTTGTCAATAAATTTCTAGAGGAAGTCAAGAAATATAACATTTCTTTAAGGGTGTCCTATGAACTGTGTCGTCGGCAGTTGAAGTGTTTCTACGACTTCACAGTGATTGGAACAATTGCGAAGGTTGTCAGCAGACTCAACCGTTTTGATGGGAAATTTCGCAAACGAAAGGATTTGCTTGTAACTCAATTTAAAAACTATGTCTTCGAAATATCAATCAATTTCCCGAGCATCGTAAAAGATAGAGATTCTTTACAGTCTTCAATTCAATCTCTTGCAAATTGAAGAAAGAGAAGATATTAGAATTTTCTTAATCCAATCGCATTTCAGATGGATTTCTTTTCGAAATGGATAATCCTTAGTAGACTGTGTCAGACGTGTCTGCTTCTAAATGGCGTTATATAAGAGTTACGATGTTGTCATTAGGAGGAACAATGCAAATTTGCATTTTCTGAAAGTATTATTTTCTTCAGTTCGTGCCTTTGACGTGTTAAATGAAGGTGCATTCGTGTTGGGGTTCGGTTCATTGCCATCTCAGGAAATTTGCAGCATTCTAATTTTACGAGATTCAATTTATTTGAGTTGCTCTACGGATGCGATTACTTTAGTGTCATTTGCTAAATGAAGAGGTGTCTTTAACTTAAGATTTAAATTTTGAATAGCGAAATGATGGAAATAGAAATGAATTATGATTAGTTCTCTACCGGAACGAGTATCTGTAGGAAGCGAGGCCAAAGCTGGCACAGAATGATGTGTGATTAATGCTCTCTTAAATACTCTTACTCCACGTTTAAAGTTCGTCGAAGAGTACGTAGGAGAGCATTAAGAGAGAGAGAGAGAGAGAGATGTGCGCTTAATGACGGCTGAGAAACTATGTTTCTGTTCAACTATGTTTCTGTTCAACTTTGTTTCGTCAGATGGCCTCAGTCTGAATGAGAAAATTCTAAAAGTCTCCAAAACATCGCTCCAAAAATTACATTGCATCAGAATTGGCGCATGCTCGTTCCAATGGTGATGTCAGTTTTTACAAACTCGGTCATCTTGCTACTGTGAACAGAAATTCAAAATTTCAATTCTACTTCTTTTAATGTTAATAATGTTTCTTTTTAAGAATTAAAGTTTTGAATTTCTGTTAGAAATTGATGGCAGACGACTTTGATAAGCGATATGTTTTGATCAGCTGTTCGGCGGCGCTGAATACAACTGAATAAACAGAGCAAGTGCATGGAAGGTGCATTTGTCTGCTTCTATCTTAGTTTTGCGTGTATATCGTGGAAAAAATTATAGCAACTGCTTCCAAATGAATGAATGATATAAATACGTGGGTCACTCAAAAATCACCCAGACTCGCAAAGAAATATCAACAGTATGAAAACAATATTTATTTTCCAAAGACGTACATTCATATAGGTTACAAAATTTACTAATCGTGCATTGAACAAATCCTAAAAATATTAAGATTATTAATTTACTTTTCCACGTGAAAACCGTTCGAATCGACACATTTTCTCCAGCGCTTGACAAGATCGTTGAACTCTTTGAGAAAATCATTATCCAGTTCATTTAAAACTCTCCGGACGTGCTGCTCTACTTCATAAGGTGAATCAAACGCCTGTCCACGCAGTGTTTTCTTGAGATGTCGGAAAAGGCAAAAATCTGAAGGCGCCAAGTCTGGCGAGTACGGAGGATGTTGCAAGACCTTCAGTTTCAATTGCGAGATTTATTCTTGCACCACTGCAGCTGTGTGAACTGGAAAATTGTCATGCAGCAAGTATTTATTCACCATCTGTGTCCTTCGAAGTTGAGAAAAAACTGTATCCGAAAGATCCGCGTAACACAACTGATTTTTAGTCAACAAATCGGCACTCTCCATGAAACTGCTTCTCTTACACGCATCAAACGGCCGCAGTGAGTTCAATTCACCGATTCGTGACCTACATGCTCCGGTTGCGTCAGCCTATAAATTTGGAATCAATATTTCTTTTTTTTCTTCTCAAGTCCGGGTGATTTTTGACTGTACTATATTTTTGATAGTGCGACTGTGCGACGCATGATAATCTGTTCCTTTTGTGTCGTGAGATGCACTATATGTAACATAAAACTGACAAAACTACTTATAATGCTATTATGATTAGTGTTTAAAGTAAATTGCTGTTACACATATAATAATTGCATAGGTGTTTTCGTGGATGAATGAAGACGTTAATTGTAGCTTCATTTATATTATGTAAATGGTCCAGTGATTCGAATTTATTCAGATGATTAATTTTGTGTAAGAAATTGACAAAAATTCTCGATTTTCAGAAAGTACTTTCTCAAAGGTTAAATTTTTTTATGTTCCCATCGGCCAAATTTGACACATTCGTGTCACTAATCAGAAATACCTGGAAACTAAAAGTCTGAAAAAAATTGTAGTCGTAGCTGTGAAAGTTTAGAAGCAATATTAAAAACTGTCTAGATGGAGCCCCCCCCCCTGCTAAAATGGGGTTCAACTTAACGTTTTTTATGCTGCCCTGATCCTTTGAAGACGAAAAATTAAGTCATATTTATTATAACTGAATCTTATCGACCAAGTTGAATAACATAAAAATGCGCCGGAATGATTCACGCCGGCTACCGTTGAACTGCTGCTCAATTCTCTAATAACTAAAACATCCGCGCAGTTAAATGTGAGTTGAACAACAATTATCGAATTATCGTGAAATAAATTTATTCACACAGAGGATAATAATTGCATCAATACAATTTCTCGTCCCGTAAACAATTTCAGTGCGTTCTTCAAAACAAATGACGATAACAACCCGTAAATTAGATATACAATGAAAGAAAAAATACAATTTACGGAGTGTGAGCTTATTCTGAATATCCAGTAGCCACATTTTTCTTGAAGGTATTTCTCCTCCAAATTCACTTGCATGGGGAAGAATTGCTGACGTCTGCTGTTTCGAGTGGACTTAGTGAACTTTGATTGACACACATTTCCTATCTGTAGAACAATTATTATTTCTTTCAAGGATTCAGCGTCAAATGTCATTCATGGGTACATGTTCATCATTTGAACTAAAAATAGATAACAATCTTCTGTTACATCTGATCTTTCGAGATCAAGAGTAAGTGTTTTTCTGCTTCAAACTGAATTTGTTCATTCGCTGTTCGTAATGACCCATGACAGCGACAGGAGTGGAAAGTGATTTAACCACACCCTAAGTTGAAACACTTGTAAATTGCTGTCTTTATCCCAATTCTCTCAAGTAATCACTGAATGTTGGCTGTTAACAGTTTTAAATATCACAGCCTCAGCACGTGATATAGTGTCTGCACACTGGAGGTTTTCATCGTTCTATATTCAAATAAACAAACTGCAATTTACAGATCATCTTTAAAAGACAACCAGGGATTGTCAAACATTTAATGCATTGAAGTTACTTGCTATCATAAAATGTTGTACTTCATTAATTGCCACGATAAAGACTGGAGAGACTGGAGAAAGACCAGACAGACTCCTGCCTGGTAGAGACTGGAGAAAAACCGTGTGAGGCACACATTAACAAAATGGGAGGAGGCGAGTCGCATGCATCCAATTTAAAGCGACATTTGATTAACCTTCATCGACATTGATTGATAATTAATACAGCAATGATAACTAAAGATAGGTTCAGGTAAGCCTATAGTGATCTATGATGTAGGTTACTATTTTTTAAAAAAAGACGGCGATATATACTGGCCACCCGGAGTCGGAGTCCTATCAACCCCCGCAGTCGGAGTCGGAGTTCTATCAAAATGATAGCACTCCGCATCCCTGCTACAAATTACATGTAATCTGCTTAATGCGAGTAGTTTCACATTCAAATATAATTGGAAGAGCATCTGAAATGAGTTTCCAAAAGCTACCGTTTAATTTCCCCCAATCTGCGTAGTCAGACAAATAACTGCACCATTCATTTCCTATTTTCTAGCGCAATGCCTATTTCTAATAAATAATACTTTATTACGTTTTTTGTCATATGTTTGTCATAACTTCATTGATGTCATCTGGCTTTCAACTTTGTTTCATTTAATGACGTGATGCTCCTCCCAGTATCATAGTGATATCATATTCAAAAACCGCTTCCACAATTTCCAAGTTTGGAGCACTGCGATCTTCATACTATTTTTTCTATTCCAGACACTACACATACGAATTATAAGTGGACATCAGCTACCGAAGCCACGTGGTTCTGCGGCCAAATGTGACGTCACAGATCCTTATGTAGTGGTTGAATTGTTTGGTATTCCAGCTGACTGCGCGGAGGAGCGAACTAAAACAGTACCCGGCAATGGATATAATCCCATTTTCGACGAATCGTTTGAGTTCCAAATCAGTCTGCCTGAGCTGGCGTTAGTGCGATTCGCCGTTCTCGATGATGAATTCATTGGTGATGAGTTCATTGGTCAATATACTATTCCCTTCGAATGCATTCAAACCGGTGAGTTTCCGACTTTCTTGACTTTTAATAAAATAAATCAAAGTTTGGATTATAAGTTTTATCGGAATTAGCTAAATGTAGGTGTGTTGCGATTTGTGGATGATGTTCGGTGACGGTTAAGGCTGATATAGTGGTCTTATCAATTACCAATGAATGAAATCAGATGAAGTTCAGACCTAATTGCTATGCAAAAGATGTGCCTCTGTGAATAGGGCTTGCACCTACGACACCATGTTATCGGCTAGACTTGGTCATATTTTACGCAATAATTTAGTTGTACAAGGAGGACGTGGTCTCTGTGGTACACAAGCTAACATATAAAAGCGCCAGAACATCCCATGTTAGAATACATGTGTACAGCAGTTGCCGTACATGTCGGACATTTCATTTTGATTACTTGTGCTCACTGTTATTCATCGTTTGTTGTCGTTTGAGTCTCAGGTTTGATTGTACGACATATGAGCTATGGATTCCAGTTTGTGTGGGTGCGCCATCTCTAGACCGTTCGGTCTTGTAGTTGTACAAGTCGAGGGTTGAGTTACAGCAGCTTCATTTTCTTCATGACGTTATGCATCCGCTTCTTTCTCTGACCGCCTTTGTGATGTTAGGGCCAGGCATCTCGTGATCAATCACAGTCATCATCTATTTGCAATTAGACATTCTTTGGAGGTGATCAAACGACTTTGAGCAACTTCGTGGATCTTTGATTATGAGGGGAGGAGGATAGTTCTTTATGGCCAGCTACTTTATTAGGAAACTCCAAATTTGATGAGAGTGCGATGCAATTACAGCACCTACGCTGCCATGATCACGCATAATCGTATACATGGCATCAATATGATGCGTCATCATGGCAGCACAGCTATGACGGAGGATGAGTTATAACAGAGAATTTTTCCATCGAATTCGTAAATCACACATACAGCGTCGACCGCTAAGTTTGACTGTACAATATCCATCGTATCATCGAATTCTCATTCTTGCTGAGATGTGCTAAGTTTTGTGTCAGAGAAATCCGATGATTCGCCCTCGTTTGTCAGAATTGATAACAGATCGTGGAAATTCTTTCAAACATTTCGCATGTGAGCAGCTAACGCCCCACTGCAGCTTCCGAATCTCTAAAGCACGTTGACTACGTTCTCTAAGAGCCGCTGTCAATCGCTGTGGTTGTGATATGGCGAGTTTTCCTGTGCAATGCCGGAACTTAAAATTAGGATCAGTACGTAGGACGGACAAATCTTTCCATCAATGATGCACCCATCTTTGGGAAGTTGATCAGGAAAAGGAGTTTCCGTGGTATTGTTGAAATTCAGTGATATGCCTTTCGCCTCCAGATTTGTCTTCCAGCATAGAAAACTGACTTTTAAGTCTTTGATTACGACAACATCCTACCAGAACATTTGCAAAGAGGATCTCTTGAGGTCATCATCGACTTATATGAAATGTGCACGTCTTGTGCATTATATTCATATAATGCATATGAATATATAATTTGATCAAAACCATTTATAAAAATGCATGCCTTAACTCAGCAAATATCATACACAATACTTCACAGAAATGTTTCCTAGTAATAAAAAATCTTTCTTGTGTCCAAGGCCACGTAATATTTCTGATAGAAGCTATAATTACATTCAACCAGAATTTACATAGTTGCAGAATGCTCATTGTCATGGCAATTGGCATGTGGTCTCACAAATTCATTAGAGTGAGAGTATTCGATTTGAGTGTGTAGATGCATCGCGAGGTTGGAATATTGAATGTGATTCTTGTATATTTGATGGAAATTTTGACATTTTATCAATGCACTTACTTCCACAGCCTCTTAATCTGTAATCTGCAGACATTATCTTGTAGCCTGCAAAATAAGGTGTGGCAACTTTGTTTTAATGAGGAGTTTCTAATTTTGTCATGTTAACGTGCTCGTAAATAACAGACACAGATAATGTGAAGTGACAGATACAAAAACACCATGAATTATCTAACATCAAATGATAAATATTTGTAACAATGAGACAATGTTCACGCTTTTAGTAGAGCTGATCTGTGACCAAAACAAGAATGACTGTTTTGCACATTTTGTGATAGGAAAGAATAATTATAGGAGCAATGTGTCCAGCAGGTTTCATCCTATTTTCGATTTGTTGTCACTCAAGATTCGTTGCCGTAGTGGAGATTTCATACATTTATCAAATCGTAAAAGAATCCACCACGAGACATGTTTCGGCCTGCAGGACTTCATCAGCTTGAACCAGCGACTTTGGAAGTTGAAGACATTCCAGCTCACCCTTTAAGCACAAGGCCAAATAAAATTAACATTATTTATACTCGGAAGCACATGAGACACGGAGCCTTTCATCCATGTGGCCGAGTTGTCATTTATCCCACTATCATTCTTTTTGTGCTTAGTGTTTAGCAAGAATGTAGAGTGCACCTATTTTTAAAAGTCTTAGGTTTGGCCTGACCAAAGTTTGAACCAAGGTCTCCTGGACGCAGAGCGAACACTCTACCACAAGGCCACAGTGGAGCATCTAACTATGAAGCAGTCAGTTGACATTCCTTGCACGGACAGCTTTAGCTCCTGCTGCTCTGCACAGTAAGCACAGTAAGTTCCTAGTATACGAAATTACTAGAAGCGGAATGGATGATTTATATTCCCTTTAGTGATTCAGAGATAACCTCATTATTGAGACACATTCGGCACTTCATTCTGGTAGAGATTTACAGATTTTCATTCCAGACGCTGCACGCTCAGGCAGCATATTTTCAACACACTGTTCATCATAATCTGTTCTTGCAGACTGCTGCCATGTTGCACGCACTACATGATCATTGAACTCACTCAATGTTTGATGGATTGAGATTCCTCGTCTCCTTCAATTACGGTTTTTATTTCAAGTTTCGAGTCATCTATTTTCAGACCTCCTGAAGGGAAACATACGTCGCTTCAAATCCTATTTATGTCAACGCATTTTTGAAATGCAGTTTTAGTCTCCGTAACGCAGTCATGAAGGATCATGTGGTCGAGTCACCTAGTCCAGTGAAGATGATAAGAGCTCAGATTGAAAGTCAATTGGTTGTAAGTTATCACACAAAATGTCTGCAAAAAGTAGGGAATTTCAAGCCTTTGGAAATGTGATTTTCAAAAGGGATCATGAATTCAACCTACCGGTGGGCCAAGTCCAACGAATTTTGAGGTGAGAGGAAATGCGCTAAGGCTAACATTACTTTAACTTTACACTTAAAATACGAGAAGGTCGGCCACCTCCGCTCTGCCTCCCTCCTCGCCCGCTTGCATGAATTGGGTGAAGTATAAAAAGTCTTACTTGTTCATAAGAAATGCTCTTTGAAACACGCGGATAGATTTCAGTTACGACAGGCGATTACTTGCCTCAGTGGGATCCAGGAAAGCTACATTCTCTTTTCGTGCCTTCTGATTGCGAAGCAATGAAAAAGTTCACAGATTCTGTCTCAATCATCAACAACAATTTTATCATTGCTATTATTATTTGTATTAGATGCACTCTGAAAGTGAAGGTTGATTATAATTGAGTAAAATAATAAAATGATTATTCTTGCTGCTCAAAAACGTTGTTTAAAATTCATGAAAATAAATCGCAAATTTACTCTGAAGCGAAGACAGTTGACATTGCACTTAGTAATTTGTCTTATCATCCTGTTGTGATTTCATGACCTTACTTATTTAAAATTCAATATTTCAATTTCATATACCACGCAAAAATGTCTGCATAGAAAACTACCATACAATAAATCAAGTGAATAGTCAAAAACAGTTCAAATTAGGTGAATAGTTGTAGACTTCTATTTAGTTGTGATTTACTTCGAATAACATTAACACGGAGGAGGAAATTGATGATCATGAAACTAATGCATTGGAACGATATCTTTCCAGTCTGAACGATCAGAATCACTAAACATGACGCACTGCAATAAGCAATCGGAAGACTTGACATCATGCTTTCTTCCTGACCCCTGCTCTACTGACCTTCCGATATTCTGAGAAGAATCGAATTTCGGAGATTTTGTGCTTGTGAGAATGATTTCGACACGCATGCATGCTGTACTTCTCCGTAAATTTCGCATCATAGATCATTAGAAAACATACAGGGCACAAATATGCGATTTAAAATGCATGCATTCCGATACATCGGCATCATGCAGTATATCATTCATATTTCAATGAACTACCTGTATGTCGAAGAGCAATCGAGCATCCACTCAGCGTTTTCGCAAAAGGGACAAGATTACTAAGCAATCAATGCCGGGATGGATCTAAAATTAGTTACTCTATACTTCGGATATGTTGGATAGTTAGTTCATAGAAATGACAAAAATGCGAGGTTTAGTGTGATGAATACACAATGGAAGTCCACCTCTTCCTAATGTCTGTACTGCTTCCCATGGAAATGATGCTGAAATTTGCCGGACACGCCCTGTAACTCATCTTGAAGAAAGATGCGAAGGAAGTAATCATCCATCAAAGTTTGCACCCTGTCTCCATGGAGACATGAATGCAATTTTCATGCTACAAAATATGGGAACCGATGGCGTCCATGATATCTTTGATCAGTCACGATCGGAGACGAAAGACAGATGATCATTTTTTTCATAGTCTGAGCTGCTTAATATTCCACACCACGTGTGATTAGTTCATTGAGAATGCACTTTGCTGCATAGTAGCATGCTGACTACGTTCATCATATCAATGCATATGGAATTCTATAGTGCGCTCTTCAAAGACTTTTAATGACATTTTTGCATCCTCTGTCTAAACTAATTTGTGCATAAGACCATAATCAAGCATCGATTACTGATTATTGTAATGCCGCAGTCAGATTGACGACGCTCGTGAGCTGATCTCAAGTTGGTATGGACACGATGAAACCGATGGTGGAGTCATTGTTATGTGAATATGGCGTTGGCGTTTCGTCTGACGTAAGAGCTGAGTCGGATACTTCTACAATTGTAGTACTTATTCTGCAGTTGCAGTCCGAATTATCTGAAGATGTCGACATCCATGAGGTACAAGGAAGAAACATATATATAGTCATTATCCTTCAACTTGAACATTGATGTTAAAATACAAGTTCGCTCGCAATTGGAAAAAATAACTTAAGCAATGTCGGTCTCTTTCATATTTCTTAAGCATCACGATGAAGCACCGTCAGCGTGGCCTTTTTATGAAGAAGATGCGAGCTCGTCTCCACCGCGGACTTCGGTTCGATTCCTGAGTCAGTCGAGTGCAGACGGGGAATCATGGGTGTTGGTGTCTTTCATCGACTTAATGGCTGCTATTTTCTTTGGACATAACGAAGTCATCAAAACATTTTGCATATCATTTTTTATGCAGCTCGCAGAATTCCTAGCCAAATTAGCTTAAGCACACATTTCCTTCCTTTGAAAGGGAAGTTCACGAAGGAGATGATGGTGGTGTCCATTTTGCAACCAGTAACAATTTATTCTTCGTAAACAGTGCTCGCCTGTATCGCTCACTACGTTCAGCGAGTGACAATTAGAGAGGCGGTTGTGTACACCGTGTTGATAGTATTAGCAAATAAATGTCGTGTCTGGTATTCCCAAATCATGCGAGTCAATACTTCCAGACTTCGGCACTCAAGTAAATAACTTCTATAAATTCGAATTCACCAAACGAAAATTAACAAGACCAAATGCGTTGTAATCGCCATGTCATGCTGAACTCAGTAGTTATCAGAATGACCTGACCCTGTATTTTAGACCGCTGGTTGACCAAAACACAAATTGTGCGAGAATTCGGAAATTCTATAAACAGACTGTTCTTCAATTTATCATAACGATCTGATGAAACTCATAGATCTAGGAATCTGATTGCATCACATTGCTGACGCTCCATATATTGTTATACAGGGTGACTCAAAAGTCTTAATCGGGTTTCAAATTGAGATTTCTCAGCAAGTATTTACATTATGAACTCAGTTTTTCATTTATGCTGTAGATGAAGAACCAGAATTTCCAAGAAGACTTGCATTTTATATGTGCTGGAAATGAGCTCTGCTAATTTCGGTGCAATGAATGACGCGTTTTTTGAAACTTTTAGAAGTCTTGGTGATTTTGACTTTCGTCGCGGATTGGACTGCTCGCACTCACAGTTCACTCGCAGTTCTTTATTGTTTGTTGGCTTATTCTCATACACCATTTTCTTGATATGATCCCTCAAAAAATAATCAAGAGGCGTCAGATCTGGGATCCTAGTTGGCCAGTTGATCAAGTGGCCAGTGGTCGTTTCGGCCAATCCATCCATTAGGAAATTGGATGTTGAGAAATTCTCTTTCAGACCCCAATGAGGCGGTGCGCCATCTTGTTGGAAAATCGTCGTATAATCTCTTTAGTTACGGAATAAAATAATCCTGAACATCTCAAGATAAGAGTCTTTGGTCACTGTTCATTCAAAGAAGTAAGGTCCAATGATCCCCTCGCAAAACATGGCCGTCCAGACCACCAGTCCATTCGACTTCAGAGGAATGTCGTCACATAAATGCGGATTTTCATAGTCCCAAATCACACAGTTGTGACTCTAAATTTTGCCATTTAAATGACGGATGGCCTCGTCAGAAAAGCAGAGTTTATGAATGAAACTGGAGTCATTACATAGCCGGTTAATTCCTTCGCAAAACTGAAGCCTTGGTTCATGCTCCATTGGTAGCATTTCATGCGCACGTGAAATATGAAATGACTTTATGCCAATAAATGTTTGCTTCTGAGTACGTCGAACAGTCTCACATGGCATATCAAGCCTTTAGGCTGCATCCCGTACCGAAGAGCTTGAATTATTCTCAATTTCTTCCTTGATGCGCAAAACATCACCCTCAGCAAGGGATGGGCAACCATTTCGCTCAGCATCTTGGAGAGTACCCGTCTCAGTAATTTTTTTAAACACAAGTCGGAATGTGCTTCAAAAATTTCTTTGCCACTGCTGTTGAGCAGTAGTTACGGATTCGTATATAGCCATAACTCATAAGCAACACAACGCTGATCCGATCTTCTACCGACAACGTTTAACCTGATTTAGCTGGACCTTAAACCTGATTCTTTCACAATTGTAAACTGATACTAAACTCAGGTTCTTCCTCTACAGCATGAACGAAAAATTAAGTTTATAGTGATAATACTTGCTGAGAAATTTTAATTTGAAACCCGATTAAGACTTTTGAGTCACCCTGTATATCATATATTGTTAAATCCAACGCAAAATGCTTTTGTAATTCCGCGGAAATGTGCGCGGAAACTTCAATTTCGAGTCACAAAGCTTGAATTGCTACAACATATGATTTCATGTCAAATTCTGAAAGCTGAGTACGCCATTTAACCATCTGGGGAAAATATCATGCTAATGTTATGTTAACTTGCTTGGGCCAATTCGAATGAATATAGCATAAGGAATATGAACATGATAATTATTTAGCAACAAGTAGTTTCCATAATGATTCGTTAATGTGTCACATTCCCCCTCTGCCGCCCTTCGCGCTGCGCCGCACTGTACAGCGTCCGGTGTGAATGGAACTCAAGTCTGATATAACTGAATTTATCTGAGTGAATTTGTTATAAATGTCATCGAAAATCTATCATTTTCTCTGCAAGAAAATATATGTAAACAAGCCTCCTACATCGAATACTTGCTCGCTTTCTGTCTTCAAACAATTATCTTATCTTGATTTTGAATACCTGAATCTCTTTGATCAAAAGTTAGAATATCTCATTGTCCAAGCATTCTAATATACTATGATTCGAAGAGTTCGCCATTGAGAGCTTTTGTCTTGAGGGATAATTCTTCCTGTGAACTTTAGACAATCCGTACATTATAGGAATGATGCTTCCCTTAGGTGGTTCATTACGGCTTCCCTTCCATGTCTACAAACCGTCGTGAGAGAGAGAATTAGAAGGTCACAATATACTCATGAATACAGATCAACCAATGATTGTTGTTTTTACTTCGACTCCGAAATCCCCACACTTCAGTGTGTAAATGACAGTTGTAATGAAGTTATGAATAGTATTTTTATCAAAGTTGTTTTAGTCATTAACATTTCTATTAAGTTATGCAGCTTTAGGAAATTGCTCTGCTGTCGTATAAACACTTTCAAGAAGGAGTATAACTGCTAGCTACACATTTTCTGAACTTTCAACACTTTATCATCACATTCTATTGGCTGCATCTTAATTTCAAGCATTTTTCTAACTTTTCTAAACTGAAACATGAAAAGAAATCGCCTATATAGAGCAGTACTAATACAATTTCACTATATTCCACGACGACGAAGAAAAGATAAGCAGCGTTCTTTTAATGTACTTCTATAGCGTACATTAAATTAAAACAACATTTTTCGTGGTCTCCGTGGCACAGTGGCTACGTGCTTGGCCTAGCGATCTTTTGATCCAGAGGTCGAGCCCCGAGGTGTCATTGGAAGTCGGCAGGAAGGGCATCTGGACTAAAAGTACTACAACGCTCCATAAATCTGACTATGTCAGCACCGTCCAAGCCCCAAGTATGGGGTGTAGTGACGTAAAAGCTTCATAGCTAGATCAGCTTATGACCAATTCATATCTTGTATATGCATGCAGTTTACCAAAACATGGCCACACCACGAGGTTTAACTACCTCCTGTGAGGACCCTTCGTCTGGTGGTGGCCTGAGCACGTTGCTCTGTCCCTGAAGTTTAGCAGGGCAGCACACGCCTGGTGAGGAACAGCTTCTTATTAGATCGGTCACACGTCTACGTCCTTTTGACAGCAGTCACTGAATTTTTAATCTAATTCAAATTACTTTATGATAAGTGTTTAATGCGATGATACTTTTGAAAGTTGCATTTTGCGTGCGTTTCCAGAATACTATTTGTCAAAACTTTAATGAAGCTGTTCATGGAGTAGCAGCCGATGGAGTGTGGAAGTTGAATCGCCGCTGAAAAGCCGATATTGCGATCGCATTTTTCAAACTTTCATTTAATTTTCATAACTGCAGAATTCGCATTTCAGATTAAAAATAGGATCTACCTAAACCTGCGTATTTTTTCTTGAAGACTAGTACTCAATTTTTCCTCTCTGTTATTATCGAAGTTAGTCAATTATTTATAGATCAAATGATTAATTGTCAGAATGTCCTAGCCCTCTATTTAAATCGACAAACAGGTTGAGAAATCAAGATTGACAGATAAATTTGTAGGGAATTTTGATAATGGACGAGGAACCTCTCGCCTGTTCTTGTCCAGCTTAGAATTATCACATGAAAATATGTCTGAAATAACTCAATCTGTCGATGTAAACAGCAGAAAGAGAGAGTTCGTTCTACCGCTCAAGTCATGAATCTTTTCATACACAAGCTGAGTGTCACATCGAAACTTGCGAACAGTTTTCGTGGGGAACTGCAGATCTCCGCGGGCAAACTGCAAATCTCCCTCTACTTCAAGTTGAGTAACTTAAGTCCGGCAAGCGATTTCGATCTCATCTACAAGTAGTAGGGGTAGGAGTTGGTTAGAGTTTTTATCACTGCCTGCCATACCTGGGTGTGTTCGTCATTCTAATGACTCTGTCATTGCATCAGCGAATATTATTTGTATCGCAGAATGTGTGCTCATTATCGCGAGTGACGAGTGTTTATGCGCAACCCTACATTAATACCTGTGCCACACAATTCATCATTTGATGAGACAAATTTCTTCTTTAGAACTGATTTCTTTTAATGCATACTTCTATGTGCTTAAATCACGGAAGAAGACTTGTCTTTGAAATTGGAAGTGATCTAGGCCTCCTGATGATTCCTAATGTTGGATGAAAGAGTAGCTGTTCAAGTGTATTCCCTTTTACCTGAGGACGACAAAATGATGGAACGAAATGAAGTTCTCCAAAGCATTTTAAACTCAAATTTTCTACGAAATCAACCTCATCAGCAAGCCTCCTTAGTATCATATTCGTGCTCACTAGACCTAGCTGTGGCGCCTGAAGAGCTCGTGTCAGGGACAGAAGTGTCTCCCAGTCAGCCGTGGTCACTGTCTCGTAGAAGTGAAGAACCATCGCTACCCCAGACATTGCTATCAAGCAGTTGCTTTTGTTTTGTGGTATCTCCACTGTCTGTGCAACTTCTCCCATCAGTCACCAGACCTACTCCTCATTCGCATAACTCAAAACTGTTCATTCAGATCCGCAAGAATTCTTATTATTCGATCCCCATCCGCATTGTATCCTCACAAAATTTACGATAGCAAAAGTTCAGATTCAGATTAAGGTATTTGGACGATTCATGAACTTGTTGCTTTTGCAGCTATTGGCCGGTAAACTAACAGATAACTTTGCTTACGTCTAGTCCATGCGAATAGTAAGTTTAGCCTGCATGTATGCTAGTAATGTAGTCCCTTACTTTGGGACCGATTTTCAGCATATAATCTCTTTTCATTACTGGCATAAGCGAATCTATTTAGACCTATTGATCAATTAAAACATAAAGGCCATGCTTATCGGCTTTTGCGCCGAAATGGCCGCAATAAAATACTATCTGCATTTATGTACATGTATGTGACTATAAAATGAATGATTCAAATGTCAGTCATTCGTGTCACAGTATGACTTACCTACAGTATGTCGTAGTCAGTATGACATAGCTGCACTGCACATAGGGCTTATGCCCTACAGGCACTGTACGGGGAAATGCCTTAAAACTAAAGTCTAACTCAACCCAACCGGCACAGTAAATAGAATTGCAGAACTTGTTGCTAGGCTTGTGATATTTTAGTATTTAACATGATCAGAAAGCAAAACGTGGATTTTCATTCATTATGTGTAAGACCGCAAAATTCAAAGCTTCATGTCCACATCCGCCTCGGGAGTCACCCTTCGAAGACTGACAGTGGAAACTGTTGATCGGATTTTCTCATATTTGTGCGTCTTTTTTTAATGTAAAATGCTTTCTGTATGAAACCAGCTTCAGTTGAACCATAATTCATGCATGAAATCCCAGTGATGTCTAATGAAAGAGCTTCGGCATTCAATTAAAGGGATCATAGGCAGAAAGTAATAATAACGATTTCAAATTTCTCTTTTACCCTGAGTAGAAGCAATAAATAAGTTCAATGTTGTCATTTTGTCAAATGATGAGTCGATTTTATGATTGTGCAAAATATTCTTATTGACTCATTAACCATTCGCAAATCGTTATCAGGAATCAGTTTTGATTTTCATTTCATACAAGTTCGATAGAAATGGCCCGTCTGGAAAGTACATGGACTAAGAATGGATACAAATTGGATAAAATGCCGCGATAAGATCTGTAAATGAAGATTTACGATTCTCTGATATTAAGATCTGTCAGGTAATCATCAAAGTGATCAATTTTCATTTCCTGTTACTCCCTCCCTCCTTCCAAACTCAATAAGTCGGTATTTGTGATCTTCAAATATGTTTCAAGCTGAATAGTCGTCTTTTTTGACTGCAAACACGGCAGCAAAGGGAGCGAAATAGATGCAATGACAGCAAATAAAACTGATCATGTTGAGTGTTCTTTTAAGATAGATAGATTCATAAGAGAAGTTCCTTCGATACTCAGACATTCTAGTAGATTCTAGTATTTCAGTTCTCAAGAGCTATATTTTATGCTTTTCGCAGCTTGTGAAAGTGAATCCCCATAACTGCCTGAGCTGTAATAGAAAGGAGAAATCTCCTTTTTATAAAGTATAAAGGACTGACAATTCTTAGGCTGGTTAGTATTTTTAGTTGGTGGATAATCTTAATCTATGTAAATAACTGACAATTCCTGTATAGTATTATTTTCAAAGCTCCGATAATACCAGAGAGGAATGGCACTAATATCATACATCAATCTTCTAGAAAAAAATCAGAGATGGTTTTAGATTCAGTTTATACTTTGCAAAACATGATAATTAGATATCTATCTGAAAAATCTAGCCATGATATTATTTTATTCGGTGTGTATTCAAATTCTTCATTCCATCAGCTGTTACACAACAATTGTAAAATTCCTGAAAACTGGTTGATTAACTTTTCGAAATATTTTGTCCACTATACTGTAATGTGACTTTTGGAAGTAATATGTTCATTAAAATACTTTTATCCAACATGTTAGAGAAAGACACTTGCGTCTTCAGATTTTAATGATTTGATGAGATATTTCTCTATACGTACCGAAATATTGATGTAATCGAATTATCCTTTTGATTGATAATTCTTAGGAAAATGCCAAGGAGAAAAAAAATTTAGGACGATATCACAAGCAATATGTGAATGAAAGAAATTCAAGCAATCCGATGGAAGATCATTTGAAAGATAGTTTTATCTGATAGATATTCAAGTGAAATCAAAACAAAGAATGAAATCGCATCACCTTCAGAGTGAAACTTGAAATTCAATCCTATTGTTTCTGGTTGATAATTACTATACAAATCATATTCTACTATTATGCCACAATTACAGCAGATACGCGGCACTTTCATTCTCCCCCCCCCCACATGACACCCGGGAGTGTTGCATCGTTGACAATCTTCTCTTGCTCTTAAGGGCAATCTCACTACGCAAAAGCGTTGAGTGTGTAAAATTCCTCTTATCTGACTTGTAGAACATTTACAGCCTCAGAATTAGACAAGTGCTCGTCATTTGTCTGTAGACAACAATACCACGAACTTCATGATCACAGCTGTATCTTGTATTCTAACTGAGCATCCAAGGCACCAATCCATCATCTCAGGTTTCAAGTAAGACTTCTCAGTAGTGTTGTACTGTCACTCAGTGACGTATAAAGTCTATTCTAAATCCAATGTGACTAAGTTTGATGAAATTTCGTGAATTTAGAAAAGTTGGAAAATGTGGGGGGGGGAAAGAGTAGAAGTACCAGATACGCTACATCCGATAAACAAAAATACAATACTTTTGTTGTAAAACATTTGAAGCATGTTCTGGCATCGTTAACTTATTACCATCAATTTTAATATCGATGCAAATAAGCTTGATATGACTGTATTTATATTCAAATACAGCGTCGCATTGTTTTGGATGCGTCATGAAACTGCTGCTGCGTGCAGTCCGGAAATTGAAGCGCTTCGGTCTGGAACTGATGCGGTCAACCTACTTCAAACAATTCCTACAATAACATCATATTTCTTCTGTCAGCAAGAGAATGGTCAAGTTCGTTATCAATCTAAAGGAAAAAATGACCGTCTTTCATCCAGTTATTTGCTGAATTCAATGTTAATTCCGATCCACTCTGCAATAATGCCGTCGCCTTGCGACAGCACGTTCAGTGCAAAACCAAAAGGAAGGCAGTATTGACTTTGACAGAATCCATCTGTCTAATCCAGCAGAAACGTGGCTCATCAGAATGTGCAAGCTGGAAAGATGCCTTATTGGATCCACACTCTGAGAGATAGTCTACAAAGACCGTAATTCTAGGGAAAATGTATAGTTTCATCTTTTATTTCATGACGTTTCCGATCCGTATGTGCATATACGAGTAGGTGGTAGGATAGGTCAGTTGGTTAAGGACGGCGCTTCGGTACGGGACTGCAGAAGGTCTAGGGTTCGAGTCTGTCAGGCTCAGGAGGTACCACCGCTCTCACTAAAGGTTGCTAACCCTAACCTGGTTTATAGTTGCGAGTACGTGACATTCTCTCACCCCTACCTTGCTGGCTCTGTGCTTGATTGGGGCAGGGATGAATAAGAAAATATGATAAATTTGAATCCTGAGTTCCTGGATTTCTCAGCAATTGGATATAAGTGGAAGTAAAACATTTTCTAAGAGTCATTTTGCTGTTGAATTGATTAGTTTGCATTTGTCTGATCAGCTTATATTCTTATGGTTGACGAGTGGGTAAAGATAATGTGAGAATCGCAAGACTTGCCGCACAGTGACGGTGCAAAAGGGCACATCCGAACATGAGGTAGATCACTTTCACCCGCAGTTATTGCGATTGAAAAGTATGCTATCAATGATGCTGTTAGCCGAATTTAACTTGAAAATGCATTAACTTAAAATAATCAATGTGGTGATATAAAGCGCAATGTATAACCATTTCATCTTGTATTTATTTCAATTAATTTATGTGAATTTCATGGAATCTAATTTTTGAATGCTCGAAAATTCGTTTGATTTCGGCAGTTGTATCAGATACGCGTGCTAGACTCTGTGTCCGTATTTGCAATCGGTTTGTTGCCTTCTTGAAATGAATTTTTCATAGATGCTTTTATCACTTTTTCAGCTTTACTACAATTCTGTTTTCTCGTTGGCAGGTTATCGACATATACGGTTGCGCAATATGACTGGAGACATTATACCAAACTGCTATCTCTTCGTTCACATCGCCATCACCAACAAACGAGGAGGCGGTGTAAGTTGTTTGCTGGTTTTTAGCTATTCATCGACGTTCTCATAGATTAAGCGAAAAGTTGAATATGTCAATTAGTCAATCGTGTTCATCAATAAAGCATAATGAATGTGTGTTAATCAAAGTCACCACTGCAACCTCAGTAGTAGAGAGACATTTAATCCACAATTGCACTGCCAATATTACAAGCGTCCCAATTGCTACAAGCGCAAGTGCGACTTCCAAAATATGAAAATAATTTGTTTATTTGATAAGAAAATTTCAAATGAATCCTGTATATGAGCTGAAAACAGATTTAGAAGCAAGTAATTACTATTTTCTGTGCTTTTCTGATATGGTTTTCATGTTCTCGCTACGTAAATGATGTCTCCGTCACACACTTAATTTGACATCATGAAGTATTCACCACTGCTGCATTCACTGTCCACAGCAACTTGAAATTTATTTAAAGTGGAGATAATTTTCGAGACAGCAGGTCATATGGAGACTCGGTTTATAGTAAACCAATATTCAAATGAGTGTACATAAATTCATCATTTGGTCCGTCTAACTCAATCGTGGCAAGACTTTTCTTACAAGTGCAAGATAGGTATGTTTCAGTTACTACGTTACCGGTTCCTATTCGATGTTTGGAAATCACATTTTCTAAGCAGAACTTGAGGAAAGAGGACGAACCCACGCAGAAGGTGTCCCTCAGCAGAGGATGAAAAAACAAGCAAGTCGAAAGGAAAATAGAAATGCACGAGTTGCCAATTATGCGGTATAAAACATATGGTAACAGACCTCATGTATCTGCCTATCGGCATCAAGTAAGGCGTTTTAGAAAATAATTTCAAAGAGCAAAACAACTTTGAAAAATGAGGATCTTTGGCCAACCAAGTGAATGTAAGAGCGGAACATCAACGAATATTGATTCAATTTTTAGATAGTTAAAATATGGACCGCCTTCTCCTACAGACCGCCATCAAAGTGGAGGAGTTGAAAAATATACCGCTATGGTGGTCTTTTAGACCTTTTACGATGTACAACTATATTTAATATAGCTCATATTATTTTGACTGCTTGGTGGTGTGATTATCTGTTCTATGTGCAAATGAGTGAAACATGAATGTCACTAGTCCTCCATTAGGAGCTCGGACAAAGACTTTCATGAAGCGTTGAATCAGTACGGGTGAGTTTCCTTCTCGGGGCTCGATTACACGACCATAAGATTGTTAGGTCAAGCACTGAACCACCGTGTCACATAATTATCTTCATGCTCACAAGGTGTTTTTGACTTGAATTTTCACATTTTGTTTGACACTCAGACATTTATACTATACGGTAAATAATATTTACAACTTGAGTATCAAAGTTTCGATAATTGACGTAGCCTGCATGCAGATTGAAATCTAGCTATCGAAATCAACCGCGCTATTGTGTTGCATTATTCTATGATGCTGTATTCCAAAAATTACTCATTAATAATGAAACCTATCCAGACTCACATGAAGGGCCAATTTTAAGAGATTGCTCAAATTTTTACGTCAGCACAAGAAAAATCATTTCATTTAACAAGATAGTTGAACTCAGAAGTGAAGATATTGTTTGTAGCATGAAGGTCAAAGTTTATGGAAATCTAATGCCGACGTTGAAAAGTCCTCTGAAAATATGTTTCAAGATAATATTTATCAATTCTGGTAGTTTTTGTCGAACAGTGGTTCCGTTCTTGGCCTAGCGATCTTTCCGTCTAGATATCTATCCCCGAAAGTGTCATTGGAAGTCGGAACGGAGGTCATCCGGGATAAATGTATCACAATGCTTGTCCCAAAACTGTAAATAGATATTCTAAGGTGAAATAATTTTCAACGGGTATGTCTGTTGCCTTTTCTTACTGCATATTGTGGGTCCTAAGAAAAGAAAGCATTTAAACATTGAAGGATCTGTGCTTATAAAACAGGTATGGACTTTGTTAATCATCAATCACATAGATTGATTGTGTAGCTAAACATTGATCACAGATGGGCGCAGCAAATAACATGCATGTATCTTAACTGCAAACTCGAGCACTGAACACTTCTAAAGCAAACAATCAATTCGTGGTTAGGAAGCAAATTTAGTAATTGGTATTTTATGCAAAAGAGATGAAATTACCCTTCACGATGTGTAGCTCTCAATAGTCAAATAATATATTTCTTCAATGTTTTTGAGTAGGGCTGTCCATCATCTGTGAATTTTGACGTCTTGATTTCTTTTAATTTTGACACAGCTGTTCTTGATCTTTGAATGACTATCATAGCCAAACGTTGTTGTGAACCACTTACAACGTTCGCTTCCAATCTAACTGATGCAATCGTAGGAACAGACAGTCAGCTCTTCTGCTTACACCAGTTACACCGTGTTTGAGTGCTTTAAGTTGGGTCGATATTGTTTCATTCAAGAATCATAGTATTTTCTTACTTAATTACATCCATAGTCACAGAATTAGATCATCTGCGCACGTCTTCGGTTTCCTAGAATGGAAGGAATGTATATAACCTTAATATCGAAATGGCACATCACAGAATTAGACAACTTGCTCCTTCTCGAATGGATAATTCGTGCATTGCTTGCTATTGGAAATGACAAACAATAAGCTGTCACTAGAGGACACCAGAGCCAGTGAGAGAGGCGTGCGTGCTGTGATATCACTTCGCACTCACCAATACACACATCGCTGTCTTGGCTAACATTCGATTTAGTGTATGCACTATGCAGTGAGGAATGCTGAGAAGAGGATTTGAAATCATCAAGTGAACTTATTATCGTGCGCCTGCTATTTTTTTTAATAATTTTTAATAACGGCCAACATTAGGGGGAAATCTTGTTCGCAATGATATGAATTTTCGAATCTGAGGGAATTGTGGCAATCGAAGCACTTTGCTGGAACTCACAGTAATCCGCAAACGACGCACGACTTATTTTCCTATCTCTGTAGGGTGTAAGGAATTCCTTTTTACTTACTAAGTTCCTCGATGTGCCTTCGATTTCGAATTAATCACACTTCTAGCAAACCGAAGATTAAACAAAATATTTAATTATGCGTCCATAGCACATGCATCCATTTTACGTCTGTCGTCTTGTACTAAATTTTCCCGACCTAATATAAGGGAATGCCATGCGATGTTATTACTAAAGATGAAGAGCAAGTAGTATTATGCAGTGCTATTGCTCAAATCTCTCTTCAGCTCAAAGAACTGACATCTTGGTAGTTCACTGTCATGACAAAATGGGAATGTGGACGGTTATTATACAATTGTGTTTAGCAATTGTGTTAATTGTGTTTCCAACCTTCCAATTTCGTGGCTGTGCTTTCAACTTTTATAGCCGTTTGTAGAATTTTTCATTCCCTGTCCCTTAGTTTGGTAGCCTGAGCGAGTTTCTGCAAGGAAAAATGAGACTTTTACGGAATGATGTACACCCTATGCCTACTACGAATCTGCGCGCCTGCCAAGTTCTACCTGGCGTCTCCTCTTGTCAGATGTGATCAAAGAAAAACGCATGTGAATCCAATGGGACGCAAGGAACGAATAAAAACGCTGAGGTTTATTCCTGTGAAAAGGGCATTTTTGAAAGTCCTTTTTTCATTGTAGCAAGTGTTACACAACCTCAATCAACGATGCGACCACAGATTCTCTTAACTTCTTTTTTTAATTGTATTCTGTAACTCACACAGATTCTCAATGACGCAATCTTAGGGAAATATTAGTAGCATTACATCATCCATGAATGATTATTTCATGGCATATTTTTGTTGTTACAGAAGCCTTCTAGACGTGGTGTTTCAGTGAAACGGAAGAAGCGCCAAAAGGACTACCCAAGCCTCAAGAAAATTGGGTTTTCTCCAGTCGATGAAACATTTAAGGTAATGAACGATCTATGAATTTGAGTAGCTCTAACGAAATGAAACCTATTTTTCAACACTTCGATAATTTTGTCAAATTTATGAAAACGTACAGAAAACTACACAAATAGAATGAATATAACAATGAGATTTCCTTTCATGAATGGAAATTTACGTCGTGGTATTAATGACAAGTGGGCCTATTTTTGTCTCTAACTTGTTTTGTTGATTGTATTTTTTTATTGACGTTCAGAAAGTTGACTTTTCTTAAGCCCTTAGTCCTTATTCTAGATGAGTCATTAAGACAATTTTTGTTAGTATGAGTATAATCGCAATTAGAGTTTTTAATTTAGTCTTGCACCAATACGATGCTCGTGTGATAATTGAAACTTGGTTTGGGTCCCATATGCATTTTCTTGGGATTTTTGCATAGACTGATGATTACTGGTACTGAAGTGTAAGGGCAATGTAGCAATTACGTGGTCGCCTTGGGGGAAGGGGTTTTATGAGGCGATTACAGAACCAATTATAGGTAGGGGGTTTGCGCGAACGAGGAGTACTTGCTCACCGAAATTTCACCTGAAAATCAAATCTTGTATGTGCTTCACAACCCTAACGAAAATTAATTGCGGTAAATGCAGGATACAGATTAGCCTTGAGAATTGCTGAATAAATCAACTATAACACTTTTAAGAAAGCTCTCCAAGAGGCAGTCGAATAGAACGGCTTGCTTTTTCTGATTTGTCGTACAATTTTTGCTATGTTAAAAATGAACTTAATACTCGTATATATAATATTTTGCTAGTTCCCTTGTAACCTTTTAATTAGACTTAGGCGATGAGTCATATGCGGCCTGTATGCTGCATAAGAGTTCGAAGATCTTGTTGCTCCAAAGGCTCCAAGATAGTTATTACTTCGAAGACCTTGATGCGCATAAAAGTCATCACCGTAAGCTGTGGGAATTTGAAAACTGCAGGAAGTGTGTGTCATTTACCTGTGATATACTTCTTCTAATAAACGCCGCAGCTCCGATAGTAAGAAAATTAGAAAAGAATAGCAAAGTTTAGAGCAGTTGCCCATTGAGCTAAAAAAACAGGAATATACTCGTAGTTATCAAATGTCGCTGGAATGCTCAATGATATCGCACAATTTGCAGTCTATATTATGATAAGAGAAGCCACATAATAAAAGCGTCACACTTGACCTCAAACTCTAATCAATGCATCTAATTTTATGTCGTCATCAACATCAGATTCGGTAACTTACAGAGCTTCCTGTATCGTCCAGCGCTGCGTCAGGCCATGTCTTATCACTCTCAAGCTTTTGTGAGGCCTGCATTCAATTGTGCCGGCAATTCCAAGAATTTAATCCCACCCTCTGTTCAATCAGCGTCGAAACTACCACGCATTGTCAGCAATGAATGAATCGGTAATGCAGTAAGGAGAATGCTACTTGTAGATTAGTTTTCAGCTCTTACTGATACCTTTCCGAAAAGGTCATATACATGTACCTGGAAATTGCTTTTTTGTTTAATTTGGAAAAAATGAAGTAAGTGGAAAATCGTGCATTCTAATAAGTGTATCATTTAGTAGTAAGCGGTTGCAGATAAGCGCCACGACGCATAGTATAGGAAATGCGGTCCTGTTTTATTCTTTATTGTTTTTATATTCTTGCATTTTTTATTCTTTATATGTAGGATTGTTCAAGTATCTTACCCGGTGACCGGCGTGAACGCCTATCAGCCCTTAGGACTAACATTATTAACTATTGTGCATATATTCATTATTGTGTATTATTATCTTTTAAGTACACTAACCTGACTTTTCATTGAAAGGAGTCGATCACAAAGATGTCTCGTTATAATTAGGAGGGTGAAGGAGATGAAACGAGAGCGCAGCCGTTTCTGCTAGAGGGTTGAAAAACCGATTGCATAGTTGTTGCACGGCTCCTACAGGAAGTAAACCCAACGAGCAAAATATCCATCTCAGATAAAACGGATAGTACAGAATTTATCCGTCAAACGGATATCTATGAAGTATCTACACTTGAGTGATATCAAACGATACATTTTACGAAGTGATATCACAGAACGCACGCATCTCTCACCGGCTCAGATGTCCTCTGCTGACAGCTTATTGATTCACGTACATTGATATCGTATATCCTGGTGGATTGTTGCGACCAAGTTTTATAACATATGCATCCAATGTTTCCACATTTTCGAGGAAGCCTTTGCAGATGAGAAATTAAAATCCCAACTCTTTCAGTCTAGAAATGCAAGTTTCATAATTGGCAAAAACTGTTCTGAAAACCTCTTAGATGATGATTTTCATTTGAAATACAATTTTGGCAAGAATGCCTGCACTTAGTGGTCACTGCTTGCGCATTATTGCTCTATTTAGTACCCAGATTTTGCAACACAATAATGAAAGGATTTGAGGCACCAGAAATATGACTTTTCATCATCAGCATTGCAATCTGTAACGAAATTCAAATACAAATAGCATTGGAGTTAGAAAAATAAATAAATTATCGAATTTGTAACGTCTATCAATCTAGGGCTTATCCCACAGAATTAGATTCATCTGCGCGCACTACGGTTTCCTGGAAAGGAAGAGTTATATGCAACCTTAATATCGAAACGACACATCACATAATTAGACAACTTGCTCCTTCTCGAATGGATAATTTGTGCATCGCTTGCTACTGGAAATGGCAAACAAATGTACTATAACACTTCGTAAAATGTATCATTTGATATCACTCAAGTATAGATACTTCATAGATATCCGTTTGACGGATAAATTCTGTACTATCCGTTTTATCTGAGATGGATATTTTGCTCGTTGGGAAGCAACTAGCTTTCATGTGTTGGAAGTAGGAGAGATCATTGACAATCATTACGTCCTACGGACAGTAAGTGCAATTAATTATGCTAGTCAACAACGCATTTCTTCGCTTTCAGAATGCTGTTGGACCCTTGCGAGAGGCGAGTGATCTTCGTGACAATGTTCAAATGTCGATGACTTGGTTTCGAGAGGCTTGTGGCGTCTCACCGATCTCTAACATGAAGCAATGCATTCGCATGTTGGCAGGACGGTTGTCTTCTGGTCCCAGCTCACCGCCCCCCGTTAATCCACCCACTGATGAGAGCATATCATTGGGCAGTTCACCCCCTACGTCTGAACCCGGCAATCTGCAAATCCGCATGACTCTCAGTGCCGATTATCCTCATCTTGAAGCCTTTGGCAATTTGCCTGACACTTTGAAGAAAGCTGTTGTATCGTTCAATGAGTTGGTGAATGAATGTAAACTGCTCATTATGAATGCAGATTCTGTTCATGACAAGGTACGAATATTCGAGGCTGCATGCATTAAAGGGCGCATAACTATAATCTCGCGACTGATTGTACTTAGTGGGGCCAAACCAGAAGGTTATTGGATTTTTCCAGGTGCACATATAATGAAATGAGCATCTGTTACAATCTGAACTTCAAACAGCTTAGCATTTACAATGCCATTTTAAAATGTGATGAATCTCTTCAAATATCCTGCGCATTTATCATGGATACTGATACTATTCAAAACCGATAGTAAATTTTATTTTTCATGTTTTACAAGGCGATTTTCAGTACATGAAGGTAATTCATCTAAAACTGATACTATTTGAATCGAATTGAGTAGTATATATGAAATCAATAACTGTGATGAAGAAAAAATTCGATCCATAGTTGTTATTGAAGCAGTAGAACATGCGAACGTTGTACAGTCGCACCTGTGTATAGCGAACCTCTACAAAGTGAATCTCTCCTCATAGTGAATATATTATTTGGTCCCTTTGTCTCAACATCTACATAATGAATATTTTAAATATTTTACATCAAGGGCCTATGTATTGATCTTTAATTATGTTTGTAATTAATACGCATCCCTTGTCGGGTGTGTAATTGTATTAGTTTTAATTATTTTGTATTGTTGGTTTGACTTTATTTGCTTTCTTTAAAAGCAATATTACACTAAATTTTAGAAACCTCCTTATAGTGAACTCTCCTCAGTGAATTTTTTTTATTTGGTCCCCTGAAATTCACTATGTTGAGGTTCGACTGTATATCCTAAAAATTTACGTCTCCAACTTTTCCTAGCACCAATTCATGTAATTTCAACTTCATAGTCAGTCATGTTCTTTGGTGCACCTATAAAATTTTAATGGAATAAAAGCGCAAGATGGTTCATAATTCCTTATTGTGCTCCGCAACCCTCATTTCGTCTGCTCCTAGTCAGGTGATGCAGTCGAATGACCATGGAAAAAAATACAGTAGATGCACATAGGAAGAATTTGATAGGACATTGCATTAATCGATGATTTACAACACAAAACGAAGTCAGAGACAGAAATCAATGAAATCACAACCTATTCACACACATGGTGTGACAATGAAACAGTGATACAGTACGCACACATGACAATAAAAGTGAATGCGTCTGAATGGAGATATGGACACTTAGGAACTTAGAATAATAACAGCCAATTTGCGGAAATCAACTGTAGAAAGCGCGAAGGACAATTGTCACAGAAAAAAGAAATAAACTATTGAGATAAGAAACTGAAAAATGGAAAATATCAATAAAAGTAGAAAATGCAATCCAAGATTAATGGAACACATTGAACTTATTGCTTGTTTACAAACACAAGTTAGATGAGAAAACGGGTGTAAAATTTTGCTCTCGCATTTTTTGTTGTTATTTCATGGCTTCTAGTAGAGTTGAGACCTTTTGTCGGATTCAGTTAGATTTCTCTTCTCTTACGAACGAACACAGTCATCTCAAATTTTAACTGACCACACACATCGTGCATTGCAGACAGTCAAATTTCCTGACGGTGAATGTAATGTTTAGCCGTGCTGTTCTAACTTGACGCAAGAACAGACTTTTTGACATGCGGCTATTCATCAATGACAGTCCTGTAATGAATTGCTACGCGATGTCGATCTGAAACCACATGCTGAACCGGCGTGCGGAAAATTCATCTGCCAAAAAGTTTTATCATGTAAATTCATTTTAATAGCATTCATTTGCTCTGTGTCAGGAAATTGCTAAAATAACTGTCATGGATTTCTTGAATCATTAATTAACGACTCAGATATATCGGCAGTTCCATATTCTTTAGCATGCACTGTCAAGAAGTGAAACTGCATGCAACAAGCAACGGCGACCTGCGTTCAACCAACCGTGCGTAAAGGTAACCACTTCAGATCTCAGTACATTTATTTCTCGGATCGACTCGGTCGAAGGTAGTGGACCGAATATATTGTCATCGAATTATGCTTGTCTCTTTCACAAAAATAAAAAAGTGAATGATTAATGTTTTAAATCAATTTGTTGAGCAATCAAATTTGATATTTTCAACATCTTTTGCTTCTGTTGCAGCTGCTGATGTGTCAGCGTTCTGGAATGGAATTTTACGAGGAGCTCCCACGCATGTGCGAGGCAAGTGGGATGAAACAGCGGAAAATTGCGCGGGTGACGGAAAATTTTGCCTGGAATGTCAGAGTATTGAAAGGTCAGGCGGACCTACTGTTACGCGCTAGGATAGAAGCTATGGAATATATGAAACAGGCGCAGGACGCTTGCAGAGCTACAGGCCTTCTCCGAGTGATTTCTCGTCCTACCACGTCAAGTTCTGCCCCGGCTAGTCCATGAAATCGAATTGATTTTTGTTATCAACGGCTAACACATTTGCGTTTAAAAGAATTGACTGTTAGAAGCATTTCGTATGAACGGCGTTATGCTGTCTACACTGATTCACGATTCTTATGTTTTGTAGGAAGACACTGATTTTAGCACTTGTTATCATTTACCAGTGTAGAAGGTTTATATTGATTCAAAGTGGCATCAATTTTATACCAATTTTCTAATTTGACCTCATTTCGTGGTTTTCAAGGTTTTATGGTATGTATTTGATCTGGTCTCCGTGGCACAGTGGTTAAGCACTTTGTTCAAACGATCTTTAAGTCCGGAGGTCGAGTCCCGGAAGTGTCATTGGAAATCGGCAGGAAAGGTATCCAGACTAAACGATCACAAAGGTCTGACTGTGTCAGCACTGTGCAAACCCCCAGTACAGGAAGTAGTGACGTTAAAGATTCATTCATGATCGGTATTTTGAGTGATGTCTGCTTAGAAATAATTTGATTATGACAATTAGTAAAAGTTATTGTATGGGTTAATATAGGGTTTTACTCGAACAAGCTAATGAATTTAGAAATGAGGAATTAGAACTCTTCATGCTTCATTTTAAGATCAATTTATTTAATGATTTTACCCGAGTTAATTTCATTGTTTTTTTAATTTTTATCTGACTCTTGAATAGATTGAATGGTACCCAGGTTCTGGTTTGTTTGTGTTTTTATGATGAAGTCGAATGAATATCAGATTGCAATTCTGAACTAACTCATGTATGAATGTGACAGAAGCATCCCATTGATTCAGTGTACTCCCTGCCTGTCACTTGCTAGCGGAATGATGTCATCTAAGCACCACATCGCTATTTTGTTAGAATGGATCCGTCGCCAACTACTATGCGCATGAACTCTGAATCACTTGAAGCTTTGGGCGTCGAACTTGGTAATTTGATAATTATATATATATAGCTTGATAATTTAATTGAACTTGGGTTGGAAATCTTTCTAATCATTGAAAGAAATGGCTTAAAAGATTATTCATGATGCCGTTTTGAATTAATATTTCTATGTTATCTTCTAATTATGACGTAAGTTATTTCATCTAACTTCCGTTGATTTAGTATAATTTCTACCTCCTTCCGCGAAGAGAATAGCATAACAAGAGTTTTGTTATCCCATTTCTTCTCTGTTTGTTTTCACTGATGAAGAAAATGAACTTCTTCATACAAATATTCACATCATATTTTTGTACTGTCATTGAGGGCAACATCGGTGCCAATTTTAGACACTAGTAGCAGAACGTATCTCAACTCTACAGTTTTTTCTATATAAGATTATAAAAAAGCCTCTCTCGCCACAATTTTTAGTTGATTTTGTGTGGAAGATGTCTATGCAACAGGCACGACACGACTTACACTGTTGTCACAATTCGTTGATATAAGCACAGCCCCACCGGAACAATCAGCTGTGAATTCTTTTCATTTCCGAATTGATTTGTTTGAATTTGATTTGTTCTGTCAACATACTCATGCGATATTTTTTCATCTTTGCCCTGTACAGTCATTTTATTGATGATCATAATTTTCTTATTATATGCATGATTCTGTTCAATTCGTGAGCGCTGCAATGTGTGTACAAATGAGAATTTCGACCAATAGGCCGCTTCACTCCGGTGGCATATTGAATACTGACAGCGCGGAACTTTACTGCATGTATGTATATTGGTTTTAAATAAGGTAATGAGTTCACGAGGAAGCATGCACACACATACACACTTATCAAATTTACAGTCAACACAGTATTATGATGCGAATTACGACATACAAACGCTGAAAATGTGCTCGCTCTTCTTCGTCATTAAAGTCACGATCGCTGCTATCGGTAATGAAAGCGCTCATTTTCTTGGCCCGTCCCTGAAGAGCCATCAGCTATCCACACTCCTGACAACTCCTTTCATGTTGTCTTACCCGATGCTTGTACATTTGAGATGCTTGCTTCTTCAGGAAATATATTTGTCTGACTAACGCAGAACATTATGTCTCCATTTCAATAAATAATGATCAGATTATACTCACCAGTATTTGAATAAATTGCAGACGTGAAATAGTTTTGTTTTTCTTTGATCTATTTGATGATCGGGATGTTAAATTATACTTGTGAATATATTCTTAATTGAAAGGGAAAATGAGCTTCGAATCAGTTTTCTGTCTGAGAATTGTACTGCTCTCAATGATGCATCAATAAGTCGATGAACTTAATTCGTTGTTTGACACTCATTAATTCACCAGACGACGGACATCCACCATGATTTTTCAAGCAAAGCAGGGTAGCAAAAACTAAAACAGGTAAAGGTCGTCGATGTAATAATCAAGAAAAACTCGTGATTCGACGGAACCTCGGCTTCCCGAGTTGTTGTTGGTCGATCTTATGGTAAATTAGTTAAGATGCATTTAAGTCATTACTTTTTGCTACCACTTTTTTGTTTGGAGAAAAAATGAGAACACTCCCTTGTTATGGCGACGTTTTTTATTTATGTGACAAGTAAAATAAAAATGTGAAAACCGCCCGTCGTTTCGTCCACCGCGGACTTATTCATGGACAAGCTGACACTTGCAAGCGATGGTTTAAATATCAGTTCAACTTTCTTGCAGGGAATTGCCACAAATGTGCAAAAAATTAGAAAATCTTTGAAATTTTGTACAAATCCTCCGAAGTGAGAAAATCTTCCAAATTCTGTGAAAATGCTAGAAAACTCCAGGTAAATACCTTCTCAATGATTAATAGCCTACTGATCTGCAATATACATCACTCAATCAGATGTAGTGATTTATAATACTCTTCATCATGCCCCATTCAGTGAGTAAATTAATGTAACGTGTGCTATAGGTACAAATAAATGCTTCCTTTTCATGATTCTTTATGCTCCAAGATCGGTCTCTGAAAGTGTGTCCCCGTAGAAGGTCCTATAGGCATTTCGACCGGGCATCGCAACAAGAGAAGTTTGGGAAATTATAGCACTTACAATGTATTTCAATGCCTCTCAGCATGTTTTCCTGTCGCGACTGCGGATAGAAATATCAACCGCTCGTCGAACCCAGGATAATTCAAAGCAGAGTAGTCTTGTGCAGTCCGTCAGCTTCCTCGACCATTGCGGATTTCATAGATTGCGCCATTCCGTACGACCTGGTGAAACGAAGCGTCTACGGCTGCCAAGGAATGTAGTGCTTAAATGGTTCAAGTTCGTGGAAATTTCTATCTTCTGCACAGGCGAACTGGCACTCTACTACAATCATTATGATTATCAGCTGCACGGCAAAGCCAGGATAAACAAGCTCTCCTGACTAATCTGTTGTGAATTCCAGGCAAGCTCAGGTTAATTTGTTCTATAGTTGTCATTAGCTATAGTTTGGACCTATACTCTATGTTCGGACCATTCCGAGTCACACGTGTCCTTGTGGGATGAGACACATCGTCTTCAGCTGAAATTCAGTGATTAGACTGTTCTCTGGACATTGTTTCTATTGAGTTCTTTACTGTATTTGTCATGATGAATGGGGATGCACCAGATTTGACAATTTCAAATGTCTGAAAAATCCTAGCAGATGTATCGGATTTGAAGAGCAAAAACGACTTTGTGTAAATTCGTTTATATTTTTTAAAGTGTACTCATTGTTAAAGACGATTTAATCCACACTCTGCAGAAACGTTGTTATTGGTCATAATTTTCTTTTCTTTGGAAAGAGTCAAAATAGTGATGGATTGATTTTTATTTTTTATTTTCTTACGGTCGATTAGTCTCAGCTATTATCTATAGCTATCTTCAGGAAAAAATGCTTTTGGTATTAGAGACAAAGTCAACATATCTATGAGCTTTGTACAACCGTAAACGTGATTGGCCCACTCAGGGGGTAAAAAAAGAATACATCGCATTTAAAAATTGAATGGATTTTCACTTATCTACAACACTTTGAAAGGGACATTTAATTTGACTCACCGTATAAAATTGCATAATTTATGACCGAGTTTCCACCTCATTGCTTCTACCTATGGCATCGACTTAATTCAACAAGGGCGAGGTCATGAAAGCATGGAATTCAAAATTCTTAGAGCTACAAACGACTGAAATTTTGGATTAAACTCAAGCAATTTGATCTAGGCTATAGATAGCTTACAGGTGACATGCCACGCGTAATTCACGCGTAATTACGGAACACCACAAACATCCGTGGTTAAGGTCATTCTCTACCCGCGTACATACGCGCTGCACTAAGAGTCAGAAATCACTTGATGTGATACTGTTAAAACACGGGGAATGTTTATGAATACGCGCGGGCGAGCGTTTATAGTTTGCGCGCCGTCTACGGTTGTCTGCGCTGCCGCTTGAACCACGGATGAACCGCTAAGCATGTTCTGTCTTCCATGAGCATGAAATTGAGGTCCTATCACATTGTTTAGCCTCTGATACATGCAGACACATGAGACGCAAAGTCTATATAACAGGACTGCCAACTATATAACAGATGTTGCAGCAATGTCCCGCATAGCCACGGATGTTTAGGGTCATGTGTAATTACGCGTGGTTCACGCGTGAATTACGCGTGATTGAGCGTGTCATGTCACCTAGTGCATACTCGAGTCGCAGCTGACCATGGTAGCTATGTAGATTTATTTAACTTACGTAATCTCAAAATTTCCGCCAAAGCGTCATTGAGACAAGCGTCAGAATTAAGTTGTAATTTTGATGCTTGCGGAAATTTTGACATTTTTGGATGGACCAGGTACGTGGAGCAATTGGGACCTACATAGGGGAGGCAAGAGTGCGGGCAATTTGAGTTCTTCGATCTAGCTCGGGACCCAAGTGTGCACGAATGAACTTCAAATTCGATAGAGAACTTGTAGTTATGTTCATTGTTTACCTGTATGCGACAGCGCAGAAGATTTGAAGAAGACACACACTCACTTGCGAGCACACAGTATAGGATAACAATAAATGATACCTCGATTTAATGAAATGTAGCGACAATGAAATCAAGAGCTTGTTTGGCTTAGCCTCTCATCCTGTGTATAGACTGATTATTCGAAGTAAACAAAAATGCTGCTCTTCATCGATTTTTGGTGATATACATACCTTGTTTGAACTGCAGATTTTTCTATCATCCTTTATTTTCATGATGTGCAATTGTGCATGTAAATCATATGATAGAGATCTTTTAGTTGCATATATACCCCACGGATCCAAGGTAATCAATTGAAAAAACAACAGCCTCCGTGTCTTCCAAGGCTGCAGCATAGGACTGTCAGAAAATTTGTCTAAGTAGGTCCTGAGGTAAATTCTTCCCTAAAAAGAAACCCTGCAAATGAAAACACAATGCACTCACACGCTATGTACATTATAGTTGTTATGGAAGTAATGACGCATCTTTTCCAGTTGCCAGTTGGCTAAAGTTATGTATGCATGTAGTTGATGGCTTTTGAACAGGAATTGAAAAAGCTTCGAAATGAAATGACGGAACTATGAATGGATGAGGTATTATCTTATGACCATAGGCCTAATATTATCATTTGGATAGTTCTGCAGTCTTAATTAAATAAATTGCTGAAATTTTGCATAGTCCTACTTGTTATAATTTTTCACGAAGATTAAAAAGTCAACTTTTCAGCACGAGGAGCGATATCTGGCGATATCATTGTCGAGAAAGCGCAGCGATCGAGACAATGATATCGCTCAGTGTATACTGAAAAGGACTTTTACGTATCTCCACATGGGCTATACCATGCATGACATTAAGAAGTCTATGGCCATATATTCGCGAGGAGAAGGTCGGGATCCCATATTGCGCTATGATAAAATGTCACTTAATAGCTTATCAATGTTTATCATAGGCCTACTTCTTTCGTTTTTTTCTGAATAGAACAGTTTTAGTCATAAAATGCATCTGAAATCTATAATACATTTCAGGAATAGATCCTTGTGTGTGTGTCCTTGTCATCCTTGAAGTGTGCTTCCTAAGTGACATGCATATCATGAGAGTCATCAATTAATTGAGCAACCTGTTAGAAATGGAGACTATGACAACATAATTATTCTGAATTTTTCATTGTTCAAGCTGAAAGCCTTTCTTAAAAACTTTGATAACTTCTGTTCATTGTTTACTCCTTGAAGTTATCATAATCGTTCATGCGCATATTCTGATAACCTCTGGCCTTCTCACATTTTCTACAAAAAATAGTGAAGGCTATTTCTTTCGTCATAATGGATCTATTGTTCAATTATGAACATCACTTGAGCTGCTGAGTTATATATTGTATATCTTTCAAAGATAACGAAATTAATCGAATTCAACAGATTACTGAAGTGCGTCTGCCATTGGCAGAAATTCTCTACATGTACCATGTATGCACTCTTAGTAGTTCATAGAGCTTCTCAAGTGTCACATTTATGAAATCCAATCGCTGAAAACATGATCATGTGCTTATTGTTTAAAGTTTCATCAATGAATGGTTCACATGATGCGCTGTTTATTAAGCATAACCTGATCATTTACTGGCAATCGTGACTATTGGGTGCATGGAATTATGATCGTAAAATATATTTTCATATTTTGTCTAACTTTCGGAGCTCTCAAAGCGTACAGTTACAGTACTTGTGGTAAGTGGCATCTTGCTGTAAATTCTATTGCAATCCATCAAGTTTTTATCATTGTTTAACAGACTCCGCCAAAGATGCACTTTGGAAGTTCTGGTATACGATCAGTTTGATGACTTCAGTCCTTTTATTATTTGAACTCTGTAGGATCATGCGGAAGAATCAGTCTTGTGGCGGTCATTCTGAAACTCGACTATTGTCAGGAGTCCACAATTTAAAAATTCACCAGGGGTATCATTACCCTTGATCCCGAAGAGTAGCGCAACTGTTTTGTTACTCAAAACCAACACAACTACCCGCAGTCCCGCACACATTGTTATCTTTTCAACGAATACATATCTCAAAAACTCGATTTATTAATCAATTATTATTCATTGGGAAGATATTGTACATCAAAAGACTAAATTCCTCACTATTTTTGTGCACATGAAGCAAAAAAAACGTTATATTTTCAAATCCATTCTTGAAACTATTTTGCCGCAACTGCATCGACATGTGGTCGTCTTATTGAAGATTCTGAGCTCACTTGACTTTGCTACAGCTATTCAGTTATTTCATATGAAATTTAGTGAAAGAAGAAGGACAAAATCGATATTTTGTGCTTTTCATTCTTATTTTTTCTATCATAATGGAAATAATTTATAGTGGCATATATTGATGGTATTTAGGTGTTAATAAAGTCATGATTCAGTTCTCATGCATCTAAGTTGGTTTATCTAGTTACACTGGATGCATGAAATATGCATATAGAGTATGAAAATGGCCATCCATGGAAATATGAATTCAAGATTGAGTTTAAGTTCCCCGTTGCAGCTGCTTGAAGATGAAACATTTTCTTGCATCATCCTGTGTACATGTATATTTGTACATTCTGTATGAGATGTAAACCAACTTTCTTCTCAATAATATATACACAATGCCAGCCAAGTCTAAGATGATAATCGTGAAATGTAATGATTGGACGGAAAAGAGTAGTGAAATTATATAAGAATATAATGTTTTGTATATTAGGCTATTCATTTGTATGTCTTACAATTTAGAAATCAAGAATTCGCAGGGCAGGCTATGGGAAAATTTGTTCGCATCTTGCAGATTTTGTCAATAAAGCAAAGAGTAGCCTGCAGTAAAGATTCAAGAAGCAAGAGCTTATGACATGACAGTATCAAGACTGCAAACTGAAAAAGCTCTCCATGCATCCATGATTCTATACTTCACAATGTATCATTTTCTGTGAGTCAAGTATTTGATTTATACTTTTCTTAATTCAGGTTCCTTCTCCGACTTTCATAAATGTGGAAGCGGCCCCACCATATGCAACTCAATATTTTGCTATTCATATTTACATTGTGTTTGCGAAAAGCAACATTTATTAATTAATGCAGGCTCACTAATATACGCAACTTGTCAGTTATGTGTTAGACGTAGTATTTGGTGAATAGCCGTCTAAATATCACTTAATAATATGCCTGCTGCGTATTGCATTATATTCATACATGTATTATCTTCCTGACTCTTACCAGCACACCAGAAACCTGGTCCTCCTAGGGTCAAACGAATGGCCTAAGCTATTCAAGAACTTTAGCTACGCCTGTGATTGGTCCTGACCCGGTTAAGAAGGGACATGACGAACGCTTAAGCCCACAGTCAGTGTCAGCTTGCATACATCCTCTGAGATTCGTGCCGTAAATCACCGTTTCTGTTTCAGGTGGATCTGGCATAACTCTCCATTCCTTCAGATTGTCTCGATCGGTTATAACTATACCAGGGAGCCTCAGATACAATGTCGACTATTCCGTCAACCAACGAATTCAAACTATGGACGTATCGATAAAATTGAAGAAACGCACATTTTTCGGTGTCTGGGTTCGTGTTCCATGTTGGTTCGGATTCGGATCGTGGTAATTATTGAAATTTCATTGCAGGTGTTAAAAATCGAAGCATAATCTCTCGAAACTGGTCCAGATTAGAGTAGGAACCGGATTTTCGACCCCGACCGAGGCCGTGATTTTTTTTAAAGGCCGCCAGCCCCTTTAGGCAATGTTAGTAGCCATTGAATACAATTGCAAAATATTCATCAAAAATCATTAATCAAATATCATATTCATGATTCACTCAAAATGTTTTTCTGTTTAGAGTTAATCAAAGCACATGAGTTGAATAATGTGCAACCTTTCATAGATTAACTATAAGGTGGGAGCCTGTTGACAAATTCTTCCTAAATTCGCGCACAAACGGCATGGATTTGTAGATCTTGAAACGCTCAATACAAAAATCAAATTCTGAAGTGCCACAGCTAGTCGCTTTCGGTTATAGGTGAGATTAAAGGATTCCCATTGGAATCCAATTTTAAAATTCAAGAAGCATCTTTGGATTGTGAAACACTTGGCTATTTTTACAGAATAGAAACTATTTATCAGAATGCCATGAAATTTGAAACATGATTGAGTTCAGAACATCAACTTCGATATAAAAGTTGAAGTGAGCAACATGAAGCAGTAATTGATGTCTGAGGGCCTCTACAAAATGAGCAAATTTCATGTTTTGACTTAATGTTAGCGATTTTACTCATTTTGTAGAGGCTCTGAGACATCAAATACTGAATCTTGTGACTCCTATCCTCCTATCTGTGACTTGTGGAATGCTACAGGGTGTTCAGTAAGAAGCGTAAGGATTGCGAATTATCAGTTTAAAGAAACAATAATCAACTAATTGCACTCTTATTATTAAACTCACGAAGGAGTTTGTTTATATTAAAATTCAACTTTAATTCAAACTAATTTAAGTGTTCTCAATGGCTTATCTCGATCCATGATGATTTTGTTTCGAATGGACACATGGACATCAGACAAAAGACGAAGAAATTCAGAAAATTTTAATTTTTCAGCCAAAGAATTAAATTCGATAAAATGTCTTCATTACAGCAAACATCTGAAATCACTTTCAATGCCATATTTACTGTATATGCTCAAACTGATTCCCCCGTACTCGTATGCACTGACTGAGTCTTTTGATCCACGATTTTGTAGCGTCTTGTAAAGTTTCTTGTGAAATGGAAATCGGCGGAGAATGTGGTGTGACGCACGAATGGCGTACCAGTCCGTGCAGGGACACAGATTCTTTTTTTCAGAGATGTGATACTTTTGGACTGCATGCATATCTCGTTCATCTCGACTTCCAATCAATGACTAACCATAGTGCCATGGGCATTGGATTAACTTACCCTATGCACACTCAAGGAAAATATTGGGATCAAAAACGTGATAATTGCTGCAAGGACAAAGAGAGAACTGAATAATATGCAGATTTGCCGCGGAAGAATCTTGATGACCTCCATTTCCATAAAAAATGCATGGTTATTTTCATAATCAAGCAAAATTTCCATTTGTATTTCCACTATCTGGGCCAATTTACGCTTAATGTCATATATGATTGCATTCGAGTGATAAATTGCTAAAATCAGGGATGCGGAGTCGGAGTCCCGGAGTCCTATCATTTTTGCCGGAATCGGAGTTGGAGTTCTATTAAATGATAGGACTCCGGACTCCAGCCTATAACTAGACCCGAAATATGATGCAAACAAATTATTAATCCTCGTGCATAGTTGTCACTGTCTCGATGTAAACTTTCTACCTCAAACAAAAATACAGGGACAGCAGTGCAAAGCTTGCAATAGTTAACGGAATGAACCGAGGTTGTGAAAAAAGGATTGTCTTTTCACTCGGTGATTTAGTAGAGAAGACACGCTTTCCTTAATTTCTGAATACGTGATATTCTTTGTCGTTTTTCAAACTTAGTCAAATGCCAACATTAATTCAAAATTGTGAATAGTTGATAAACTTTTATTGAAAATGAATGACTTATATGAAAATGAATGATTGGTCATGCATTACATTTTAACCAATAGAGTAATAAGCTAGGTAGTCGTGTAATCCACGTACTAAGTACATTAGGTAGAGTGGTAACTCTGCATTTTTTAAATCCCCAATGTGTTTACACTTTCGATTTTATTAAATGAACTCGAGGTGAATACAATTGGGTATTGCCACTTGCAGAGCAAAATCATACAATCAAAGTCAATGATTTTAATTAACTTTCAAAGATATTAATGGGTCCACATCACTATTCAGATTCAGGAAATAAAACATGAATTTAGTGAATCATAAAATCATGCCGGTTAAAATTGAATTAAGAACTTGAAATTTCAGTCAAGAAAACAAAATGAGATCTCGACTTTTTCATGAAGACTTCTATTATAAAACGGATCATGAAATTCCCTTGATAATCATCTTGATTTCCGCTTAGTTAGGATGCTTATTAGCAAATATTCATTCCTTTTCATATCCAACTTGTTTCATACTACTTGTAAAGGGGCGTCATCTCGGTAGTATATAAATTTGGAAAATTTTGACTTTTTTAAAACAGCTCAAATAATTTTTTGGACCGCAGGAACGCAATATCCGCAAAAAGTGAATCTTTTCATAGAAAAAATTTCACTGTATACAGACACTTTTTTGAGTCGACACTCTACCTATATGCAATCATTAAAAAATTGGAATAAGATTCAATTTTCACACAGAATATTTTCAAACTTTTGCTTTACTTTTGTATATGCCAAAAATGTACCACAAATGAAATTCAAAAAAGCAATTCCATTGCCACCTTTGTGCGTACACTTGTATGTTTAATGCGCGCATTGGTATCTTTCATATCAATTAATCTTTCATGCATTATGCAAGCAGATGTGACTAAACTTGCAATCGTTGAATTGGAATGAAAATAAATGTTTCCATGTTAAACCTGATAGTATGCGCAGTCATTGTCAGCACAAACCTTGTGAAAATGTCTGCTGTAACCCCAATAACGTTGTGGTGATTTTGTATCCCATGCATCCACAATGCAAATGCTGCACATATTAGAGAGTATCAGCTGAGGACGATCTTATTTAGGTCGATCGTCATAGTGAAGACGATCGTTATAGGTCATGACTGTTGACCAATGAGAAGCCGTTGACTCACGACTAGTAGTCCAGTCATACCGCGAGTTTTAAAAAGTAAACAAATTTCTAATCACCAATATATCATGATTTTCCATACGATCAAATTGGGAATGGAAAAGGTTGTCACCACAACCTCATTCAATCTATATTTCCTCCCCCCACGGTAAATTGCACTTACTGAGACTTTTTTCCTATTAGAAATGAAGCGGTTTGTGGCACGGAATGAAGCGTTACAGCTGTACGATGAATTTTGTGAAGGCTTTATTGAAACAGGGAAATGAATAGTTACAAGTCAAGTGAATGTTGATGTAGGCCTACATGTGTGATTTCCCGCAATGGTCCGACGATGTTTCACCTCACAACTTGGAAATCTTGGATAAACGGTTATCTCGTCTGTCTTCAAAATTAAATATCTGTTTTCCAAATGTTTTGCATAAAATAATTCGGTTCCGAAGCGTTTCAAAAATGCAACTTATATTGCGACCCCAGGTGGTGTCTTCTATTGGCTATCTGTATGGAAGGACACAGATAGGATTTCAAAACATGAGAAAACTGAATTCTTTTGCCTCTATTGCGATCTATCGACATGACAACTGAAAAAAGTTGCCAGAATATGATAACGTAATTGCACCTTCTCTCAATACCAAGACAAAATTGTAGTCTTGTACCCGCACGTATTGTTAGTGTGCACTGTAAATTGAGATATTTTAGGACTACATATTCAATGAAGTACAACAGCCAAATTGCAATATGTTTTGATCAGCTCAAATGTGTTTAGTTTAATTTGCTTCTGAAAAGTTTTATAAATTTTGACAGTAAATTGAAGGTGTTTGGAAATTTTCTTATTGACATCTTCACGTACGATACGGCCTTGAATACATGCACAATTTTGGATTTCAATGTGTAAAATACTAAATAGTATTTGTAGAGATATGACTTTAAAACATCTAGTGCAGTTTAAAAATGATCACACGTCTTTTAATGCGTGCAATGCAATTGCTGTTTGTCTTTTATTTTCAGTACTTACGAGGATATTTGCGACATCGATGAGAACAAGTGGGGCAGATCTGCTGCAGAATTTATACGATCGGTAAATACTACATTTTCTCACCATAATAGCCTACAGTTGTTGTACAGCTCCATCCTGCAGGAGGTTGATCCTGCTCTTGAAATATTTAAAATGATTACCGGCAACTTATGCATCTATGATGCAATTTTCAGAATCCTATATTCTAGCTTGTATGAATTTTGGAGGCATCATTATATCGTGTTCGTGTACTCCTCAGCATATTTCTTGTAAATTTATTCCAGATGCTGAATAATTTCACTACATGGGTTAGTTTATATGACACGTGGAGCCTATAGATACAATGAATAATGCATTTCAATTCAACCTAGAGCCTACTACCCGAACATTGAACATTGGATCATGGATAATTGCATGATATGTTGACGGCACGAGATAAATTTTGATTGACGTTGTGCATGGACGCTCACTGAAATATAGTTAGCATTATCATAAATTTTAAAGAAGATCTACAACTTAGTAGATTAGTAATTAATTAGGTCATTACGCGCATTAGTGCTGATCGCACAAAACATCTTATCAAAGTTCGAATAATGACATTGTATGATATTGTATTGTAATAGAAAACTCTCGCTTATCCGGAGTACCGGATGGCCTGCCTTTCATGCACTTCATGTATGCTATGTGGAAATTGAATAATGACTAATGGCATAAGTTGACAAATAATGTTTGACGATCAAAGCCTTGACCCATGTAAGGCCGCTTATGTAAATAACGACAATTTTTCTATAAAAACGGTGGCAAGTATTTTATAATGTTATAATTAAGAATAATCCATGATGACCAGTTCATTACAATAACCCTTTCTTAGAAAATACAGCCGCAACGATTTCGTTACGATGGCGTTATATGATGTCAAAATGAAAAAACATGTTTTTCAAATGTAACTTATGAATTGCTCGAAACAATGCCTGCCGAAGCATTGAGTGATAGCTTTATCATGAAAGCTTTCCATCACATTTCAGAGGTATTTGTCGAAAATGTGAATTAGCAAATTCAATCAAAGGCCTCACTGTAAACCTCAGAGTGACAATTTTTGACAATTCCACTGATAATTACATAATTGTCACTTAGTGTCACTTATTGTCAGTGCATTGTAGGTCATGACTGACAAAAATTGACGATAACTCACAATCCAGTTATTTCCTCATTTAATAAAATAATGTCGACTGATTGTTGACTGACAATTTTGTCACTTATTGTCAATAATTGCCAGTGCCAATTGTCACTCGTAATTGTCAGTGAAATTGTCAGAAAATTGTCAGTCGCAGGTTAACAGTGTGCTTTATGCAACTTGTCACTGTTGTATGCTGTGAAATCGTTATCATGAAATGAAAATACATGTAAGTCTTTAGTTTTCGAAATTCCTGTCGAGAAATTGATTCTCTTACTGTGTCGACTCCAAAGTCACGTTTGAGTTGGAGACGCCTCGGTAATTCATAATATCCACTCAAATATAGAACGCCAAGAAATGAACGCATTTGAGATTGTTCAGCATTATGTAGGCCTAAACAATTCTTTTGTCCCGCGTAGTCATTGGTTTCTGCCACTAAGAGATCGATGAGACCTTCAGCATGCGCATCAAGTATCTCATAAGGATTCTTGCCTTGAAATGCAACCATAATGTTTCTCCTATTTGCAAAGATGAGAATTGCCATTTTATTGACTGCTTCTTTTGTTCACTAAAATAATCATTCAAGTCATCTTTCGTTGGAATCCCACACTGTCCTGCGATGCCACTCTTCTTAGACATCATTTATATACCCATCATCAACTCATCGTCTCATGACTCTCATAAAGCGTTGGCATTATTGCATATTTCAGTTGCTGCTTGATCAATTTAGCAACTGCTTGGGCATTGTCTTCAAATAGCTAACAACTAGTTACATCGACACAGATTGATATAATCAATTTTAGCCTTTATATACTTAGATATTTTTAACGAGTTTTGGTCATCTTGAGCCGCTGGTGAGTCCTTGTAGGGCGAGACGCAGCGTCTACGGCTGCCAAGAAAGCTTTGTGTTGAAATTGTTCAAGTCTGAGGACATCTTTGCATTCTATGCCCTGGCGAACTGGAACTCTGCAACCTTTATGATTAGGCTACAAGTGGAAATGTTTCAGATTTGAAGTCTCTCTCTCTCTCTCTCTGACATGCATTCGCACATGAGCCAACAAATGTAATGTTGAGGAAAATACCATGGCAAAGGACTTCGGTTGGTTCTGTGCCGGGAAATCCATAGGCTAAAAATAGCAACAAGCACAACACAAACTGAGAATTCACTAAGAATACATGTACAATATTCCAATGAAATTTCTCATTTTCAGTATTCTATGAACATTAGTTTTGAAGAAAATTGACAGTACTCACCACCACTAGCTTCATTTACATTGTTGTTGTATTTGACATTTGTATATCAGATTACGCCAGTGTAGCTAAAACGTTACGGTTTCAAAAAATGACATGACATGTCATGAATGAACATCAGAGGAAGTATTGATCGCTATTTTCGGTATTTTATGAATAATGAGATCACTCAAATCACATAAATAGTACAGTAAATTACATGTGGACCTTCATACACTGTCTTCCAGTATATAAGCAGATTTTATACCCACTTTTTGTCTAATTTCGCGATGAAATGGAGGCAACAAAAAATGCCAGTTTTTGAATTGGCGATCGTTTACCTGAAACTATGTGATAAGTCATCAATATGGCAATCAAAATATTGCATCAAATGTAGCAAGCTGGAGAAGACAACAGATTCTGAAAAGTGCTGTAACGAAAACGTTGCACTGGCGTCAAATGACCGACCGGCCGGCCGGCTTTGAATAAACCGATCGTTTTGAATGTTTCGACCCCCGAGCGTCCGGTTTTGAATACGCCGACCACCGACCCGGCCCCGGTCGCCAAAACCCCGGCCGGTTGCAACCTTGCCAGACGCAGAGCAAACACCATACCACATTACGTAGTAATGCCATTTTGAGAATATATCTACTCGTTTAGTCTATGAAAGTCAATTGTGCATTCGTGCTTCATGTACTAACCAATCTAAAATTTTTAAACTTTAATTTTGCTTTGATGTTTTGCATTTTGAATTATATTTTTCGGTATAACTTCAAGTCAAGAACTTCAATGTAGATTAATCAACGAGAGAAAAATTTAATGTACACGAGCTTGGCAAATCTAGTTCCATGTAAATATAGAAGAAAGAATTTAGAAATATACCGCGTTGGATCCATCTCCATGTCGTGGAATTCATGATAGCCCATGCGAATTTTGAATTGTCTCATAGAATTGGAAGTGCCTTTTCATGGGAGTTTGCGCATTTCCAATCAACAGTCATGACAAATTTCTTGATGTCCATTCGTAGTAAACTCATTCGCACGACAAAGCAAGGATATCTACAAACACAGAAGTCCGTTGTGTAGTCCTTCAGCTTGCTCAGCCATTCCAGATATTTAAAGAACGTGTTTAATACCCTATACGAACGTGTTTAATGCTATTGTATAAAAGAATGCATTCCTGCGGCCTGGGGAACATCCATAGCGATTTCACACTGCAGCTCTGTCTAGATATCCATGATCTCATGTGCGAGCACGTGCGCATTGCTATTATCTCAAGCGTTGAAAGAGTGAATGGAAGCATCGTTTCTACCTCATCAGAGACGATTCATGATCATTCAAAAAATCGCGCGATTTATTCCGTCGCACGATTAACCGTTCGGAATCGATTAACTGCTCCCGCTTCTGTCATCTACGCGTTCACAACATTGGCAAACATTGGTATCACGCACGAGTTTATTACCGCGGATAGGCTTAGGAATAGTAATATAGTAATCGACTTTACAGTAAATTGTAATAATGCAATGTATTTATTAATCCGCATTCAGAAGGAATAGTCATTGAAAAAAATCAGTGCGTCTGATCCTATCCTTGTTATCAGTATCACACTTGATATACTTTTAATCACCTCTCGAAACACGGTTTAATTGTTTATATAATGATCAACATTTGCGCCCTTCCAATTTGTTTAAGAAGACAATCAATTATTCATTTCCAGATATTCTTTCAGCATAATGAGAAAGATCGAAAGATCTGGAAAGAAGATGTATAGAAGAGAACATGCATACTTACCTCGAAATGAGCTGCGCGGCTTCATTTGCATGATATCATTATAGTGAGGTCTGACATTCTTTAGATCATAAATAAACTAACTTTACATACTTCGTATAAATTCTGGTAATCTCACTCTACCACACTTGATGTGTACTTCTTTTCTTTTTTAGTTCCAACCAACTCCAGGATCGGAGGTTTCTAGAAGAGTATGCCCGTATATAAGAGGTAGAACAAGGATGTCTGACGTTGTTAACCTGCCAAACTTAAACCGTTTTTTCAGGTTTATAGCATCGGTAAGTTCTATATGGACTGGACGAGCATAGTGATCAGGGTAGTATGTCAACGACTAACTTGAGGTGTTTAATGTTCATACTTATGATGCATCGCTAAATTTGTTTGCATAAAAGAGGGAGCGCTATGCCCCATCTAGATTTTGATCTAAATGTCAACAGTTTTATTACCACAAGCATTCACATGCACAATGACTGCCTCCATTTGATCACATGCATCAGACGTTTAGAAAAAAATTAAAAGTATTCATTTGCTCAAGTAGAAAGGTAAAGTGTCGCTTGAATGATAGACTGATGAATCACATAACTAAAATTTGATTCAGTATGGTTTTACGCTTTACTAAATCATAACATGTTGTCATCTCAGCCTTGTCACATCAATTATCTGGTTTTCGACTTTTCATTCAGAAATTCAAGTGTGCAAATATAATGCCTTGCTCTATTAATCCTCATATAGAGGCAAGACTTTTAATTTTACTTACACCATCATTCATTATAATTATCATCAATATTGTCATTGTCATTATTAAGCCCGTTATTATTACTTCTTGGAACTATCAAGTTTTTCAAGTATCCATAGGATACGCTTGTGTTGTGCAGTCTGTACGTGTGTTGTGCACCCTTCTCTAACTTATTCGGAGATCTCACTATGGCTGAGTGATAAAGTTTGTCCACCTCATAACTACTATTTCGTGCTTGCCACTTATACTACCAGCTAAAAGAATGATATTATATTTTATAAACAATTTGCAATGGCAAAATTATGACATGCCTGCTAAAAATGTGTGCAAAGTTATGGAGTAGAGAAATTACAAAATCTTTACGTAATTGCGATTAAAGCTCACGAAAAATCTGTAGAACGAGGCAGCTGCTTGCAGTAATAGCATGTTGATAAATAGTTTAGTTCACGAAAAAACGAAAGTATCATTCAAATCATCAGAGAATAGTTCCATAACATTGGCAATAACCCATAGACTGGGAGTACATCATAAGGCAAAAATCAAGACATCAAGCCGGTGTGCATGTAAACCAAATGCAAATTTGGGAAATATCCCAAATAGTACAAATTGTTCGATTGCTACTATTTCGCATCTGTAGGCAAGCCTTAAAACAAGCAAACCTACAAACACAAAGCTATTCGGTTTGCAACTGACGGCGTTGATGAATCGAACGAGCACATAATTACAATTCTCCGAAATCAAATGACGAAAAATGACGACATTGTTGATATGAGAAAGTGATTGATGGATTCGATTTGAAAAGTACATGCACACTCAGAAATCAGTGAAAAGAAAATCGAACCAAAGTTGTAGACGGAATAGAAAAAGTTCACTAAATGAATCTGTAATATAACTACAGTATTCGCCAGGATAGATGACTCAATCGTGCATTTTATGTTATTTGGTAATATATTTGCTGTGATGTTTGAAAGTGTGCATGATTTCCCACAAATCGAGAAAAGCAAAATGATAATCCAAATAATATCTATCTACTGGAATAACACAAGAGTGCCCACCGATCATTATTTGTATGCATGCTGCTGCTCTTTGTTCTCAATAACCCGAAAAATAATGTCAGGCATCGAGTAATTCAGCTTTCTGGCCGCACAAATCCATTATCATATCTTTCGTCCAGACTTCTTCGATGGCTTTCTTCAATTCAGAGCAAGATATCGGATTTCGTTGAACTAATTTTTGCTCTACCTTGACCCGCCAGCAATTTGCAATAGGATCGAGGTCTGTTGAATGTAATTTCATCAGACAACATAATGTGCATTGCTGTGAAACATTGTCGCACAACAGGATTCCTACCTGCAATGAATTGTTTATTCAGGAAAATTTCCCGATTAATTGAACACATGTGATCTATGTTGCCCATCGATTTCTGAATCTTTACAATTAGTGAAAACATGCATTGTAGCATAACAGCGCTACATTGCGATGGCCAGGACACACTAAATTTCACATTTTACTGTGTCAACCTTAAGTGATGAAATAAAAACTTGAATTTGAGAGTTAATGTAATGCTGAGATGCATGAAACAAGCATTTAGATACCATGCCTTCAAAATTAATAAAATCCATTGCAATTTCTGAATTTCTCAACCCTTACTGGCATTATCGAGAGCTTTCCATGAACATTCCGTTGTTAGTCAATTAATTACGTAGAGTTCAATTTCCATTTCTTTTGCAGGGTCGATACAGGATTCAAGTTAAGCTGAAAGATAACGCTTCAAAGAGATTGTTAGCCTGTTTCAATATGGAATTACGTTTGCAAAGAGCATGAAAATCTTTTGGAAGACATTTTGAATAAATTCAATGGCTTAAAAATTCATACATGCTTAATTTTTTTGAAAAATTGGCAAATGAAAAACTGAAGGATGATTTACTTGTTGATATACAAATTAAAACCATCAATTCTAGGGCTGTCTACACTGATCAATGTAAAATGCTGCTCATCATGCATTATTTATGCTCCAATTATTATAATAAGTGCTGACCATCAGTGGATATTCACGCATATGATTTATGAATCACATTTTTCAGATAAAGTTTCTTTTATCTTACGTTGTCTTCTCATTTATAATTTTAGTTACCTCACAACTAGCTTCATCATAGGTATTTGTCATTTTGACGTCCACTGCAGTTGCAGATTCCTTCCAGCGTCTCAATCGAGGACACCTGGCGAAACATGTCGCGCGAATAATAAATAGAGTTTGATTGCAAAACGTGATAAGTGCCAAATTTGAAAAATTGGCGACAATCCATAGAAATAGCTCTTACACTGCAAATCGCTGGATACGAAAATTGCATACAAACAGGACTAAAATCACATGCAATTTGAAACTAACATCTGATACGAGACTCTCGTATGCATACAGAGATCTGGTATGTTTTTCATACCACATCTCACTAACTTTCGCATCTGATTGGTATGTAGCAATACGAACTATTCTAGGGGTAGACGGATGCTCAGGTTCAAAATATGTTCAATAGCTCTTATTCAAACTTTTTCAACAGTTTCATTCATTATCACTAAAGACATTTTGTACAGTGAACGAATATTCAAAACAAAATATTCGCGAATCCATGTCTCTGTTTTCTCGGAGTGACTGCAGACTGTTTACTTTGCATGTTTGTGTACTTTAGCGATAATGAGAAAAAATGTTGAGGAAGTTTCAATAAGAGACATTGAATTAAACTTAAATATTCGTACTCATGTAATCCCAAGGATTCTGAAGATACTAAATATGAGCATTTTTGATGAAATAGTGAGAATATGTTGTTTTCAGTCAAAAGACTCATGATTTTGTGATAACTTCACGAAATCACTACATTTTTCTAGTTCACCTATCTTTGATGGCCAGCATATCAAAAAAGGATCAGAAAATGCTCGTTCTCCTCGTGCTTGATTCGTAATCATACTTACATAACTTTTTATTGAAAAATTGCGATTTGTAAATTGAGTGATTTTCATGTTTTAAGCACTGCTCAGCAATAACACAACGGATACAAGTTTATCATTGCTCAAATCGCTTTCATGGTTTGCGGTAACTGGAGGGAACGAAATGTGCTGAAGTTTTATTCAAAGCGCGATTGCAGCACAGTGCATGCATCCGTATCGTTCTTAAATGATATATAATATCATATGTATGATACAATCGCAGCAAACTAGCAGTTATTTTTCATTTTCATTGAAAAGAAGGGTGGTGTTCATTGCGTTCTGCACAAAAAGTAGTTGATTTTTTCAGGCAAAATGAAGAACAGACCATTTCAAATGATAATGCAACTCCATCACTTATAAGTTATTCAATTACTTCGAGTCTAAAAATTGCTTGTTAGTTTGATATTCTCGACGCAGCAAAAAATTGCGGTTTTCTCAATGAACAATATGGCGCTTGTCGCTTTTCTGCATTCAAACTCTTCAAGGTTATTGCATTTCAAGATGAAAGCGATCTTATTTTAATTTTATACATTCTACACGAAAAACAAGCAATTCTGCATTTCTATGCCATTTTGCTCTTTTGATTAATTACATTATAGTCAAAGAAATTGCCACCGATGATCGCTCGATATTGAATGCATTCTATTGATAAAATATATTCTTAAACTGCTTCGACTCCTCAGTCTGATGGAGCCAATGTGGAGGTTCTCGAAATTAAAAGGATTGCGTCCCTAGATGATGGATCGCGTTGGGATAAGGGGAAAAAAGTTGAGATAGCGTGAATTGGGACACGTTGAGATAGTGGCTTATTAAAAAATGATGCAAATTCGCATAGTATGTGTAGTGATGAAAATGACATAGATTAGTCGGCGCTTCGTCTGTTCTCTATTGAAACGCACGCTGAATCACACCGAATCAAATTATATGGCACACTGGACAATTGCAAAAACTGTCATGACAAATACTTAGACTATGTAGGCCTATTGCATAAAGATATACAGAGGATTTGTAAACGTCACAATTTAATGGAAGCACGGATCAAACAGAGCAGTAAGAGACAGAGAGTACGGAAGGCATAAAATAAGCACATTTAAGTCAAAGTGAAATTACGATCATATCCAACAATTTGACAAAATATAATAATACTGTTAATTTGATGAAGTAATACTGCATAGCTCGAGTACAATGAAAAATTAAATTAGTTATAATGTTAGGATGTACTGATAGTGCTAAGAAAAAGAACTTACGGTAATAGAAGAACAGAATGCTGAAAGCAAATAAATAGATAAATAAAAATTAAATAATTATGAAAATTGAAAAATCATAGATATTCAGAAAAATAACGCAAAATGGCTATGTATTAACGAAAATGTATCTTTCTAGACACACACGAGGCCCGTTTTAACCACTTTATGGCAACACCATCGGCTAATCTATAAACGAAAATATAATTCTTCTCGACGCATTCGAGACTCGCAGACTCGATTTTAACCACCTGACGGTTCATGTGCAACACCATCAGCTGTAAAAGTTTCGTACCGAGACTAGCACTTCTTCCCATGTCTATGCGAAACCTTCTGAAGGCGCTGGTGACACCTAACGACGAATCATTGGTTGATGGAGGTCTCGCCTCACCGTTGACCAACCGCTTGAGAAAAACTCCTCAGCACGAAGTTGTCACGGTGCGCTGGAAACAAGTTTTTGGGAACAAAGAATAACCAAGTCGGAACGAAACCAATTTTATGTTAATCATATTAATCTGGAGTGTCATGGAGACATGTCATTGCAAATTTTGAAATATTCTGTAGAGGGCTTTCTTTTTCACAACACACCGGCATTTTCATTTATTAAAATTCAAATTTTGCAATCATTTCAAAAATCTCTAAACATGAAATCCATTTTGAACTCATCTTTTTTCACTTTCATGACTTATTTGCATAAAATAAAATATTCCTGTAAAGGGCTTTTCATTTTTGACAGCATATTTCAATTATTTAGAAATTTGGATTTCAATGTGCCTTATCTCATTTTCAGAGAAGTTTTGTCATACTTATATTTGGTGTCATAAAATTTCTGGGTGACAAGCACAACATTGCATTTCGCCTTTTGGTTGCATGTGAGATTGATTGCATCGAAATGTTTCTCTATGGTCCACAAGTTACATTGAAGTACTAACCAATTCATATGGTGCATCTATTCTTCAAGTTGTTTGTCATGCTTGAAGAATTTTTGAAATGATTTCAAAATGAAAAATATGTTGTCAAAAAGAAGGCACAAATTTTCAAAATTTCCAATAGCACGTCTCGATGATACTCAGGATCAATTTAGAATTGATTTCATGGTTGGAGAATTTTTTTAAAAGATTGCAAAATTTGAATTTGAATTTAAAGTTTCAAGAGAATTCAAAATGTGTTGTAAAAAAGGAAGCCCCCGATAGAATGTTGACCCTCAGAGACCTGAGGGGGTCCAGTGGATCCCGAAGCCATTTTTTTCAAATTTTACTTATTGAGCTGAGGATATATCAACCGCTCACGCCCATGTGAAATCATCATTTTTGACAGTGAATCTGCGTGTGTTGATCCATTTCAATTGAATCAGTAGAAGTATAGTAGATAGGCCAAGGGGGTTCCCATAACAAAATTTTTACTATAAAATGAAAAATAATTTTATGCATGTCCGCGATGGTCCATAATGAGATAAATTCATTCATTCATTGTTCACATCATGCTCGTGCATGTTCGTTATGCTGTAAGATCGCAAAATGTGGATATTTTGTTTTCGCACATGATCGCCGTGCATGACTGCGGTTGGCCTGCCTGAACAAATCAGCATAATCAATGTTCAAAATGAAAGTTATTATTATATATTCTTAGTTCAACGCTAAAAGCAGAGTGTTGGCAAAGTTTTTACATCAACAATTGATGAGCTTGAGATCTCCAGAGCTGTTTTTTGGGTCTTGAAATGCAGCAATTATGACTCAGTTTAGGCCTATTTCCGATTGGTAAGGAAAAATTTGAAAAAATGGCCAAATTTGAGGGTATATGCTGCACGGAATAAATCAATTTCATTAAAATCAACTAACTGAAGTTTTATGGCGACAGCAAGCATCGTGAAACCGACTTTTAGTACAACAGATACTGTGCTAAATGTCGCTGAATTACAAAAACTCCACATTTTCACATGTGCTTACTGAGAAGGCTGAAAGACACTCAAAGGATCAGTTCTACTGACTTGCTACACACAAACATCGTTGTTTTACTTAAAATCTATTTTCCTAATGATTTGATATCGACTAAAGCAGGTAAATTAAGAATTTGTAAATTGGTTCCACTGGACCAGGTCTCAAAGGGTGTGAAAAAGTTCAGGTCTCTGAGGGTTAATATTATGACAAGTTTCCATGATACTCAGGATTAGTATAAAATAGGTTAAGGACTTGGTGATTTCTTGTTCCGGAAGACTTGCTTCCATCGCACCGTGTTGTATGGCCATCGTTCGCTTCCCTATAGGTCGCTACACAACCTTAAAGATAATTGCATGCCACAGTGTTTTGGTATAAGTGGGAGGGGATACTTTGAAGCATTCGAACACATGTGAGGATAGTCTGGTATATTACTGCGGGATAGCTTACGATAGTTAACCATTTTTCATCTGAATGCATTCGACTGCAACCGAGAAGGTCCCTACAGTTGAGAAGAAATGGCTGTATCCTTCATCTTCCTTACTACAGAAAGCAGCTATTGTAAGCTTCATCGTCAGTCCTCAAGTCAGCGCTGATTTGACTGCTAGATCCAAGTTCAGCTGTGTGCAATTTGAAAGACATTCGTACATCACTTGTCTTAATTACTTTTTGTGCGACATGTGTTCGAATTCTGCATAATCACTACTCCACAAAAGTAATGTGATCTGCCTACCTATACAATTATCTTCTGTGGTTGCACAGTGATCTACTTAGAGAAGTGTGTGAGGGTGCTAGACCTCGTATCAAGGAGCATCTGCCCAAGATGTTCGGTACTCGTTTAGCGGGAAGGATAGATTGGGAAAGTTGGGAAGAAACATATTTCACAGAATTGAAATGTTTTTCAGGATAAGAATTCTCAAGCATCGTTTGATCAAATTGGAATCCAAGGGTATTCAGTGGCAAAATTAACTTTAGGAGGACTATGCAACTACCGGCATAGAATTGTCCACTGACTTTTGAATATAAACGTGCTGATTGCAGGTGTCAGCAATAGAGTTGGACAGAGCTTATCAAAAATAAATCGCAATTAATTTTGATCCAGCAGGAAGCAATCAATTAGTTGCAATTATTCATCATCACAATCTGAATAAATTAATTCTTAATTTTGAATATTTTTTCCTTGATATTTCACTTAACAAATTAAGCTGCATGTGCTTTACAAGTCGCATAATAGACCTTAGTCAATTTGAATAGTGACTTGAGTAGACCAATTACATGAAATAGACATTGCCTTCGATCATCTATGGACTTCGATTAGCCCATGCCCATGATGCGTAGTCTGCAAGATTCACCGGAAAGACGCCGGAATGAGGTATGGTAGTCGGGAAAATTGTTTTGACCCTTGACATGTTAACTGACCTCATTTCTTTGAATTTATGCAGAAATTGTGATAAAAATGTTTTTTTAATTGAGTTAATTGTAGCATAGACATTGAAGACATGAAGACGTGCGGATATGATTGTGATGACATTGATTGCTCAAACAGGCTTCAGAAAGTCGACATGTATGGCAAGGAAAATATACAATAATTAATTCTTGACAAAATGACTTTTCCATGTAATTTCATAGCCACCCTACTTGCTAACTAGGGTGTTTTTTTATAATGAGGTTTCGGTCTCCGACGTCGTACCGACAATCGGCCATGCAGACATTCTGATCCTCGGAACGAGTTCGTTCTCGACTTCGGACCGACGTATTTTTATTTAGTGGCTGCCGCTGAGGAAGGAGATGCTCCAATCTTCTAGCAACTTGCAAGTCAGTATATTCTGTTAGATTGATAAATACATATTTGAAAGAGATGGGGAGCGTTTTTGACTCTAAAAGATCAAGATGCATTCATAGTGAAAGGATGCCAAAACAACTTTTTCAATTATTATTTTTCAAATGTTTTATTGAATTTTGTACCTTCACAGAATGTGAGACCATCGATAAGTGTCTTGAAAGTGTGAATACTTCAGCCTTGATTGATGTCAAGATACATTTCAAAGCAGCCTACAGGTGAACCGTCGGCTCTATCGGTCAGTTTTACTTCAACCCAATAATTACCCTGAAATATATAAAGGAGATTTAAATCATTTAGCAAGGAAATGAAAAAGAGGATTTTCTTACATTGGTCAAGAAATTGAGAATGCTTGGAACTCTTGGTAACTGAAGCTTGAAGGTTTCTGAAAGAGTTTGCGCTTTGTAGGGACAGTTGAGGCTTGGATTCTTTTCAAAGATTGGTTTCAGCTGCAAAAGGAGTAAAGCGTCACGAACGTGGAACATCTCTCTCTCCCGCTCCCTCTTCTTCTTCACCATCTCCCTCTCTATCGACCCCAAAACTGAGCGGCTACCTTTCTACTCTGTACAGAGTTAAGGCAGTGGGAAATGGATTGATTACCCAATCAAGACCCGTCGGCTTAAATATACATGGCATCAATCTATCTTTGCCAATCGACTTTCAATATTGTTAAGCATACTGTTTCATAAATGCAAGCCTTGGTACCCAATTACACAATAAACGTAGCAAAAAGTCTTGAAAGTGGTAATGAAGTTATTAAAGACTAAAGTATTAAAAGTGCATTTAAGTGAAATTTTCGTTCATTTTCCAGACTTGTGTCTATTGCTCATGAAATGTAATGGAATACAATTAGAAATTACTCAGTTTTTCTGCAATTACATTTCAATTACTTTGCTATTGATTTCTAATGACATTAAATTGCCGACTTTTCCTCCCTCCCACGGTGTGCCTGAACAGGCGGTTTAACTTTTAAAATTTCCCATATGTTTTGTCTACGGTTTCCGGTAGAGTTCTTGATCCTCTTTCAGAATATCATAATCAAAATATCTTTCATCGAGCCCTTTTCGAGAAAATGACAAAAATACAAAATGGCGGATCGAAAATCTTGAAGGAGAGTGCTTACATCTATGATAGGAACGTCAGCAAATTCGTTGTGCTACTTTTCATTTGCCTTTCATCGTGTTATTGACTTTGAGGAGTTAACAAGAAGCCAAAACAACTTGAAGCTACCAAATTGTAGCCTACTGTAGATACAATATCAACATCTTGCAAAACTGCTATATATAAGCAAAACTGCCGTGACAGCATTGAGTCAGACAAGAACCAATTCTATTGAATCCTAACTAACAACGCTCCTTTTGGTTATTAGCGATCACTTGACTGCATCAACTTTGTATGAATGCTGCACACGCTTCATGCAGGTGCAGGCGTGCTGCTGCTCTTCGTGAATCGATTAATTTTCATTAAATGACAGTCGAACTTAGCAGCGCTACCATTCACTGGCATTCACTGTTCGCGTTTACTTTCAACTTGTGATTTGCGTCTTTCATTGACATGATATCATGCCCAAGACTATCAGAAACCACTCTGACTATTTGAAGGATATTTGCGTTATTTGCTTTTCCAAAGGTAATGATTTACGAGGTGTTTCTGAGAACGTTGAAAATTTGATTAAGACACATGTTCTTCCCAGCTTCGATAGATTCAGTAACATACTGCCGAATGTTATCTGCTCATCATGTCGTAAAAAGGTTTCATCGATGAATTTTGAAAAATTATCTTTATATGACCATGACAAAATTCGCTTTCCAACGAAAACTCGTCAAAGTTCAGCTGATGGTTTTTGTGACTGCACAATCTGTGATGTAGTGGATTCTAAATCGCCGTGCCGGAAAACACATTCAGGAAGGCCTTCAACGAGTGATGACGATAAATCTCCAGCAAATTTGAAGCTCTGTGCACACTGCTTTTGTCAGTTGGGTAGAGGCAAGCCTCACGTGTTCTCAAAGATGAAGAAATTCGCAAATCTGACGGATTTGATGTCGATCGAGTCTCCTGATGATCCCGAGAAGTTTTCTGCTTCCACAATCGTTCATAAGCTTCACTCGAAATCTGGAGCAGTTGATGTGCAAACAGTGAGATCTGGATCCGTCTCTATTGATTTGAATTCACCCAAACACCAGCTTTTATCCGAAAATATGTTGGACATACAACGCAACATGAACCTAAGTGGCAGACAAGCAACCAACTTGGCGAAGACTATCCGACAGTCTAACAGAAGAAGTTCCGTCAAACCATATGTGCGCGAGAAACTTAGGTACAATGATCACATTTTTGATGACCATTTTGTTTCTATGAATGCAGATTTCTTTGATTCTAGAAAAGAGCGTATAAAAAGACCGGTTATTCTGTGCAAAAATGTTCAAAGTTTCATTGATGACATACTATTGAAGCGTGAGATAAAGAGTGATCATTTCGTCAAGATTGGCATCGATGCAGGAAAAGGATTTTTGAAGATCAATCTTCAAATCATTGAGAGAGATTCTGCTGCCCCATCATTTGCGAGGCCAAGTCACTCAAGTACTGGGGTGAAAAGTATGTTCATGATAGCGATTGCACCAGACCTGCCCGAGAACTATGAATATTTGAAGTATCTCTGGCACGAGCTTGGCTTGGACAATTTATCATCTGATCATGTCATTGCTGCCGACATGAAAGTCTATAGCATTCTCTTGGGACTGATGAGTTGCGGAAGCACACATCCGAGCCCCTGGTGCGATGCCAACAAAGATGATCTTCTGAATGTCGGGCAAAGCAGAACGTGGAGCAAGCTTTCTAGTCTGTTTTGGCGATACTATGACTCCTCAGAATCAAAATCTCAAGCCAAAAAAGTATGGAAATGCGATTCACCCAGCGATTGTTCGAGGAAGCAGCAACGACCGCATCTTAGCGAAAATGCCTCCTCCTGAGTTAGACCTTCTGATTGGCTCTGTAACAAAATTGTTTCAAATTCTTGAGAATTTCTTGAATCCGACCATTGCAAGCCAGTGGCTTAGCTCATCTCTTGTTCAGAAAGATGCATACCACGGCGGCACTTTCAACGGCAACAGCGCACGCAGACTTTTGAAAAATGTAGACAGACTGCGATCAATCGCAACAAATGACGTTTTACCAGTGGTAGCAGCGTTCAAAAGTCTTGATTCAGTCGTCATGAGATGTTTCGGGAAGCATGTTGATGCAAATTACATGTATATTGAAAAGTTCCGTGGTGACCTCGTTGCCCTGAATGCAAGAATATCACCAAAGCTGCATTGGATATTGCATCATGTTCCCGAGTTTTGTGAGATGAAATGTGAAGGCCTCGGCAAATACAGCGAGCAAGTCAGCGAAACGCTTCATGCCGACTTTGACTCGTTCTGGTCGAATTACAAAGTAAAAACTTTTGAAAATCCCAGATATGTCGACCAACTGTTGGCCGCGGTAAGGGCCTACATCATTTTCTCGAAAAGGGCTCGATGAAAGATATTTTGATTATGATATTCTGAAAGAGGATCAAGAACTCTATCGGAAACCGTCGACAAAACATATGGGAAATTTTAAAAGTTAAACCGCCTGTTCAGGCACACCGTGCTCCCCAAGTGTTTTCGCCTAACATATCTGCAAAGATTCAAACTCAACATACTACACTGATACATCAAGGTTTGCAGATTCTAGAAGGTTTTATGAAAGTCTGCCTCTAAACCTATTTTAAAGTTTGAATTGATTTTAGGATTTAAACCTGGGTTCTAGAAATATTTATGTGCCTTTCCTTTTCCGAGGGAAAATTATGTTCGTTTTCTGATTTAGATTTTCCGATAATCAACATCAGATTTGAGGGGGCTACGTTTTTCGTCAAGTTGTACATCGGGTACACATGTCTAAGTATGGCAACGCGTTATCGAAGGGGTAATTTGAACTGCGTGATATACGAACATTTAACACTGCTACCATTAAGTATGACTATTGATCTCTATTAGAAATTACTCATCTAATTATCTAATTGAGTATAATTGCTAATTATGTACTATAGTAACTTGTAAGCTTAATTGCAATTCTAATTACAACACAGACTCACTTGTTTGGCTACTTCGGCACCAATTGATCCCCAATTTTCCTTCTCCATTCTATCAACAAGTGTGCAAGTATCCTTGTATGGACTGAAAGAAGTCAAACAAAAAATTTGATCAATCAAATATCGAACTACTGTCACACTGACTTTTTACAAGAAATTTTTACAACAAAAATGAGGTTTCCATGCAATGCTATAATTACGAATCAATACGAAGCAGGGTGAGCAAAAAACATGCTTTTTCGGAATCAAACAAGCTTTGAATTTTGAATTTGACTGTGAATTTGTGCAAGTGCATCTCTACTGTGTTATAATACCCATCCAAATTTTATTGCATGTTACAAACAAAATTCCAGTATGAAATTGATGATGATCGTAATCATGTTCATCTAGGAGGCCCATGTCCTTCATAATGAAGCACTGCTGACTAATTGTGCTTCTTCGAAATTAAAGAAATTCTCACTAAGAACACGTGTACCGCAGCTTTACTATAGGCCCATCTTTTTGTGAATGACTACACAATTTCGGCGAGTGACTTTCATAAGAAGTCTTCAATGTACACGAATGCTATATATTTAGAAGTTTGTGAGAACTTCACTCCAAAAGCGCTTTGAAAATCCCGGAATTAATTGGTCAACAAATATTCTTTAAAAACAAAGGCCTTCGTTATGTATCGGAATATCAGAACGTCGTTAGTAGTAAGCACATTGCAAATTCAAGTGCAAATTGTGAAATGCTGAGTCATCAGGCGGACGCAAGTGCAAAATGTGAAAGGCTGAGTCATCAGGCTGAACGCAAGTGCAAATGGTGAAATGCTGAGTCATCAGGCGGCTGCAAGTGCAAAATGTGAAATGCAGTGTGAGGGACATGGCCAAGGATGTGTTGGGAGGAATGGGTCCGTGAGGAGAAAACCGCCCCCCCCCCCCAACGACTCAACTGACTAAATTGGTCGAAAAGACCAAAGTTGTTCAGAATCATGTGAAACAAACTTCTATCAAGGTTTCAGGTTGAAATTCGTCCAAAAAATTTTTTCGAAAATTTTCACTACGGTGGTCTCGACACTTAGGATTTTTTCATGAAAAAAAAAAAAAATTTCAAAATGTTGGAATTGAGCTCCGAGACCCATCCCATCGTGTTTGTCGTCAAAAGTTGGGTCGGTGAAGTTTCGGTGAAAAAACCGCCCCCCCCCCCTCCCAACGACTCAACTGACCAAATTGGTCGAAAAGACCAAAGTTGTTCAGAATCATGTGAAACAAACTTCTATCAAGGTTTCAGGTTGAAATTCGTCCAAAAAATTTTTTCGAAAATTTTCACTACGGTGGTCTCGACACTTAGGATTTTTTCATGAAAAAAAAAAAATTTTTTCAAAATGTTGGAATTGAGCTCCGAGACCCATCCCATCGTGTTTGTCGTCAAAAGTTGGGTCGGTGAAGTTCCGGTGAAAAAACCGCCCCCCCCCCAACGACTCAACTGACCAAATTGGTCGAAAAGACCAAAGTTGTTCAGAATCATGTGAAACAAACTTCTATCAAGGTTTCAGGTTGAAATTCGTCCAAAAAATTTTTTCGAAAATTTTCACTACGGTGGTCTCGACACTTAGGATTTTTTCATGAAAAAAAAAAAAAAAAATTTCAAAATGTTGGAATTGAGCTCCGAGACCCATCCCATCGTGTTTGTCGTCAAAAGTTGGGTCGGTGAAGTTTCGGTGAAAAAAACCGCCCCCCCCCCCCCCAACGACTCAACTGACTAAATTGGTCGAAAAGACCAAAGTTGTTCAGAATCATGTGAAACAAACTTCTATCAAGGTTTCAGGTTGAAATTCGTCCAAAAAAATTTTTTCGAAAATTTTCACTACGGTGGTCTCGACACTTAGGATTTTTTCATGAAAAAAAAAAATTTTTCAAAATGTTGGAATTGAGCTCCGAGACCCATCCCATCGTGTTTGTCGTCAAAAGTTGGGTCGGTGAAGTTTCGGTGAAAAAACCGCCCCCCCCCCCCCCAACGACTCAACTGACTAAATTGGTCGAAAAGACCAAAGTTGTTCAGAATCATGTGAAACAAACTTCTATCAAGGTTTCAGGTTGAAATTCGTCCAAAAAATTTTTTCGAAAATTTTCACTACGGTGGTCTCGACACTTAGGATTTTTTCATGAAAAAAAAAAAATTTTCAAAATGTTGGAATTGAGCTCCGAGACCCATCCCATCGTGTTTGTCGTCAAAAGTTGGGTCGGTGAAGTGTCGGTGAAAAAACCCCCCCCCCCCCCCCCCCCGACGACTCAACTGACCAAATTGGTTGAAAAGACCAAACCCCATCAACAATGTGACGTAACGTTACGTTTCGGAAACGTTCCATATAAGTTTCAGGAAACGTCTCCGATACGTAACGCTTGCACATTATGTTTACGTAACGGAACGTTTCAAAAAAACGTTTCAAAACGTTTCCATGAAACTTTGTTAGAATGTTACAGGGATACATTTTTGATAAATTATTGGAAGCAATTCAAGTTCGATAACATAAAATGTTCGCCGCTCACGTCTGTGTAACAATAACAGCAGTCTTAGATGCGAGTTCTAAAATTGACAGCATCATGGACTGTGTCGCAGTTGAAACAGACATTGATGAAAAAATTAAATGACTTACCAGTCCAGCCTCCATCTAATAACAGAAAACTTGAACACATCAGCCCGTTACATGACTTCATTGAGATTGGCTCTCTTTGTGTTTCCTGCAATTGATCGATAAGCAGTTAGGCGATGTAATATCGCTTATCAAAACAGAATACATGGAAACATTAAATGACTTACCAGTCCAGCCTCCATCTAATAACAGAAAACTTGAACACATCAGCCCGTTACATGACTTCATTGAGATTGGCTCTCTTTGTGTTTCCTGCAATTGATCGATAAGCAGTTAGGCGATGTAATATCGCTTATCAAAACAGAATAAGTAATATTAACAGTAATATATAACAGTAATATTAGTTAACAGTACTACGGCTGATGTAGAATCGCTTACCTTACGCGATCATAGGAGATGAGACTATAAATGAACTTCAGAAAAGAAAGAAGTCATGGGTATGTTCTTTACATATTAATTATGGAAAATCTCTACACTAAATGCATACGTAAATCGTGCACTACAAATTATACTGTTTTTTTTCATATTCATATATATATATATATATATATATATATATATATATATATATATATATATATTATATTCATACTGTTTACTGTGATACATGTATTGTACGCGAGATCAAAAACGCCAGACTTCAAATTGTAGTAGGAAAGAGAAGAATGGATGGCGTAAACCACAAATTTAATAGACACCCAGTAACACCTCTGTCAATGCAATGCATCAAGTCAACAGTGAATCCACCTAAATTATCAAATAGTGATAAGTTGCTGAATGCACTGTAGCCTTTAATCCCCCATTGAGCTATATTTGTTCTTGAGGCTTCATAAGCATGACTCAAAAATTCCTCATTTGATCTTAAAAGAGGCAAAACATCTTTAAATTTGTAAATGATAGTCATTCCGTTTCCTTTTGGAACCCTTTCAATATTTAGTTTACACCATGAACATCCAAAATTACCGTTAAATTGTTTAATTTTTTGCAAACCGCAACATGCAACTGAATCTGCTACACAATTGATAGGTATTATTCGGTATATGTCTTGGCCTACTTCAATCCCTGATGAAATCAGTCTATTGAATTTATCAATTAGTGGCTTGAAATATTTATCAAAAGATGGTTTTTGGTCTCCATAGTATATCCCTAAAAGAATGATGTTATGAAATTTCAAACGTGTATCTCCTCAAAGTCTCTATACAAATTTCTAAAATACTTCTTAAAGAAATATTTCGTCCTCATAACATTGTTAGGTCGAGGCAAAACAAAATTCATAAATTTCAGAAGAATTTCAATTCCCGTATAACTCAAATTCACTACTAAGATGAATGACAATAAAGCTGTCATAAATTGATGGACAGTAATACAACTGGATTCATATAGAGGCTCGGAATCTGAAAACTCAGATTTGATATTGTCCGAACAGTCGAATCGACTGGCTTGACCAGGTTCATCTTCATCATTATCAATATCATCCTGAAAATGTTCGAAGGTGACATCAAAATCATCGAGATCAAACTGATGTTCTTCATTGGTTTCGTGTGCACTCTCTACACCATCAGGCGATGTAGCTGATGTACTTTCATTCACTGCGGGGGAGTCGGTGACATCTTTTTTCAATCTCCACAAAGTGGTCTTAGGAATTTTGTTTGCTTTACCTCCTGTTCCTGATCTAATCCAATCGAGATAATCTTTCCTCCTAGGCATTTTGAAGTACTACACGTATTATAAACTATTTCTGAGATTAATTGATTAATTTTATTATTTTTAAATATTTCATATAATTATAATGAACTATTCCTGTAACTATCACTTAAGACTAACTTGATGAATATATTTGTATATTTGTTTTCGTGAGAGTTAATACTTCTGGATAATTTCGTGTAAAACGTTTCGGATAATAAATGTAGATTGTCAATAAAGATTATGGAATAAAAATCTTATGCTTCACGTAAGAAAACGTTCAGATAATGAAAGAGATTACTTGAAAATCGTTCACTAAAACACCAACATTTGATTTTATAATTAAAGTGTAGCTGAAATTACACTAACAAATTATTCCGTAATTAAACATACATGTAGGTTAAACAGAAAGGAACCAAAATTGGATAAACTCATCAGGCTCAGTATTGAAGTAAATTGTTTTTACTTACCGGATTTGTGACTCGTATGGAACTTTCCTGAATAATGACGATATCGCACTCGCGTTTCCTCAATGTACATGGCGCGAGCGAGTGTATCCCGTGTCCAGCGATGTACTTTCTTTGTAACACTTGTGTGGGACACATGTTGAATCATCGTTTCCGTTTTCATTTCACCAATATTAAGCGTGTATTGATGGCGGTTCCTACTGATGCAATATTTTTGGAAGTTCACCGTTACGCAAGTGACTTCATCTCGATTGATGCACTCAGTTACCTTCTCTCCAAAACTTTGTTCTATCGCCCTTACACCAGTGCACAACATATTTTGTATCAGTAAATGCTTCTCGTGATAAGCGATCTGTTTAATGTTTGACAGCATCTTATAGTTATGCAACTTAAATCATATTCCATGAAGGAGCGGTGCGTTTGAAATGCTCCTGAGTTAGTTATAGGCGCAAAATGCTCATCATATTACAGGAGAATGCTCTTGAAAATAGTTATACGCGCAAAACATTGCTCTTGAAACAGTTATACGCGCAAAATGCTCATCATATTACAGGAGAATGCTCTTGAAAATAGTTATACACGCAAAACATTGCTCTTGAAACAGCTATACGCGCAAAATTACAGGTGAATGCTCTTGAAAATAGTTATACGCGCAATTTACAAGAGTAATTGCTCATGATATTATTGGAGATTTAGAAAAATGCGCGTCTAATTCCTTTATAGGCGCAATTGCTCGTGAAATTATATCAGATTTAATAAAATGCTCGTGTAATTCCAGGTATAGGAGCAAATTCTCTTGAAATTTCACGAGATATTTTCATGAGGGTTCGCATTGCGTTCTAACTGATATGTGAATCTGATTGATATCTGAATATTTCGTGTTATTCCATGAGACATTGCAGAGACATCGAGTGTTAATTTTTCGAGGGTTAATTTGTTTAACAAAAATTTACAATAATTACGATCCTTAACAATAGTGAACTATATTAATCGTTCCCTCAGATGCATAGTTCAGGCACGCCTCATTTTAAAGTTAAAGTTTCGCATGAAACAAATTGAGACCAATTGAAACTTATAAAACAAACGTTTCAATAAGTCTCCATTCGTCTCATTACGTGTCAGACAAACTAGAGTAACGAGCTTAATTTAATGTGAATCTTATCATAATATGTGGCCTTCTGATTATGAAAAACCTCATTAAATATCAACAAGGTGTTGGATGATGGTGAATGAAATGAAACTTATCGAGACGTGCGGGAACGAAAAAGAGACGAATAATCATTATACCTCGATACATCAGTTAAAAGATCAATAACTAATAAATGATCATTCAAAATGGTCTAATTTTACTTAGATTATACTATACCTTTCTTAAAACTCTCAACCCGACATTTTGTGTCTGGGGAACATAATGAGACGTATTGAGACTTATTTGAAACATAACGGAAACGTTTCAATGTTGTAGGGGAAAGTTGTTCAGAATCATGTGAAACAAACTTCTATCAAGGTTTCAGGTTGAAATTCGTCCAAAAAATTTTTTCGAAAAGTTTCACTACGGTGGTCTCGACACTTAGGATTTTTTCAAGTCCAAATGTGAAATGTCGCTTTTTTTTGCCAACTTGGACGATGAATTGTGGAGGATTGGAAGTGAATGAAGAGCTCGGGTTTCTTTTAGGGGCAAGACCGCACTTTGTTCTCTAGGATCTCCTCTTTTGAGATGCGTGACAGGCTCCGTTTCCAAATGAGAGCCTGTTAAAAATCGAGTTTTTGTGCATTTTCCAAGATTTTGGAACTTTTTGAAAAAACGACTGAGTTTTTTCATCTCAGCTTCTGGTCATCGTAGAGGGTCGAGGGATGTTTTAAATGAAAGGGGAGAGCGAGAAAACGTGACACTCAAAATTTGGAGTCAATCGGAGCACTAGAACCGGAGATAGACGGGTTTAAAGTTTTTGGATGATGGGTGTTACGTCATCAGCTGATCGCCACACACTATATAAGCGGGAACCGAGAGAGACTTGTCATTAAGACGAGAGCGATTGTCAGAGGTAGGTCGTCTCTCTGAGCTCCGATGATAGCTTCGGACATTCCAAATTCCGGGTTTCTGTAAGAAACCGACTTAGAAAATTTCATTGCTGAACTCAGCTAAGGCGTCAGACTTAGAGGTTCGCCAGGAGATGGCCTTCGTCTCCAGGCCATAAAAGACTCCAAAACTTTAAAGGCTTGTAACTTTGCTTCTACAAGTCCGTTTGACTTGATTCAAAAAAGGTTCGGTTGCTATTGACCTGCTCTAAGTGATAAACTACTTATAAAATGTCGTAAGTAGTGCTAAAAAGTTGAAAAATTTAAATTCACTAGTTTTGGAGGTTTTCTGGGGTTTTCGACCCTGCTGAAGTCAACGAGATGATTTTTAATGATGTCTGAGCCAGTCTTCTCATGGTATAAGCAGCTTTTCACTGAAAGCGAGCAAGACACGGAGAGTTTTGCTGTAATATTCCACTGACAGGGTGTTCCTTCGGGACGGCGGACGATACCGTAGTGATAAGTGTGGCAAAGGAGTGTGTCATAGTTTAGACCGAAACCGCTGGGGCAACTCATGTCTCATGTTGGGCATTTGACACAGTTCTCAACGTAGCACTTTGAACGCCAATCGGTTGAGTCTTAGCTATCTTGCCATGGGTGGCCTCTAAACATCTCCATTGCAAAACGCTGGTGAATCAAGCTCTCTACGGCTTGCTATCAAGCTGATCAAAGTCTGCCAACCTCTTACCAACTCCACCGGTTTTCATGTCTGGCTATCAAGTCATGGACGGTGCAAGTCACGGAGATTTTCGGTGTGATACTTCCTGTGGGTGGGCGTTCTTTCGAGACAGCGGTGAAGTCCGTAGCGATGAGTACTGCACGGGACGTGGGCAATGGTAATCCTTGTGAAACCTCTCTGCGTCATGTTTGCAAGTGGTTGCCTTTCGTCTCAACGTTGTACTCTGACCGCCAGGGTGACATTTAGCTATCTGCCACAGGTTACCTCATAAAATCTCCATTGCACTTGTTTCCCGACAGTTGGCCAAGCATGCGAGAATGAACCATCAGTTCTTGTCTCTATCACGGAGACGAATTGATGAATGGAATGAAGGGAGGACATTCATGCGCCACACGCAACACGTCACAGACTTCTCTCTTCGCTAGTGAACAAGCTCTTGTCAGTGTCGTCAGAAACTTTATCATATTGTACAAAAGTTTTATTGCAACACAGGTTGATGTATAGTTAGAAAGTTTGATCATCAACGTTTTATTCGTAAGTCTAGTCAGAAACTGTATCATGGTTTGTAAAAGCAAAGTTAGTGTAGTCAACTAGTTCTTTACCGCGACACCCGTTTGAGAAAGTAAAGTTTGATCATCGAACTTTATTCATGAGTGCCATCAGAAAGTGTATCATGATTTGTAAAAGCAAAGTTAGTGTAGTCAAATATTTTTACTGCTACACAGGTTGATGTATAGTTAGAAAGTTTGATCATTGAAATTGTATTCGTAAGTCTAATCAGAAAGTGTATCATGTTGTACAAAGGTTTTACTGCAACACAGGTTGATGTATAGTTAGAAAATTTGATCATGGCGTTTTATGAAACACAAGTGTTTAAGTGTGTCTACTGCAATGAGAGTTTAGAATGTTATATGAAAACAGTGTTCACCACAGCACTAGAAAGTTTTTATCCTTAGTTGAGATCCGGACTGCAGTGTGTAAAATGTTTTATGTGACAGTCTTTTCACAAACGGTGAAGTGTAAATTCAGAGTGAATCCATCTGTTAGGTAGTCATTAACTTTGGATGTGAAGTAAAGCGAATCTGTGTACAGAATGAATTGAATATTAGACAACGCATGCAAGTTTTTGACGACTTGAGTGGTTGAAATCAAATCTAAGTTTAACATGTTGGATATAAAAGTGAGATGGATAGGAATAAGTGTTGAATGTTTTATAAAACCAGATGTTGTCACACACGTTGAGTCTGATTCCATGACATTGAATCGCGTGGGTCGTAAAGTCCATCATCCAAGGCTAGGCTCCTCTACGGTTGGATTTAGGGTTTTATATTACATGCGTTAACCGTTCGTGTAGAATATGTGAAGCACATGTTCGCTTAAATGCAAATGTTGAAATAAGTTTTGTAAGAAGTCTTTGACAAGTTGTTGTGAAACTTAGCGAACGTTGAAAAAAGTTTTATGAAATGTTTTTGCAGTCACACCCGTTAGCGTACCAGCTTTACTAAATGTGTTGTTTGCCTTTATCAAATTGAATGTGTGTGTTTTGTAAATAAAGACAGCGTGTTTGCACTCTACATCGACAGCATACAAGTATAGACATAACAACTTGTTGTTAGTCGAATGCATATGAGATAGGAAACATTATGGTGAGATAAAAATCAACCTGCTAGATGAAGTGAAACACAAAAGTGTCACAACTGGTTTACGGGAAATAAAGGAGAACTGTGACAACGTTTACACTCATCATGGACAGATGAACATACAAATCTGACATTCAAATGAAAGACGTAAACATGAACTGTGGTGTAAGAAACTTTATGTCAACAACTTTATGTTGCTAAAACTTTCATAGATTGCAGGCGTGTTGAAAGCTGATATAAAGACCTGTAGAAACGCATAAGTCTTAGTTCAACGACTCGACCCTTGAACTCACACAATGAATACGTCTGTGTAGAAAACTCATTGGTAGGAAACAGCATTTTCTGTGCGAATGCAGACGATGTAAACATGACATTTAACATGGCTTGCAATAGTCAACATGCTGCCATTCAAAATGTTTATCATGAAACCTATCAGTGAAAAAACCCCTCCTGTGCCCACAAAGAATCATAAGTGCACTCTGCCGCCTGGTTGTCTCGCTAGCCCCTCAGCAGATAGAGTAGAACACAAAGATGAATGACAGCGCAGTCGGTGGGTGATCGTCTGTCGCGCTAGCCCCTCAGCAGATGGAGTAGAACACAAAGATGTACGCGCTCTCTCTCTGGCGCCCGTCTGTCACATGAAACAGAGAGCTATCGCATCTGTCCCATGAGCAAGGATGCAGGAACGTATCGTAGCACCTAGCTGATTCCCACACAGCTCATTGCCATCGCGTCGAAGATATTATCGTGGGCGGCTGAAAGGATTCTCACGTTGACAATTCGTTACTGTACACTCCGCGCGCGCGCAAGTCACCATTTGCTGTTAAAGCATGGACACTGTCGATTTGTTTAATTCTTCAATGTCTTGCTAGCCAGTTACAAAAATGTGTGAGAAATATAAGGGAGACGTTCACACTCATTCATCAATTACAAGTCGTTTGAAGCAATGTCTTTCGATATCGCTTTCTTTGACATGAGTCGAACCCTTGAGCTCCGCTGTGGATGCAGGGTGAAGATGGGGAAAGTCTTTCTCCTGGCTGCTTTGCAGGCAGAGAAAGGCGAAGCAATTCGCTGCCCCGTCCATCTTATTCCACATGAGCTTGTGGAGAACCCTTTATTTAGGGATATGGCGCTAGAATATCTGGCGTTGCTGAGAATTCAGCGTCCGGAATACTTCGAGTAATCGAAGTATTCCATCGGTCCTTCCGAGGGCCCGGTCACCAATTCGTTGGAGGCCACCCTATTAACAAAGAAAAGTTACAGACTGTGCCACACACAAACACTAGATTCAAGGATCTCTATCTTTCTTAGAAAATGAAGAAGCTCTTATTAAATTCATCTGATGAGAACTCAACTTCATGACAAGGTGCCCAACACACATCTTCAAAGGTCTAACTGCCATGAAATCATCATGTTTAAAGTTTTAAGGCCCCTATGATAAGTAGCAAGGATCTTTTACATGATGTAAAATATAAACGTGTGTAGAGAGAGGTTTTGACCTGAAGTCATGAATTTATTTCTTCACTACCCCTCAAATGGAAAGAGTAAGGGTGGTGGAAGAATCATCAGAGCAACATGTTGTATAGTAATGCAGGCAATGACAGCCACGATTGGACTTACAGATTTAGCGTTTTATATAACATACATCAATGATAACTGTTGTTGTAGAGTGTATACATGCATTTACTGACTTAGCCATTGGTGAATGACACATCTAAATTGGTAAAGTCCATCATCTAAGGGGTAGGCTTACCTACCGTTGGATTTAGGGACTTAGTCATTTGGATAATACAAATGAACGATCTCTTTTAGTATAGAATACGTGATGCATATGTTCGCTTTATAAAATGACTTTGAAGGCAAGACTTAATTTTCATGGTGAAAAGCCAGTTTTGATATCGTTGATGAGAGATAGTTACATACTCATTATGTTATACACTTTACATTTGATGTGGTCAGCTGAAAAATGATTGATGCATGTTCAATAGAAGCGTTGTATGTATCTTAGTGATTGGAATCATAAGTGTGTAAAGAGTTGATGAGGAAAATACATAATAGTCAACGCAGGAAAGTTTCTTGTTATCCAATCTAGGAATATATGAACATCATTCATCAGTCAGTGTTGTATTTTAAAAGTTGTATGCTGACAGAGACATAAGTTTACTAAATTATACAGCAAAACTCCTAAATCCATAGGATAGGTGCCCCTGTGTTGAAATTTAAGGATTTAGCGTTTTAAAAGTGTAAGTTACATAGATAAATCACTAAGTTCATAGTATAGTCAAGCCTATGACAAGACTTGGCGTTTTATATGATCCATGTTAGTAATATCTGCTCGTGTAGGATGTGACTCAATGAGTTTAGTCAGATAATGTATCATCAACTTTATTCACTTAGTTATATGATGGAGAAAGTGTGAGATAGAAGTGAAAGCGATCTCATAAAGTTTAGAAGACATAGTAGTAGCATTGTAGGAATAAGTAAAGTGAAAAGTTATGTCGCATGAAATCAGTGATGCAAGATTAGCTCGCATTGAAATGAATTGGTAGTGTAACAAACACGCTATGTGAGATTCAGCATATGTTTGAAGACAAGCGCTGTTAAAAGGTTTTGAGATGATGTGAATTTTATCACGTCATGTTCATGGATGTAACAGAATGAATGTTTCTACTGGTTGAGTGTATAAGATAGAACACATATCATAGTTGTTGCATGTAAACTGGAGGTTCATATTCAACGAAAGCAAAGATTGAGATTGCAAAGTTTAATGAATAGGTAGTGTAGCAAATTGGTTAGACATAGTTAGAAGAAACCGCAGTAACATATCGTGATAGTATCATATTGCATTAGGACTGTTAATTTATGAAAGTAATTCACGTAAAGTTAAACTGAAGTAGTTTGTATACTTGATGAAGACAAGATACTATGAGTGTGAACGTAGGAATAGCATGCAATGGAGTATGCGTTGAAATGATTGTATGCCAACTGTATATGAAAAGTTATTTCCAACAGCAAATAAGTAACACGAACGTATTAAGGTGCTACAAGTCTTTCATATTGATGAGGTTGACTGTAAGAAATGACTGTTGTCGTAAATGGGGAATTCAGCCTATGTTGAAAGTCAGGTGCTGTGAAGTTTTTATGATGATATTTGTCAAGATTGAATGCAAAGTATCACATCATGTTTATAGATGAAAAGCGGAAGAGAATAAATGTCTTTACAGGTTTTGAGTGTATAGGATAGAACACATGAAACAGTTACACTATGTAAATAAAGTTAAAGGGTCACAGTTGATGAAAGGTAGCTTTGATAGATTTCACATGGGTTGTTATGTAGAATGAATTGATATTCATAAATGGAAGTATGATGTAGTGATGAAGTGTTTCTAAGCCTTTCTTATGAGTGTCTATGTAAGGCTGACTTTCATAAGTTGAGAAATGACTGTCTTCATAAGTGCAGAATAAAAGTATTTAGCTAGCGTGCATTATCTTTCAGGGATGATTGAACTCAAGTATTGTTATGCAGTATGTCTTGTGATGATATTTCGTATTGAACACTGTATCAAGTCATAAGTATGGGTATGAAGTATAATAGAATAAATGTTTCATTCACAGGTTGAGAATATAGGAGGCACAAAGTATTGGTTGTATGTCATAGAGGGAAAAGCAAGTAATTTATAGAGTGACAGAGTCGATGTGTATGTGAAAGTATGTTAACGTATACATCCTATCCGAGAAATAGTATTAGGTCTCTGTGTAGATGTCACAATAACGTTTCATGGTTGTATTAGAATAAATCTGGTCAGTTGGGTAGTTCTCCCTTTAACTTTTTCTTTATATTCTCTCTCTCTCTATGTCTGCCTGTGTGTATTTTCTTCTTTGTATCTGGTTGGGTGAGTGTTGTGACTTTTTAAGTTGGTTTCCTTTAGAGGATAGAATATTCATTTCGTATAGAATATGATAATAGGAATATATTAAGGGTAGTATCTTTGTATATTGCAAGAGGTATAGCATCATGGTTAGCAAGGTAGCAGCCAAATGATGCCATTTGCTTCTTCTGTTTTTGTATAATGTTCATTAGTTTGATGAATGGTTACAAGTCATCGCTTTATTATCACGCACTCATACGCACACAGACACGCTCACACAAACATGCATGGAATTCACACACATAGAGCTGCTACCCTGCTAACCAGGATGCTATACCTCTTGCAATATACAAAGATACTACCCTTAATATATTCCTATTATCATATTCTATACGAAATGAATATTCTATCCTCTAAAGGAAACCAACTTAAAAAGTCACAACACTCACCCAACCAGATACAAAGAAGAAAATACACACAGGCAGACATAGAGAGAGAGAGAATATAAAGAAAAAGTTAAAGGGAGAACTACCCAACTGACCAGATTTATTCTAATACAACCATGAAACGTTATTGAGACATCTACACAGAGACCTAATACTATTTCTCGGATAGGATGTATACGTTAACATACTTTCACATACACATCGACTCTGTCACTCTATAAATTACTTGCTTTTCCCTCTATGACATACAACCAATACTTTGTGCCTCCTATATTCTCAACCTGTGAATGAAACATTTATTCTATTATACTTCATACCCATACTTATGACTTGATACAGTGTTCAATACGAAATATCATCACAAGACATACTGCATAACAATACTTGAGTTCAATCATCCCTGAAAGATAATGCACGCTAGCTAAATACTTTTATTCTGCACTTATGAAGACAGTCATTTCTCAACTTATGAAAGTCAGCCTTACATAGACACTCATAAGAAAGGCTTAGAAACACTTCATCACTACATCATACTTCCATTTATGAATATCAATTCATTCTACATAACAACCCATGTGAAATCTATCAAAGCTACCTTTCATCAACTGTGACCCTTTAACTTTATTTACATAGTGTAACTGTTTCATGTGTTCTATCCTATACACTCAAAACCTGTAAAGACATTTATTCTCTTCCGCTTTTCATCTATAAACATGATGTGATACTTTGCATTCAATCTTGACAAATATCATCATAAAAACTTCACAGCACCTGACTTTCAACATAGGCTGAATTCCCCATTTACGACAACAGTCATTTCTTACAGTCAACCTCATCAATATGAAAGACTTGTAGCACCTTAATACGTTCGTGTTACTTATTTGCTGTTGGAAATAACTTTTCATATACAGTTGGCATACAATCATTTCAACGCATACTCCATTGCATGCTATTCCTACGTTCACACTCATAGTATCTTGTCTTCATCAAGTATACAAACTACTTCAGTTTAACTTTACGTGAATTACTTTCATAAATTAACAGTCCTAATGCAATATGATACTATCACGATATGTTACTGCGGTTTCTTCTAACTATGTCTAACCAATTTGCTACACTACCTATTCATTAAACTTTGCAATCTCAATCTTTGCTTTCGTTGAATATGAACCTCCAGTTTACATGCAACAACTATGATATGTGTTCTATCTTATACACTCAACCAGTAGAAACATTCATTCTGTTACATCCATGAACATGACGTGATAAAATTCACATCATCTCAAAACCTTTTAACAGCGCTTGTCTTCAAACATATGCTGAATCTCACATAGCGTGTTTGTTACACTACCAATTCATTTCAATGCGAGCTAATCTTGCATCACTGATTTCATGCGACATAACTTTTCACTTTACTTATTCCTACAATGCTACTACTATGTCTTCTAAACTTTATGAGATCGCTTTCACTTCTATCTCACACTTTCTCCATCATATAACTAAGTGAATAAAGTTGATGATACATTATCTGACTAAACTCATTGAGTCACATCCTACACGAGCAGATATTACTAACATGGATCATATAAAACGCCAAGTCTTGTCATAGGCTTGACTATACTATGAACTTAGTGATTTATCTATGTAACTTACACTTTTAAAACGCTAAATCCTTAAATTTCAACACAGGGGCACCTATCCTATGGATTTAGGAGTTTTGCTGTATAATTTAGTAAACTTATGTCTCTGTCAGCATACAACTTTTAAAATACAACACTGACTGATGAATGATGTTCATATATTCCTAGATTGGATAACAAGAAACTTTCCTGCGTTGACTATTATGTATTTTCCTCATCAACTCTTTACACACTTATGATTCCAATCACTAAGATACATACAACGCTTCTATTGAACATGCATCAATCATTTTTCAGCTGACCACATCAAATGTAAAGTGTATAACATAATGAGTATGTAACTATCTCTCATCAACGATATCAAAACTGGCTTTTCACCATGAAAATTAAGTCTTGCCTTCAAAGTCATTTTATAAAGCGAACATATGCATCACGTATTCTATACTAAAAGAGATCGTTCATTTGTATTATCCAAATGACTAAGTCCCTAAATCCAACGGTAGGTAAGCCTACCCCTTAGATGATGGACTTTACCAATTTAGATGTGTCATTCACCAATGGCTAAGTCAGTAAATGCATGTATACACTCTACAACAACAGTTATCATTGATGTATGTTATATAAAACGCTAAATCTGTAAGTCCAATCGTGGCTGTCATTGCCTGCATTACTATACAACATGTTGCTCTGATGATTCTTCCACCACCCTTACTCTTTCCATTTGAGGGGTAGTGAAGAAATAAATTCATGACTTCAGGTCAAAACCTCTCTCTACACACGTTTATATTTTACATCATGTAAAAGATCCTTGCTACTTATCATAGGGGCCTTAAAACTTTAAACATGATGATTTCATGGCAGTTAGACCTTTGAAGATGTGTGTTGGGCACCTTGTCATGAAGTTGAGTTCTCATCAGATGAATTTAATAAGAGCTTCTTCATTTTCTAAGAAAGATAGAGATCCTTGAATCTAGTGTTTGTGTGTGGCACAGTCTGTAACTTTTCTTTGTTAATAGGGTGGCCTCCAACGAATTGGTGACCGGGCCCTCGGAAGGACCGATGGAATACTTCGATTACTCGAAGTATTCCGGACGCTGAATTCTCAGCAACGCCAGATATTCTAGCGCCATATCCCTAAATAAAGGGTTCTCCACAAGCTCATGTGGAATAAGATGGACGGGGCAGCGAATTGCTTCGCCTTTCTCTGCCTGCAAAGCAGCCAGGAGAAAGACTTTCCCCATCTTCACCCTGCATCCACAGCGGAGCTCAAGGGTTCGACTCATGTCAAAGAAAGCGATATCGAAAGACATTGCTTCAAACGACTTGTAATTGATGAATGAGTGTGAACGTCTCCCTTATATTTCTCACACATTTTTGTAACTGGCTAGCAAGACATTGAAGAATTAAACAAATCGACAGTGTCCATGCTTTAACAGCAAATGGTGACTTGCGCGCGCGCGGAGTGTACAGTAACGAATTGTCAACGTGAGAATCCTTTCAGCCGCCCACGATAATATCTTCGACGCGATGGCAATGAGCTGTGTGGGAATCAGCTAGGTGCTACGATACGTTCCTGCATCCTTGCTCATGGGACAGATGCGATAGCTCTCTGTTTCATGTGACAGACGGGCGCCAGAGAGAGAGCGCGTACATCTTTGTGTTCTACTCCATCTGCTGAGGGGCTAGCGCGACAGACGATCACCCACCGACTGCGCTGTCATTCATCTTTGTGTTCTACTCTATCTGCTGAGGGGCTAGCGAGACAACCAGGCGGCAGAGTGCACTTATGATTCTTTGTGGGCACAGGAGGGGTTTTTTCACTGATAGGTTTCATGATAAACATTTTGAATGGCAGCATGTTGACTATTGCAAGCCATGTTAAATGTCATGTTTACATCGTCTGCATTCGCACAGAAAATGCTGTTTCCTACCAATGAGTTTTCTACACAGACGTATTCATTGTGTGAGTTCAAGGGTCGAGTCGTTGAACTAAGACTTATGCGTTTCTACAGGTCTTTATATCAGCTTTCAACACGCCTGCAATCTATGAAAGTTTTAGCAACATAAAGTTGTTGACATAAAGTTTCTTACACCACAGTTCATGTTTACGTCTTTCATTTGAATGTCAGATTTGTATGTTCATCTGTCCATGATGAGTGTAAACGTTGTCACAGTTCTCCTTTATTTCCCGTAAACCAGTTGTGACACTTTTGTGTTTCACTTCATCTAGCAGGTTGATTTTTATCTCACCATAATGTTTCCTATCTCATATGCATTCGACTAACAACAAGTTGTTATGTCTATACTTGTATGCTGTCGATGTAGAGTGCAAACACGCTGTCTTTATTTACAAAACACACACATTCAATTTGATAAAGGCAAACAACACATTTAGTAAAGCTGGTACGCTAACGGGTGTGACTGCAAAAACATTTCATAAAACTTTTTTCAACGTTCGCTAAGTTTCACAACAACTTGTCAAAGACTTCTTACAAAACTTATTTCAACATTTGCATTTAAGCGAACATGTGCTTCACATATTCTACACGAACGGTTAACGCATGTAATATAAAACCCTAAATCCAACCGTAGAGGAGCCTAGCCTTGGATGATGGACTTTACGACCCACGCGATTCAATGTCATGGAATCAGACTCAACGTGTGTGACAACATCTGGTTTTATAAAACATTCAACACTTATTCCTATCCATCTCACTTTTATATCCAACATGTTAAACTTAGATTTGATTTCAACCACTCAAGTCGTCAAAAACTTGCATGCGTTGTCTAATATTCAATTCATTCTGTACACAGATTCGCTTTACTTCACATCCAAAGTTAATGACTACCTAACAGATGGATTCACTCTGAATTTACACTTCACCGTTTGTGAAAAGACTGTCACATAAAACATTTTACACACTGCAGTCCGGATCTCAACTAAGGATAAAAACTTTCTAGTGCTGTGGTGAACACTGTTTTCATATAACATTCTAAACTCTCATTGCAGTAGACACACTTAAACACTTGTGTTTCATAAAACGCCATGATCAAATTTTCTAACTATACATCAACCTGTGTTGCAGTAAAACCTTTGTACAACATGATACACTTTCTGATTAGACTTACGAATACAATTTCAATGATCAAACTTTCTAACTATACATCAACCTGTGTAGCAGTAAAAATATTTGACTACACTAACTTTGCTTTTACAAATCATGATACACTTTCTGATGACACTCATGAATAAAGTTCGATGATCAAACTTTACTTTCTCAAACGGGTGTCGCGGTAAAGAACTAGTTGACTACACTAACTTTGCTTTTACAAACCATGATACAGTTTCTGACTAGACTTACGAATAAAACGTTGATGATCAAACTTTCTAACTATACATCAACCTGTGTTGCAATAAAACTTTTGTACAATATGATAAAGTTTCTGACGACACTGACAAGAGCTTGTTCACTAGCGAAGAGAGAAGTCTGTGACGTGTTGCGTGTGGCGCATGAATGTCCTCCCTTCATTCCATTCATCAATTCGTCTCCGTGATAGAGACAAGAACTGATGGTTCATTCTCGCATGCTTGGCCAACTGTCGGGAAACAAGTGCAATGGAGATTTTATGAGGTAACCTGTGGCAGATAGCTAAATGTCACCCTGGCGGTCAGAGTACAACGTTGAGACGAAAGGCAACCACTTGCAAACATGACGCAGAGAGGTTTCACAAGGATTACCATTGCCCACGTCCCGTGCAGTACTCATCGCTACGGACTTCACCGCTGTCTCGAAAGAACGCCCACCCACAGGAAGTATCACACCGAAAATCTCCGTGACTTGCACCGTCCATGACTTGATAGCCAGACATGAAAACCGGTGGAGTTGGTAAGAGGTTGGCAGACTTTGATCAGCTTGATAGCAAGCCGTAGAGAGCTTGATTCACCAGCGTTTTGCAATGGAGATGTTTAGAGGCCACCCATGGCAAGATAGCTAAGACTCAACCGATTGGCGTTCAAAGTGCTACGTTGAGAACTGTGTCAAATGCCCAACATGAGACATGAGTTGCCCCAGCGGTTTCGGTCTAAACTATGACACACTCCTTTGCCACACTTATCACTACGGTATCGTCCGCCGTCCCGAAGGAACACCCTGTCAGTGGAATATTACAGCAAAACTCTCCGTGTCTTGCTCGCTTTCAGTGAAAAGCTGCTTATACCATGAGAAGACTGGCTCAGACATCATTAAAAATCATCTCGTTGACTTCAGCAGGGTCGAAAACCCCAGAAAACCTCCAAAACTAGTGAATTTAAATTTTTCAACTTTTTAGCACTACTTACGACATTTTATAAGTAGTTTATCACTTAGAGCAGGTCAATAGCAACCGAACCTTTTTTGAATCAAGTCAAACGGACTTGTAGAAGCAAAGTTACAAGCCTTTAAAGTTTTGGAGTCTTTTATGGCCTGGAGACGAAGGCCATCTCCTGGCGAACCTCTAAGTCTGACGCCTTAGCTGAGTTCAGCAATGAAATTTTCTAAGTCGGTTTCTTACAGAAACCCGGAATTTGGAATGTCCGAAGCTATCATCGGAGCTCAGAGAGACGACCTACCTCTGACAATCGCTCTCGTCTTAATGACAAGTCTCTCTCGGTTCCCGCTTATATAGTGTGTGGCGATCAGCTGATGACGTAACACCCATCATCCAAAAACTTTAAACCCGTCTATCTCCGGTTCTAGTGCTCCGATTGACTCCAAATTTTGAGTGTCACGTTTTCTCGCTCTCCCCTTTCATTTAAAACATCCCTCGACCCTCTACGATGACCAGAAGCTGAGATGAAAAAACTCAGTCGTTTTTTCAAAAAGTTCCAAAATCTTGGAAAATGCACAAAAACTCGATTTTTAACAGGCTCTCATTTGGAAACGGAGCCTGTCACGCATCTCAAAAGAGGAGATCCTAGAGAACAAAGTGCGGTCTTGCCCCTAAAAGAAACCCGAGCTCTTCATTCACTTCCAATCCTCCACAATTCATCGTCCAAGTTGGCAAAAAAAAGCGACATTTCACATTTGGACTTGAAAAAATCCTAAGTGTCGAGACCACCGTAGTGAAACTTTTCGAAAAAATTTTTTGGACGAATTTCAACCTGAAACCTTGATAGAAGTTTGTTTCACATGATTCTGAACAACTTTGGTCTTTTCAACCAATTTAGTCAGTTGAGTCGTCGGGGGGGGGGGGCGGTTTTTTCACCGAAACTTCACCGACCCAACTTTTGACGACAAACACGATGGGATGGGTCTCGGAGCTCAATTCCAACATTTTGAAATTTTTTTTTTTCATGAAAAAATCCTAAGTGTCGAGACCACCGTAGTGAAAATTTTCGAAAAAATTTTTTGGACGAATTTCAACCTGAAACCTTGATAGAAGTTTGTTTCACATGATTCTGAACAACTTTGGTCTTTTCGACCAATTTAGTCAGTTGAGTCGTTGGGGGGGGGGCGGTTTTTTTCACCGAAACTTCACCGACCCAACTTTTGACGACAAACACGATGGGATGGGTCTCGGAGCTCAATTCCAACATTTTGAAAATTTTTTTTTTTTCATGAAAAAATCCTAAGTGTCGAGACCACCGTAGTGAAAATTTTCGAAAAAATTTTTTTGGACGAATTTCAACCTGAAACCTTGATAGAAGTTTGTTTCACATGATTCTGAACAACTTTGGTCTTTTCGACCAATTTAGTCAGTTGAGTCGTTGGGGGGGGGGCGGTTTTTTCACCGAAACTTCACCGACCCAACTTTTGACGACAAACACGATGGGATGGGTCTCGGAGCTCAATTCCAACATTTTGAAAATTTTTTTTTTTTTTTTCATGAAAAAATCCTAAGTGTCGAGACCACCGTAGTGAAAATTTTCGAAAAAATTTTTTGGACGAATTTCAACCTGAAACCTTGATAGAAGTTTGTTTCACATGATTCTGAACAACTTTGGTCTTTTCGACCAATTTGGTCAGTTGAGTCGTTGGGGGGGGGGGGGGGCGGTTTTTTCACCGAAACTTCACCGACCTAACTTTTGACGACAAACACGATGGGATGGGTCTCGGAGCTCAATTCCAACATTTTGAAAATTTTTTTTTTTTTTTTTCATGAAAAAATCCTAAGTGTCGAGACCACCGTAGTGAAAATTTTCGAAAAAATTTTTTGGACGAATTTCAACCTGAAACCTTGATAGAAGTTTGTTTCACATGATTCTGAACAACTTTGGTCTTTTCGACCAATTTGGTCAGTTGAGTCGTTGGGGGGGGGGGGGCGGTTTTTTCACCGAAACTTCACCGACCCAACTTTTGACGACAAACACGATGGGATGGGTCTCGGAGCTCAATTCCAACATTTTGAAAATTTTTTTTTTTTTTCATGAAAAAATCCTAAGTGTCGAGACCACCGTAGTGAAAATTTTCGAAAAAATTTTTTGGACGAATTTCAACCTGAAACCTTGATAGAAGTTTGTTTCACATGATTCTGAACAACTTTGGTCTTTTCGACCAATTTGGTCAGTTGAGTCGTTGGGGGGGGGGGGCGGTTTTTTCACCGAAACTTCACCGACCCAACTTTTTGACGACAAACACGATGGGATGGGTCTCGGAGCTCAATTCCAACATTTTGAAAATTTTTTTTTTTTTTCATGAAAAAATCCTAAGTGTCGAGACCACCGTAGTGAAAATTTTCGAAAAAATTTTTTGGACGAATTTCAACCTGAAACCTTGATAGAAGTTTGTTTCACATGATTCTGAACAACTTTGGTCTTTTCGACCAATTTGGTCAGTTGAGTCGTTGGGGGGGGGGGGGGGCGGTTTTCTCCTCACGGACCCATTCCTCCCAACACATCCTTGGCCATGTCCCTCACACTGCATTTCACATTTTGCACTTGCAGCCGCCTGATGACTCAGCATTTCACAATTTGCACTTGAATTTGCAATGTGCTTACTACTACTTTATTTTTCTATCACATGGTGATAGGTGGTGGTGATGAAAAAATTATCACTGCATGCATTTTCATGTTCTATGAATTTATACATTTACCATTCGCATTGTTTGTTTAAACGAACATTTCGACCCTAAGCTTTTATCTACTCTTGCTTTTTCGACCCGACGTAGCCTATCAATTAGAACAGGTTAGCTATTTTTCTATTTGGCCATTTTCTAAAAGTCTAGTAAAAAGGCATCTCCATTGAGTAATGAAATTACGTTTTATGTACACGTACGAGTATAATGCTGAGACATCACTGTAAAGTTATACCAATATACAACACAAACGAATTGATTATACAATTATATTTTCAAATATAATTCTGCGAAGTTGAGTTCATTGTGCTATTGAAAAAATGAGTTTTCTAATTGCGTAATAGACTTTGAAGGTTTATTTTTTCATTATTTGATGGACCTGCGTGTGCGATATGTGCACGTGCATCGTATTCTAGCAAAGTCCTGAACTGCATCCGATGTAGCATTTGAGGTGATGAACGCATTGAACAATGAAAATGTTAATTAGACCAGCAAATGCTCGACAGCAGCTTAGTGGTTGCATGTTTGGCTCGGACAGTTACAACTGCGGTCACCTTTCCTAGTCCATTAAAATGAAATTTTGCAATGTGCCAAGACCACAACCGGATCTTTAAATTCAATTGCGAAAAAATTACAGACCTATGGCCAAGACGACGGGATAATTGGAAGCATCAGTGGTTGAATCAGAAATAGACTTTGGAGTAGTGGGACGCGCAGCAACTCCGTCAATATTTTCTTGTTTTTGATTTTATAAGGAGCAATCTGCTGGCGATTCATCCATCTGATGATGACTGGCTGTGCCGGTTGAAAGGCCTCGGCGCAGCAGACAATTTTACCTTTCATATACGACTTTGAGCTTTCCTCAAAATGGAAATTTCTCATTTGTGCACACTAATTGATGGAGCAAAATAGATTCTATAAGGCATTTAAGAACAACTGGTTTTACACAGATAGGTTTCTATATATTCCAACATGTGGCCACTAATGTGCAGGGCTGCCGTGGGGTTGCGGATTAAATGGTGATGGGGATTGATATTTTCCCCATGCGATCCGCACATATGGGGAATTTAGAGCTTGTCACTGTTGATAAAATTACTTCAATAATTTAAGTAAATGTACATACTGTACTACATACATTCTGTCGTCAACGTCCAGAAATAGGGTCTCGAGCGCTCAGCTAACTTCAATTGAACCTTGAAATAGAATTAACTATCCACCAGCCAGTCATGTGACTTTCGAAGACGCGTGAAAACTAGGGATAACGAATAGCTGAGATTCTTGACTTCCCTACAGTACTTGAAACTTTATCAGAATATGTACAACAAAATTTGTTAGCTTATTGCTTCGACAATTCATATAATAAGAGTTTTGGTCTTAGGTATCATGATATTCTGAATTATCATATGGAAAGTAGAGGCGTAATGTTAGTGGATTCTTTTATAAGCAGATATACTGATCATGACATAGCTGTAGGCAGACTCCTAATGGAAATGTACCTTTGAAATCTATCAAATTATTTTTTTGTTCAGAAATGAAACAGGGTCATATTGAAGCCAAGGATAAGTTAGATAACCAAGAAATGCCAAGCAATCACCAGGAATAATCATATAGGAATAATTTAACTATGCACAAAACATCCCAATAGATGCAATCACACTGGTAACATGGAAAGCCATTCATTAACTTTATGATACTATATGTAGTACTATATAGCCTTGTTTCTATTTTCATTAATAAGTTTTGAATACTTACCCAAGGTAACCAATACCGACAAATATAAGTACATACATTTTATTTTCAACATGTAGAGCATCTTAATCGCAAGCATATATAAAATACATTGCAAAATTGTCAATAAAAATGTACCAACTTCTATCAAGTAAACGGGTGCATTGAATAACTCACCAGGATCCTATGTTAGAAAAGCAAGGAATAGGAATCCATGCAAAAAGTGCTTTCTTCTGTATTCTGAGGGATGCATCAAGACCTGCTGGGATGTCCCTTTTCAGCACTCCATCGATGGCTAAATTCAATGGTCCAGGTAGTTTCAATGGATCAGGAGTCACTGAGAGTGACCTCACGTCCATTGCTTCATTTCCTGAAATCAAAAATTGAGAACTGAGTCGACGCTAAAAGTCATTTTCCACAAAAATTAAAAAATGATTGAAACCATATAGTAAGTATGTTAGGTAGAGTGGTAACTCCGCATTTATTAAATCCCCAATGTGTATACACTTTCGATTTTATTAAATGAACTCAAGGAAGATACAGTCGTAATTGCTTCAAAATGTGACATATACACATTTATGCTGTTTTGAAGAAATTACGACGGAACTGACTGATCATGATCGGAAAGCAGAAGGAAATTATGTTATTTTGCAGGTTATACGTGTCATGACAGCCTTGGGGAGGTAACATTTGTTAAATTGGCAACTCGATGACCTGCTATTGCTTTCATGAATTAGAAATATGAAATTTCAGCCAAGAAAGCACAATAAGATGTCGACTTTTTCATGCGGACTTCCATTATAAAACGGATCATGAAATTCCGTTGATAATCAGCTTAATTTCCGCTTAGTTAGGATGCTTATTAGCAAATATTCATTCCTTTTGATATCCAACTTGTTGCATGCTACTTACATAAAGGAGTCATCTCGGTAGTATATAAATTGGCAAAATTTTGACATTTTTTAGAACTGCTCAAATAATTTTTTGGACCACGGGAACGTAATCTCCGCAAGAAACTGAATCTTTTCATATAAAAATTTTCACTGTATACAGATACTTTTTGAGTCGACATTCTACTTATAACTATATCCCTAATCTATGATTGAAGCGTTTTAAAATTTAATTGTACAAATTATATTACGATATTAACAAATTAGCGATAACAATAGAAAATGATTACAGATATATTAATTTTGATGTTTGGAGAACTTGAGGAAACTTAACTCTGATTTCTTAAAATTTGCTTAACATTGGTTCTTCAAACGTCTTCCGCACTCAACTGTGCATTATGTGAAACATCTGAAAGTTTTCTATAATATTCAGATTTCCATATCTTCTTACTGTGATATTGAGGTTTAATTACATTGGGCACTCCTTTGCAAGATGCACATAATGTGGTTCATATACAGTACAAAAACTTTGAAAATCCAATTGGAAAGACTGAAGATAATTTGAGCAAATTCCTTCATGCGAATCACAAAATAATTTTTGCCTATACAAAAAAACTAAAACAGATAGCTTCTACCCGAACAAACACAAGTTGAAGTTTAGTACGTCTATCCACTAATGTCGTACATAAATCTAGTCGTAAACTGTGGTCAAGCACTTATTTTGGTAAGACCAAGCGCCATCTCTACGCTAGAACGAAAGATTATCTTCGCGGCATTCCAACTGAAAGTGAAATATCTGAGCATGTGTACTCTGCTAATATTGGTGGTTACCCCGTTTTCTGCAAAATTGACTATACGCTCTTTGCGATAACATAAGCAGCAGAGCTTAGTTGAACGAATGCGATTCCTCATATAAGATGCGGTTCTTTCTTTGAACGTCGCATTTTGGTGCATCAGATTTTATCGCGGATAAGTACAACAGATTTTATTGGTTTTAGCTATTTGTAAGTCGACAGTTTTCCATGCCTGTACATACATCTGATGATGGTCTATAAAGCGTAGGGAGTCGAACGGTTTACCGGTTTACCGACACTTTTCCAACTTTCAAATAAAAGTGTATAAAAGGTAGCTAATTGATTTGTCAACTGCATTGCTTTAGCTTCCGGAATCATCTCACCCTGGAATACACACAGGGAGTCAATAGAATGTTGCTATTTTTGAAGAGTTGCATTATTTATTAAAAGCTTTATTGCTCTCACTCTGAATGATGGTCTCCTGGAAATTTAGTGAAGAATTTCGTTCAAATTCATCATCTTGCCTGATTCTGACGACAGTTTCAAATAGGGTCGAACAGTTTGAATATTTGTGATAGGCCTACAGATCTATCTATCAGTCCTAATTTAGACATGCTATCTCGGCGGAAGACGAATGATGAAAATCGTTTCCACAATGTAGCAAAGCTTCCTAACTTACGTACACCTACGTACAAATACCAGTAAATTCAGCCAGTTCTGAACGACTATTCAGCTCGATGGGAAACATTTACGATGAAAGAAGAATGAACATGAAGCTGGAAGAAGCAGAAGCTATCCTTTTTTCTGCATCACAATATGTGCATCTGATTTCTCATTTTTTACAGACAGTGCACTTTGGTAATAACAAGCTTGCTTCCTTGTCATCAGTTGATGTCTTGTCATCCAATATGCGAAGATCCATTCCGCAATGATAACAAGCAAGCTTTTACTCGAGATAAGATGGATATTATTTTGAAACAGAGAATCATAATGAAGCCTAGTTGTGAATTCATAGGCACATGTCATAATTGAATTTAAATTACAGTTAGTCAGAAGGGAGTAAGATGTGATTAACACAAGGCAATGAATGATACACTAAAAGATGACGGTTTTCTTGAAAATGAAATAAGAAATCTTAATCAAGTATGTCTACATATGACTTAAACAATCACTGAAAAATGTTTGTATTTCACAATGCAATAATCTCTATGATTATTGCGTCCATAGAGAAGTTTTTGCTTTCCAAAGTGTGCAATAAACATTGTCTACTTATACTGTTTTTCTAAAACCGTGGTGTAATGATATAGGAATAATGGCATTACCCTGCCGTCATTTTTCAATACTTATACCATAGAAGTTTCTGCTAAGATCATAGACTTCTGAATTGCAGAAGAATGTTCTGCTACAGGAAGTCTATGGATAGATGTAGATGTATATAAGTAGACAATGGAAATGCCAGATGAGATTTCTCGGTAAGTAATGGACAAATCGTCGGCCGCTAACGCGCCCTCTGATTTGTACATTACCTACCTTGAAATCTCATATGATATTCCTAGTCTTTATTGCATTCCTTCATTAAAATTCATTATCATAGTTTTTCATCCTCTAAAACGATGAATTCTACATGGAAATCTGAAGAAATGCCGCTGATATCTACAATTCTATTACAAATAGAGGTGGATTTTTGACAGATATAAAATTGAGATGGTTCATGGATTCTGCGGATCCTGCGAAATATCAAGTTACTTACATAAGCAGACTACACCCAATTACTGTCTCATTGGTGAATTTGGAATATGTCCTATGGATGCTCATTTCTCGAAGGCAGCTATGTGTTATTGGATATTACGAGAAATGAAAGAAGTTTGATAAAAGAAGTATATGATGCAATATATCTCAATATGACTTCAGATGGTCATGATAATAGATATACATGGTGCTGGCGAATAAGGCAGTTACTTACAAAACTTAGCCTGACAAATCTATGGGACGAACAGGTAACGGCTGATAAAGGAAAATATTTGAAACTTGCAAAAAATCGAGTGACCCATTACGTTAGAGAAAAATGGATATCTACAGCAAAAGATAGTCATTCTGGCCTGAATTATTTAGAATTATGTGGTTTTGAGAATACTATGAAATCATATCTGAATTTTGATATTGAATACAATGACATCAATATATTATTAAAATTTCGAACAAAAAATCACAAATTAGATTTCGTAACTGGCAGTTACGGAAATCGACTGCGCTATGAAGAGCGTTTATGTGAACTATGTGATAATTCGAAAGTGGAGACTCTGTGTCATTTCATGATAGAATGCTATCAAAATTACGACATATTTGATATATATTATATCAAATATATATCAAAATTTACGACAAGAAACAGCGCCTTTGTTATGCAACTGTAGCAACACAACAGAATTCAATAAATTGATGAATATTTCAACTCCGAAACTGGTAAAATCCATCGCGAGGTTTCTCAAAAAAGCAAACGACTTGCGAACGATAACTAAGGAAATCACTAATCAATAAATTTTCGTCAATTCTCCTCTCCTTCCTGTTCAGAATATGTTTCAACAACACCGACTGCACGCTGTTTTCTGCCATCAAGCTATGTTTTTTGTTGATATTATGTGAGCACACATGCTCCTGTTTTCCAATGTTCTTGGAAATAAACATTTTTGACTTTTGACATAACTCGTGCAAAGATATCCATCTCAATTGCGTTATTCTCGATCAACAAACTATGCTCTCGCCCCTCGGGCTCGTGCTTAGACATGTTGATCTCGAAAAATGCAATAAAAATGGATAATTTGCACTTGTTGCGTAATATTTTGTCTATAGAGTGAGCCAGCTTGTTCAACTTGTATAACAGGTAAACATGCATCTACTTATATCTATGCTCAGTGAGACAATGTAGCCCGCTGTATTCAACAGGAATGAAAAACACTAATTAGTGCTATACAACATCGGTTAGCCGGTTAGCCGATCAATTTATGATTAGCCTCTTGACTCCCTAATACACCGGTCCTAATAAATCGACTTCTTTCTTATTGAAATGATTATTTATTTCAATTTTTGGGATGATGATGTCTAATCCCTTGAAAAATCTTTTGATGTCTTATCTTGTTCATTTTATCATTGAGGTTGCATGTTTAAAATGAGACTTTTTATCATTTCGCATGAGAGCCGCATTTTGGGCTGCATCCTTAATTAAAAATGATCATAATATGACTTTGCCCTTCTTGAGCATGTCAAGATTAATGTCTCTTACCACATATTTCGTAACTAAATTTTGCTTGTGCAACTGCAAGAAATTGAACGATCAATATGATTCCGAACAACATGATGCTCCAATATGGTACCAATTACTGAGGTCATGAATAATTATATTCATCCTTGTACCCATTTCAGTGAGAAATTCACATGTGCATCCAACGATTTGTCATTTCTCAATGAATTAATTGATTGACTCTTATGCGAAACGACATATGATGACATAAAATGTCACTATACATTAATTTATGTAAATGACGGTGGGAGTTAATGAATGGCCATCTCAGATAATGTTGAATGTCTTAAAACAGCGTTAAAAGTCTTTTGTAGCCTTTGTAGTCGAATAATTTGTTGTGACATACAATAATCTAGTCTAATCATGCAGCCTAATCGTGCGGTAGTACATTGTACTATCATGTAGAATTCACAATAATTTCGGTCAAAGGTCTCAGAACTTGCAACCTATTACAATCGCCGCAGTATGTCCGCTGAACTACGTCTTACTCAAAAATGTTTGCTGACTCCAACGATAGTGTAAACAAGCTTGCGTTGGAGCACTGAATTTAGCAGTTTACTTACACAATGTGAAACGAAATACTTCGCGTAACTAGAAAGTTCTTTTTAAAATTAACAATCTTCCTCAGAGTAAGCGCACTATTTGTTAAAGTTTTAGGCCAAATTTGCTGTCGCCTCATTTCTAATTCTCAGATGGCAACCTCTAAATTTTTAAAATTTTATTAATTCTTTTAAATTTTTTAAGATTGATTTATTCAAAGGTCTTCTTAAGCTTGCTTTCTCTCTCCACAGATTGTGTATGCCCCTTTAGATAGGGAATCGATCGTGCAAGTTGTGTAAGACTCTACTAAACAGAAACTTTTCTGACTATCTACATTGAGTGAAGTTATTGAAGTGATGGAAATAGTGCATAAATGTCAGTAAGTGCATGTGCAGGACTCAATAAAGAAACCTACAAATTTAGCATCGGTGCACTTCACTTTAGAATCTGATGTAAATTTCAAGAAAATTCTAAGATTCTTCGAGATTTTCAATAATTCATTTCAACTTCTCCGCTTCTTAATAGATTATTTAAGGTCCTATAATGTAACATTAATTCCAGAGTAAACAAACTACACCCTTCATTTCTTCGCTGACCGGTGGGTTAATTTTTCTTGGACATTCAAAAAGCACAACTTCATCAGCTCGGATGCAAATCATTAGAAAAATGCACAGATCGAAACAACAATCGAAGCACTGAATTCATTGACAGTGTTTCGTTGGCAGACTTTGAATTTCGTCCTACATTGGATGAGGCTCAGTTTGGGACCAAACCAGAATATAATAGCAAGCCAAGGAACTGCACAGCTGTACAACACTTTATTTTCCTTTAATTGTTTTAACTTCTACAATGCGGTTATCTTTAGAGGAATGCGGAGTACCAATTCGCCAGAGCATAGGTAGGACTGTAGGGGACTGTAGGACTGTAGTACTGTAGGGGGGCTGCTGCATGTTAGAAAAATGTCCAGATTTTGACAGCACTATAATATCTTGACGGCGATAATTTATCAAAAGTTACCTTGAGTATTTCAAACTCGTACTGACGATTCTTAGTAGAAGATGAAGCGCAGATCTACGACTGCCATAGAATCTGTGCTGGAGTTGATCAAGCCTATATGCAATTTGATAATAGTTGACATAAATCATATTTACAATTTTATATCATTCACTAAATCATAAATGCCGAATTGTATTAGCAACTGTCGGCTTTTATGAATGTGAATTATCTTTGCGCAGCTGCAACCAATGAATAGACATAATAAGCTCATGCGCTGACAATGACAAACAACGATTCAAGGAAAACAATAACAATTATCAAAAACAATTATTCGAATACTTTTACGAAAAGAGATTTACCGTTAAGACCTAGGGTTTGATTTAATCCAGGAGTTTTATCATTTATTAACAACGCTTCTACTATACGAGTTTCAAATTCACTACGTACTGTGTATTTAACAGAAAAACAATTATTGATGTCATTAATACAGTTTGGACATATGTTCAGATGGCTACTTACGGCTGAGTTACCTCTATGTTCTTTTATTCTTTGATGCAATCTGCGTTTCGTTTGTCACAAGTATTGGGTATCAGGATCAACCCAACATTCAAAATTATGCACAACGCATGATCGCATCAGCTTATTTGTTTTATCTTTCAGACTAAAATATTGTCCTGTTTTACCAGCATTGAATATTATTTTAACATCATGGTCCAATTTCCTAAATACTTTAACAAGTTTGCGTCGGAATTTTATGGATGTTTTACCTACAAACGGAAGAATCATAAACTTGGTATCCTCCCATTCATCTTTCTTCGATACTTTGTTATCCGTATTATATTTTATTCCAGGAATGGTAAATCTCATTTCTTAAAAGTATCTTTTATTTCTTAAAAGTATTCGAATAATTGTTATTGTTTTCCTTGAACCGCTGTTTGTCACTGTCAGCGTATGAGCTTATTATTTTTATGAATGTATTCCAATACAATCTCATACACCGTTAATCATAAGGTGAAATTTTACCTGCAAAAATCGACCAGACAAATGTCACTGAAAAAGTGTATCCCTGAAAAAATGTGAAAATATCAGAGAAAATTGATATTCCTCAATGTTTACTTTTTTCACCATTTTTGCACATATTTTCGCTCGTGTTAGGGATGCAGCATTGGTTTAATTGCTTCACCTCACCTGTCAATATCAAGAAAATGAGCAAAAACTAATTTTTCGCTTCTACGTGTTTCACCTTTTGGCACATAACGATTTACAGTGTATTTGACTAAGCTCAATCGGAGAGCACAATTTTGCACTACTTGCAAAGAGATTTAGCTGTTGTAGACGGAAATACTTACTGAAGAAATGTCGTCATTTTACTCGTGATGTAATGTTATAATGCGAATCCTTATAATTCAGGTTTTCATAAATCTTTACGGGTCCCAATCCAAAATCTTTCCAATAAATGGATTTATCAATTGATAGCAACGATGGATTCATCATTTCAGTATCTTCTATTCGATCCTTAAGCGTGTTTGCTTTAGTGCTTGCATGTTACTACTTTTTAACACAACTTATTTGAATTAACACAAAACTAATATTCGACAATCATTTTTTTCAAATTACCATAGAAATTGATTGTGAGTAAAACAAAAACATTCCTTGTATTGTATTTGCCAGAAGCAAGTGTACTATCTGTACGTTAAATGAAGATCGAAGTATATTTTCTGCGTTTTAGATGGCCTTATTTTTATTGACGAAACCCTTCGCAAAAGTCAGCTTCATAAATCAACATTCACCATGAAAAAAAAGAAAACAATTAAATAATTACAACTATTATTAAACAATTAATAATTAAAATCGACTGTCGAACAGATTTTGGCAAGCATACATGATCACTGAGATCATATCTCACCTGTCTGACCATTGCGTAATTACATAAATTTTGTTGTTCGTTGCCTCATCATTATGTGCGCAAATGCATGTGTTTGCGTTGGAAAATTGAAAAGTACCACATATAGGCCTACAGCTTATACTGATATTGCAAAATGCTCACAGATATGCGGCATGTTATCATCGTGAATGAAGAGAAAATACACAGTTTAAATGCAATGAGTGAAATTTGACTCATTCGGCCGTTCTTAGGGTAGAGTTCTATATCAATGGGACCAAATTCGATGTCAAGCTTTTGACAGCAAAATATCGATAAACAACTTAATTCAGTAAAAGTCACATGATGCAGTTATAGGATTCATCATTGAATTAATTCACTCTGAAACCATAAATGAGTGAAAATTGTCTCATCAGCGCTTCTAGTGTTAACGAATTAAGCTGCAGAGGCCTATGTGCTTTGCAAGTCGCATAATAATGGCCTTTTGTCAATTTGAATAGTGACTTGAGTGGACCCCTTACATGAACTAGACATTGCCTTCGATCATCTATGGACTTCGATTAGTCCATGCCGATGATGCATAGCTTGTAAATTCTGGAATAGCCGCTTGTTTATCTATACCTGTAGGCCTATGTACCGCTGAGATTATGCAATCTTCTAGCAACTTGCAAGTCAGTATATTCTGTTAGATTGATAAATACATATTTGAAAGAGATGGGGAGCGTTTTTGACTCTAAAAGATCAAGATGCATTCATAGTGAAAGGATGCCAAAACAACTTTTTCAATTATTATTTTTCGAATGTTTTATTGAATTTTGTACCTTCACAGAATGTGAGATCATCGATAAGTGCCTTGAAAGTGTGAATATTTCAGCCTTGATTGATGTCAAGATACAATTCAAAGCAGGCCACAGGTGAACCGTCGGCTCCGTCGGTCAGTTTCACTTCAACCCAATAATTACCCTGAAACATATAAAGGAGATTTAAGTCATTTAGTGAAGAAGTGAAAAAGAGCATTTTCTTACATTAGTTACGAAATTGAGGATGCTTGGAACTCCTGGCAACTGAAGATTGAAGGTTTCTGAAAGAGTTTGCACTTTGTAGGGACAGTTGAGGCTTGGATTATTTTCAAAGATTGGTTTCAGCTGCAAAAGGAGTAAAGTGTCACGAACATGAAATATACCTCTCCTCCGATCCCTCTCCATCTCCGTCTCTCGATAGGAGGATCAAATATTATAGATTATATAGATAGCTATTATAGATGATCAAATCTATATTTTTCATTTCTAATTGACTGACAGCTCCTATCCTATAGCCACTTGCGTGCCGCTTTGGAATCAATTCCATGTATTTTTGAATTTCAAAGAATAAATGACTGAAAAATATCGCTCCTTTGGTTACGACTACAGTAGTAATTCAAATTGTTGTGCTTAAGATAAAATCTCAACATGCTTCATCCTGTGTAGTGTCAATGGTGCTGGTGCAGGGATCGCAATTTTACGGCTTTTCCGTTTTTCACGAAATTTGTCTGATGTAAATATTTCAAATTTATGCATTCAAGCCCCGGTTTTTCCCGATTCTGCGTTTTTTCCTTAGGTGAATTGCGATCCCTGTGTTGGCAGTTGTTAGAGAATTATACAAATTTACCATATATTGCTGTGTAGTGGCAACTCATCAGATCTGTTCATGACGGCGGTTTAGTTATAGCTTGATTAACTTAATACCCAAAACAACATAGCGTCTTCATTTACTGATACTGACAATGATAAATTTGAATTCTCTATCAACCGCTAGCACCATTGACACTATACACAGGACGAAACATGTCGGGATTTTATCTCAAGTGCATTCATTTAAATTATTTGTCGTAATCAAGGAAGCGTCATTTTTCAGTCATCTATTTTTTGAAATTCCAAATGAATGAAGAATCTCCCTCACTGACAGACGTTGACGGTCCATGTCTGAACGAGCGACGGCTTTTGTCCAAATTTCCGAAATATGATATCGTCATTAAATAAATGAACCGTATTTATACTCGGAGGCACATTAGGCACGAAGCCTTTCATCAATGTTGCCAAGTTGTCATTTATCCCACTCTGATTCTCTGAGAGCTGAGTATTTAGCAAGAATGCAGAGTGTACCTGTTTTAAAAGTCTTAGGTTTGATCCGACCAAAGTTTGAAACAAGTTCACCCGGACACAGAGCAAACACTCCACCGCAAGGCCAAAGCGCCGGTGTCATGTCAGAATGAACATTTAAAGAGCAGCAATATTTTGGTAAATTTTTGAGTAGAATTATTTAAAGCAGCTGGCATTTGGAAGAATCCTGTAGGTCTTCATGTATACTATGAAGCACAAGATATATGTTAAAGGCAAGTACATGCAGTCTAAGAGTGAAGTCCATATATCGAAGGCTATATAGGCCTCATCATGGTTCAACTGTCTTTTCAGATCAGGGTTAGACTTTTTTATGTACAAAGCCTCCATCATATTTAAATCGAAGCTATTAAAAGCTTTGGTTAGGATACTGAACACTTCAGAATTCCAGCTACACTGGCAGTTTAATCAATGGTAGAGATAGCTGAAATTATCTGCAGACAGTTTAATCTTACCATAAATTGAGTTGTATTCCTGAAAGTAAGAAAATCCTAGCTCAAGTCTCTAACAAACAGCTTTGTTTCATATATTATTGAGGCAGTGTTCATAAAAACACAATCTGAACAGACAGCTGAACCATGATGGTGCATTCTGTAGTTGTAGATGTATTCAACTGTTGTAAATGTCTCACTGTGTCACATGATTCTAACTGCATCTTGTAGTTTCCTATTTTCATTTATTCATCTTGCATGATGAAGAAATGTTTGAATTGAATAGTAGATGATAGCTAAGCTGATAGAAAGCCCTCATTCCGATGTTTCCTAGTCTATAGTAAAGGACTTTCAATAATATCATAGTCATTCATCAATACTTATCAGAGATTTCAATAATTGATTGCAATTTAATTGGACAAGGAAATCAATTGATTGAAATTGAAAAATATATCAATCAATTAATTGGAATGGAAATTGTGAACCAATTAACCAATTGAAGTTGGAAAATGTATCAATCAAATGATTGTAGTTGGAATTGTGAGCGAATCAATATTGAAAATGGAATCCAAAATTCGAACAGTTTCTGCAACTTGAAAGCATTAATTATTAATTTACTTGATCCAAGATTTGTTTAACTATATACACGTTACACAGCAATAAACAATCTCTTATATTTTTTAATACTGCTTAGTCAGACCAATCAGACAAGCGATAATTTCCTTACATTCGCTCTCATACCTTTGGCATATAGTTTATACAAGCGTTCGTGATTCTCTCCATTGTTTTTATCAGTGACGATTGAGTAGAGAAACTTCGCCTGCATTTTAGAGCTGCTTGGTCTACTCTGGTTGAAACAAACATGAATTTAATTGTGGCTACTAATGAATCTTAACGTTGTTACTGCTTGCCAACCTGAAATGCTCACTATAATTGTAAATTGTGAAAAGTAAAATACTGCAGAGGCGAAATTAGATATTTAATCTCGGCTACTAACAGATAGCAATTAATTGGCTGCAATTGGAAAATGCAGCAATCAATACGAATTGGAAAAACATCAATCAATTAATTGAGATTCTTTATTCTAGCCAATTAATTAATTGAAATTGGTGTATCAACCAATCAATCAATTGGCTCCAATTAATTAAAAAGTAATTGGGGTCAATTAATTTTGACAATCCTTGATGCTTATGTGTGTACATGACTTACATTCAATTGTGTGGGATTTTGCCATCTTCATTTATGAACAACAATTGCGAATAAAAGACAATCATAGTCTATTTTTACATGCTCTTCTCTATTTTCAGGAATTAATACATATTGAGGGAATATCTTCAGCCCCTCCGGAACTTCGTTAAATGGGGTCATTCTTGATACTGATGGCGCCATTATACGGGCATTCCTACGAAGACCGTCTACGAATCCTTAGAATTCCAACCCCTCAACGTCTTCGACTTGATATCTTCGACTGACTCTCTGTGATACTTTCTTCAACTTGCGGCTGTGACTTGAAGCGTTTTCTAAATTTTTAAGAGTTCAGTCTCGTGAACATTTTTTCTCCCAGAGAGTCATTGTCGATTGGAATTTATTACCCCATTATGATGTTTGATCGTCATCCCTAATGGACTTCAAGACAAACATGTTCAATGTTTTCATGCTACGAAACTAACTTTGTGACATTCCTATTATCTGTATAAGATGCACTTTACAATTAGTTTGTTCATCCATTCGCTGTCAATCGCCAAAGCTTTGTTTTTTATACACCTATAGTAGCAATATAAATACTCAATCATTATGAAGGACTCTGCAGACAATTGACGACCTTGTTGTGCTCCAAGCATTCCCTCGAATTTTGTCCAAACTCGTTTTCGTGTTGATTTGAAATGCAACTAAAAACTGTGAGCTTCAAAGCTTTATTGTACATTTCTATGAAAAATATTTTGACAATTGTCACTTTGAAACTTCGTTGGAATAAGACAGTTTTCAAGAATTACCGTAACTAAGTTTTCCATGACATTATAATCTATTAAGAATTTTGCTGCAAAAAAACTTTTTAACTTACTGAATGCCTTTCACTGTTTGCTTTTTGACTCGCTCTGTTTCAGACGGAACGCTTTGTAAAAGTAGAACAAAATCTCTGAGCGTTTTGATTTTTATATAGCCGGCATATGTCCTGGAATTTTGCCAAGTATACTCGAATCGTGTTATATGAATTATTCAGACTTTTCGCGAAGCATGTTTTATAGTTTTAAATGCTCATGAAATCTGATGGTACTTTATTTTGCATCGATGTTGAATTGTTCAGATTCTCAAAAAGTAATTCCCTTTGTGCATACTAGAAATCCAATATTTTGCTTCTTATTCATTTGAAATTTAATATATGCATGATCGAATTATAGAAACTTTTTCTTTCTTTTAATTCAGAATTATTAACGGAAGAGAATTTTACGATATAGTAATAAATAAGGGTAGAGATTTTACTACTGATACCAGTAGCATGTAGAAGCTGTATTTCGCGAAGAGAAAAATTAGGCACCAATGGGCACGAACTTAGGCGCCAAGGCTTCGTGCCCACTCGTGCCCGCTCGTGCCTTGTGTTGGTTAGAATTGATACCTAAGTTTCGTGCCTAATTCAAGGGAAATTTCGTGCCTTACAGTTTACAGTGCAGACTCACTTGTTGGGCTACTTGGGCACCAATTGTTCCCCAATTGTCCCTTTCCATTCGATCAACAATCGTGCAAGTATCCTTGTATGAACTGAAAGAAGGCAAGCAAAAAATTTGATCAGTCAAATATCGAAACTGTCACAGTAATTTTTGTAAATAATTGTTAGAACAAAAGTAAAGGTATCAATGCGATGCGCTAAATTATTTGATCATCACAGAGCACGGTTGGTAAACAACATGCTTTTTGGGAATCAAACAAACAAACTTTGAAATTCAAATTTGACTGTGAATTTGTGCAAGTGCTGTGTTATACTGCCCATCCAAATTTTATTGCATATTACAAAAAGATTCCAAGATGAAATTGATAATGATCTTAATCATGTTCATCTAGGAGTCCCATGTCCTTCATTATGAGCCACTGTTGACTAGATGTGCTTCTTCGAAATATCACATTGAATTAAAGAAATTCCCAGTAACCGATGTTTTACTGTAAACGCATTCTTTTTGTGAATGACGTCATAATATTGGCGAGCAGCTTTCATGTGTAATCTTCTGATGGCCTCCTCTTCATTGAATGTTAAAAACATACCAAAAGCCACATACCGCTTTTGCACTGGTATTTAATAAAGTATTTTTCTTTCTTCTTTCTTTCAACATATTCTGCTAAAAATTCCATTCCTAAGTATCGGAATATGTTGTGCTCATGTTATATGACATCAATTTCATTGAAATTTTAAAATACATCGCAAAATTGTCAATAAAAATGTACCAACTTCCATCAAGTAAACGGGTGCATTGAATAACTCACCAGGATCCTATGTTAGAAATGCAAGGAATAGGAATCCATGCAAAAAGTACTTTCTTCTGTATTCTGATGGATATATCAAGACCTGCGGTGATGTCCCTTTTCAACACTCCATCGACAACTAAATTCAATGGTCCAGGTAATTTCAATGGATCAGGAGTTACTGAGAGAGCCCTCACGTCAATTGCTTCATTTCCTGAAATCAAAAATTGAGAAGTGAGTCCACGTTAAAATTCATTTTCCACAAAAATTAAAAAATTATTGAAATGTTTCAGAATATAGTTGTACAAATTATACAACGATATTAACAAATTATCAATAATATAAAATGATAAATTAAATTAATTTTAGACACTAAACTCTGATTTCATAAAATTTATTTAATGTTGGTTCTTCAGACATCTTCCGCACTCAAGGATATGTGAGGCATTAATACTATGTAGCTGAAACTCCATATTGATTAATTGATAAAATACACTCTAATGCAGAGTTAAATGAATAGCAAAGCCAAAAATTTTGAACATTTTTGATCAAAAATTAAAGAAGATAGTTCATAACTCTTCTTCATATACCATTTTTCTTGCTTTCCCATCTTCTGCGTTGATGAACATCGAGTCCATGTTTCCTATTCTTGATGTGACAACATGCAACATTCAATGTGAGAAAGCTGGCTTGGAAAGGTGTAGGCCAACCATGCTGAATGCTAGACCTTGAGAAAGGCTTTTTAATTTTATTGTTGTTGCAAAGCATGGTCTATAATTGGAAATTGGTTTCTTTTAAACGATTGCCTGGTCGGATGATGAAATGATGGCGACAATATCTGTAAGAATGATCCACGTCTGTCTGACGGCAAAAAATCCAATTAAATGTAAAACTTGGCCTTGATCACGAAAATTTGGGTTAAAACCTGGGGATCTTATTTGATTGCATCCAATGGACGTCATCTGAAAAGTACAGTTGTACTTCCAAATGCTACTCTTAGATAGCTCTGTTGGTGGCGTGTTGTCAGTCGGTAACAAATCTGAAGACGCAAGTGTTTTTATAAAATGTTGGAAAATATACCAGGTTTTCAAGTCACATTACGAGTGAGTGCACACATAGTGGTCCATATTTCGAAAATTTAATCATGCAGCTTTCAGGAATTTTACAATTGTTGTTTAACAGCTGCTTTTGAATACACATTAGATTGCTATGCATGGCTAGATTTTTTAAACAAATCTTTAATTATCATGTTTTCACAGTAAGAATTCAATCTAAAACAATCATTGAATATTGTCTAGAGGATTGGTATACACGTATAACATTAATGTCATTCTTGTCTGGTATAGTCGGAGTTTTGAAAATAATATACCGTGGTTATATAGATTAGAGTTTCTGAAGGTTTCCATGTCTTCTTACCGCGATATTGAGGTTTATATATTGGGGACTCATTTGCAAGATGTGCATTATGTGGGGACAGTAATGCACGTCAATCGACCCTCAATTTATGTAACATATAATAAGATCATTATGTGTCTAGATTGCCGCGAAAACACAACTTACCGCAGCAATAGATACTCATTGCTCGCTAGCAACCCTAACAAAGCATATACTAGATTTTCTAGGTTTGGTTCGACTTTTCTCCAATAGCGATTAGTACGTAGGATTTTCTATTTCCTTGCCGATATACAAAAAATTGAAATATAATACTCATGTTCATTTTGTGTGTTAATTTCAAACGCTGTAAAAATGGAGTTAACTGAAGAAACATATATCATAAATTTTGTAGAAATAGCAATATCGGCGCTATGCTAATAATACTTTTGCCATTGTTAAAGAAGAAAAGGATGCATAAAAGTTTTTACATGCTTTGAGCAGTAGTCACATATGTATCCGCTTTAGTTTAGGGAAACAAGGCAGCAATCAATTAAAAATTTATTCATGTAATTGTCACCGAAAATGCCATCACAATGAGCCATCACTAGCATCTGAAGGATACAGCACTGGCTTACTAAACATTTTTAGGACGGCTCATGCTCCTGTTAGATACAAAACTTTCGCTATTCGTGCGAAGCGTTTATATGTAGTTCCAGAGGTGCTTATGAAGAAAGTTTTAGCATCATAACTTCCAATGATAACTCACATGAGCGCATTGACAAAATCCGAAACAAAGTTGGCAATTCTCAACCTTATTCTAACAATTCAGTGCTTTCCTCCATATCAAAAAGCTTGAAAATCAAACCGGAAATAGCTACTGTTTATAGCTTGAGCAAATTCCTTCATGCGAATCACAAAATTATTTTTGCCTATACAAGAAAACTAAAACAGATAGCTTCTACCCGAACAAACACAAGCTGAAATTTAGTACGTCTATCCACTTATGTCGCGTAAAAACCCAGTCGTAAACTGTGCTCAAGCACTAATTTTGGTGAGACCAAGCGCCATCTCTACCCTAGAACGAAAGATTATCTTCGCGGCATTCCAACTGACATTCTCTAAGTGAAATATCTGAGCATGTGTACTCTGCTGATATTGGTGGTTACCCCGTTTTCTACAAAATTGATCGTGCGCTCTTTGCGATAGCACAAGCAGCAGAGCTTAGTTGAACGAACGCGATTCCTCATATAAGATGCGGTTCTTTCTCTGAACGTCGCATTTTGGTGCATCATATTTTATCGCGGATAAGTACAGCAGATTTTATTGGTTTTAGTCATTTTTAAGTCGACCATGCCTGTACATACATCTGATGATGGTCTATAAAGCGTAGGGAGTCGAGCGATTTGCCGGTTTACCGGCACTCTTCCAACTTTCAAATATAAGTGCAAAAAGGTAGCTAGATTATTTTTCAACTGCATTGCTCTAGTTTCTGTAATCATTTCATTGCGGTTGTAAGAAACACATGGTGAGTCAGATAAAATGTTGCTATTTTTGATGAGTTGCATCATTTATTAAATGCTTTATTGCTATCATCTGAATGATGGTCTCCTAGAAAGTTGGTGAATAATTTCGTTAAAATTCATCATCTTGCTTGATTCTGACGATTTTCAAAAGGGCTCGAACAGCTTGAATATTCATGATAGGCCTACAGATCTACCTATCAGTCCTAATTTAGACATGCTATCTCGGCGGAAGACGAATGATGAAAATCGTTTCCACAATGTAGCAAAGCTTCCTAACTTACGTACACCTACGTACAAATACCAGCAAATTCAGCCAGTTCTGAACGACTATTCAGCTCGATGGGAAGCATTTACGATGAAAGAAGATCTGAACATGAAGCTGGAAGAAGCAGAAGCTATCCTTTTTTCCGCATCACAATCTGTGCATCTGATTTCTCATTTTTTTACAGACAGTGCGCTTTGGTAATAACAAGCTTGCTTCCTTGTCATCAGTTGATGTCTTGTCATCCAATATGCGAAGATCCATTCCGCTATGATAACAGGCAAGCTTTTACTCAAGATAAGATGGATTTTTTAATTAGTAACAGACAATAAAAATGAAGCCTAGTTGTGAATTCATAGGCACATGTTATAATTGAATTTAAATTACAGTTAGTCAGAAGGGAGTAAGATGTGATAAACACAAGGCAATGAATGATGCACTAAAAGATGACGGTTTTCTTGAAAATGAAATAAGAAATCTTAATTATGTGTGCCTACATATGATTCAAACAATCACTGGAAGAAAGTGTTTATATCTTTAGGGTGAGCGAGCTTGTTCAACTTGTATGGCAAGTAAACATTGTCTGCTTATATTGCTTCACTCAGTGAGACAAACTGCTGTAGTCAACAGGATTAAAAAACACTAATTAGCAGAATATACACCATCGGTTAACCGGTTAAACAGTTAATTTCTCGTCGGTAGACCGATCAATCTATGATTATCCTCTTGACTCCCTAATAGGCCTACACCGGTCGTGATTTATCGACCGACTTCTTTCTTATTGAAATGATTATTTATTTCAATTTTTCGGATGATGATATCTAATCTCTTGAAAAATCTTTTAATGTCTAATCCTGTTCATTTTATCATTGAGGTTGCATGTTTAAAATGAAACATTTTATCATTTTGCATTAGAGCCGCATTTTGGGCTGCATATTTAATTAAAGATGATCATAATATGACTTTGCCCTTCTTGAGCATGTCAAGATTAATGTCTCTTACCACATATTTCGTATCTAAATTGTGCTTGTGCGACTGCAAGAAATTGAACGATCAATATGATTCCGAACAACATGATGCTTCAATATGGTACCAATTACTGAAGTCATCAAAAATTAACTCATCCCTATACCCACTTCAGTGGGAAATTCACATGTGTACCCAACTACCTGTCATTGCGCAAACTATAGGTATAGAAATGACGGTGCAAATGAATTAATCCATTGACTTCCGTGCGAAACGACATATGATGACATAAAATGTCACTATCATTAGACGGTGGGAGTTAATGAATGGCTATATCAGATCATGTTGAATATAGTGCTAAAAGTATTGTTTACCTTTGCAGTCGACTCATTTGGTGTAGCAGGGAATAATCTAAGAATTTTAGTCGTGCAATAATCACATTGATGATGAATAGCAAGAAAAAACCAATCATATTACCGATACGTGTTTCGTCTTTATGCAGACGATCATGGTAACTTTTAAATGCACAGATACAAGCACAGATTATATGCAAGAGAGTGATTTAGTTACAGTCAATCATGGCACTCAGATAAGCTTCAAATCGATAAGAACATGGATATCAACAATCAAAGCAACTTGAAAGAATTGGATATATGTGGTCATTAGATACGTGTCGGTAAAATGAAATTTTTTCTTGCTATTTCATTTATTGTATATTCACTACACGTGACGTGCATGTGAATCGCCCGATACATTGATACAGTATACTGGGATTATCAAAGAGCGAAACTTAAGAAGTCAATTAAGTTAGCACACAATACCACTTTGTTTTCGCAGATGTGCTTTTATGTGGTTGATTACAGCTTTCGAAGTAGATCACATGCCTCGAATTTCAGAGGGCTTTTTATTCCAAAAATTATTCATCATCAAACTCATTTCAAAGCAGACTCTTCCTGAGATAATCATATTGCACTTATTTCGGTCAAAGGTCTCATAACTTGCAGCCTATTACAATCGTTACATTATGTCAGCTGAACTGCGTCTTACTCAAAAATGCTTGCTGACTCCAACGATAGTGTAAACAAGCTTGTGCAGGAATAAAGACTTCGACAGCTTAATTATACAATGCGAGCGGAAACATTTAGGCGCAACTAGAAAGTTCTTTTCAAAATTGAAACCCCCTTTAAGAGCAACCGCACTGTTTGATAAAGTTTTAGGCCGAATTGCTGTCGCCTCATTTCTAATTCTCAAATGGCAACTTCTAATTTTTTACAATTTTACAAATTCTCTTAAAATTTTTATAATTAATTGATTTCGAGGTCTTTTGAGATTAATTTTCCTTCCGCGCACCGTGCATGTCACTACACAAAGAATTATGCAAGCTGTGCAAGACTTTACGATGGAAAAGTGATGGAAATGGTTAGAATGATCTTCATGTCAATAAGTGTATGTGCACACTCAATAACGAAACCTACAAATCTAGCATCGGTGCACTTCATTTTAGAATCTGATGTAAATTTCAAGAAAATTCGAAAATTCCTGAGATTTTCAATAATTCATTCTAAATTCTCGCTTCTTAACAGATGATTTAAAAGGACCTATAATTTAACATTAATTCCAATGCAAACGAACTACCCCTTTCATTTCTTCGTTGGGTTAATTTTTCTTCGTCATTCAAAAAGCACAACTTCATCATCAGCTCGGATGCAATAAAAAGTACACAGAGTTGAACAATCGAGGCACTGAATTCATTGGTAGTATTTCGTTGAGATACGTTATATTTTGTCCTATATTGAGTGTGGCTCAGCTTAGGACCAAGTCGGCTTTTATGAATGTATTCCAATACAATATCATATTTGACTAAGCTCAATCGGGGAGCACAATATTTTATACTATTTACGGAGAGATTTAGCTGTTGTAGACAGAAAAACTTTGTAAAGAAAGTGAACAGGAAGAAAGAAGAAACATTTGGAAGAAAAACTTTAAAAGAAAGAAGAAACATTTTACTCGTGATTTAATGGTCTACTGTTTTCAATGCAAATCCTTATAATTCAGCTTCTCATAAATCTTTCCGGGTCCCATCAACTGGGATAGAAGTTTCCTTTATTAAAACGAATCTGTGAAATACGCTAGCACCTTTAATTTATTGAAAAGAAGTGGATTTATCAATTGATAAGCATTAGTGTATTCAACATTTCAGCATCATTCGATCTTTAACTGTGTTTGCTTTAGTGCTTGCACGTTACTACTTTTTAACAAAACTTATTTGAATTAGCACAAAACTGATATTCGACAATCATTTTACAAATTACCAGAGAAATTTAATAGTGAATAAGAAAAAATGCATTATATTGTATTTGCCAGAAGCAAATGTACTACTGTACGTTAAAATGAAGGTCAAAGTATGCTTTTATATATTTTCCGCCTATAGATGGCCTTATTTTTGTTAACGAAAACTTTGGCAAAAGTCAGCCTCATAAAATAAACATTCACCATGAAAAAATATATGACATATAAAGAAAAATATTGAATGCCTATCTCCTTTGTTCAGTGTCTAGGCCTATCTTTTGATCTTCTTCAACGGTATTATGATTGAAGCACGTTGCAACCGATTCTGAAGTTGTGTCTGTTGTTCACTACTTGCATTAACATGATTAAAAAATACAAATATCATTGTTTGAGTTAGAGCGTCGACCATGAGATGGTCGCATATCTCGCGCCTGCCCTTGCCAAAATCGATAGTTACTCGCCCAAAAAAGCGGTAAAGATAAGGCACCAAGTATATTTCGGTCTTCTTTCGATCTTCATTCGATCTTCAATGGTGAATACAAAACAAGGTTACAAAGTATCTGTAAAGTCTATAGGCTGTAAGATGTTTTCATGAATATTCACAAGTTTTAATATCAATCTCGAACTGACGTCGACTTGAAAAATGCATTTTCTGATCATTATTTTGATAGTCATTATTTAATTAACATTCCAACCGGAAGTTTAGCTGAAGTATGAAAGAAATGATTAAAGGACAGAAATCAGCCAATAACTTGAATCAATTCACCGAATAACAATAATTTGATTCAATGGAAAACTGACCTACCTATCGTCTACAAAGTGTATTTTATATGAATGATTGAAAAGCTATTGAGCTATTAAGCATTTTGCTAGCATGGTCTCCCTTACCATAATTCTGATCATTGAAATGCTGTTGAAAATTTTTTTAAAAAGCTGCTCTGTTACCCAACCACATGTATGATTTAAATCGACTGTCGAACAGATTTTGGCAAGCAGACATGATCACTGAGATCATATCACTGAGACCATTGCGTAATTACATAGGGACAAATTCTGTTATTTCGGATTTGCATAGGTAAAGTACAAAGAAGCATGTGCATGTAAGCAAGGTTTGTTGATTAGGCCTCTTCATGTTTCATAATATCTGCTGTATATAATGAGCTGCGTTACTCAATTTTGTAAAATCAACACATCGCGCGTGACTCCTAAACCTAGCATGTTTAGATTGTTAATAACAAATCTAAATGATGCCGACCAAAGACTTGCATTAGCATGAAAACAGGGAAAGAGAATGAAAAAGCTAATGCGACATTTTCATGCTGCAATTTCCTTCTGTTTTAAGTTTGAAACTCTGTGTCAGTTTAAGCTTCCGTCGATGAGAGAAAAGGTTAATGACAGACCTTTTATTACAGCATCATTTCCTATTATGACTATAAAATTTGAGAATATTCATATAGTAAGCCTATTTCTTTTATAAAAGTATTATTTTCTTTACGGAAAAAATGATGTGATAAGTGAAGTCGCTTTTTTGCACACATATCAACAGCTACATTTCCAATGTTAACGGTTACACCAGCTGATCGGTCTCTGTTGAAAAGATATCTAGATTAACTCTACTACTGCGCGGATACAGACAACGTCCTGAATGAGTTTCTTTCTCTTCTACATTTAACTCTGGCTGCTCAATATCCTCACAAAGAATGCCCTCGATTTGATATTGTTATTTATTGTAGACATCCCTCTCATGAAAATTTCCTTCCTTGCTACTGATTTTTGTACACATGCAAGGCCTACAAGAACAGCCTTTATGCACAATTTGATGATAGAAAAAATGAGTAACATTCAATTTTTCGGAGTATTTTATGAGTAATTCATATTTCGGAATCGTGAACGCTATGATATGCCGCCGACCGAGACGACAAGCTTATGCCAACATTTTTTCAACCCGCTGACAACAACGAAGGTGATTCTCCATGGAATGAGGGTGATGACGATCAGGAAGATGACGCGCTGCAGAGTGACCAGGTGTGGATAAAGGAGGCGAGAAGGCAGAAGAGCATAACCAAAAAAAGAACCCGTCTATTCTGAAAACAGTTCGATCTAAGGATCAAGCACAATATTTTAGAGGTCGTGATGGAATTAAATGGTCTAAAGTTCGTCCTCCAACATGAAGGAGTAAGGCAGTCAATGTTTTTTCGTGAAAACGGACCGACATGCTATGCCTACAAGACACACCGAGAAGCTAGCGAATAAGGACACTTTTTCTGCTCATTGCTGATGATGTACTTGAAAAAATATTGTGGACTGGAGTAACAAGCAGCTCAAGGACATGTAAAGCCATTGACTCGAGGAAACTCGAACGACCTGATAAATTTGCAGACGGTCTGTTTGCGAAAAGGAACATTCACTTACAGTTGTGAATGCTTACAGTGTGAAGCTGTTTGACACTTCGTTTCTAAAATGTTTTTTTCTGTACATGCATGCAGCATGTAGGCCTATATGAATGAGGTTCGAAATAAATACCCTATATTTCTCATAATTCAGATAAATGATCTCTCAATATTTGCTAATTAATTTTCATGCGCAATGCATCCGATTAACCTAAACAAAGAGCTTTATTTTTATGCACCAGACGCAGCATTTGTATCTACGCAGAATGTGTTCGAAATCGCAGGTCCCCACTGCGTGACGGCGCAGTAGGACTGCTAAAAGTTCTATGCATGCATGAAATTATGACATCTATGCTCAATGTGCCTTAGATCTCATAGGCTGTAGGGTTAATAACATAGGTTCTTTGTGCTGTATTTTTAGCCTTATCTCTTTGCATTGAGATAGTTCATTTTGCCCGAACTCTCGGGAAAAAATTTCGGTGTCGAAGTGATAAAGTTTACCTTAGGCCTTACCTTGCTTTATCACTTCGAGACCGAAATTTTCTTTCTCTCGGGACTTCGGACTAAACTAACTGTCTCAATTCCCTTACTAAGACAATTTGTCAAAATGGTGCAACTGTACATGTAGGCATACGCACATTTTATTAATGATTCTGCTTTTTCAGTTCATCATCAGATCTCTTGTGTAATTTTATATTGGTATTCGTTGCACTTGCCATAGAGTAAGTATAGGCTACTGGGTAGAGTAGTAACTCAGCATCAATTAAATCCCCAATGTGTATATAATTTCGATTTTATTAAATGATCTCGAGTTGAATGCACACGAAAGAAAAAGATTCGTGGGCCCCACGTCAAAATGTCGGGGCCATGTGAAAATTTTGTAGCCAAGAAAAATTTAGAAATTGTTCTGTTTTGTGATTTAATATATACGAACAAATGAGTGTGAATTCTGTAGAAAAATATATTTAAAAGCATATATCGGCTGTCCGGCGCATCTAGGCAATTTTTTCCTTGGAATATCCTTAATTCGCATTTCTCTCAATGATTTTCGTTGCATGATGATGCATTCAATCGTGAAATGTTGCGATACTTTATGTATTTCATGCATCGATGCCAAAGCAACATATTATGATCAAACTAATCTTTTAAAAAATTATGGTTTATTATTATAAATCAATCAAGAATTGCATCAATTATAATTGCAGAGATATTCAACACTGCTTGCTTCCTACCCTATCAAACATCTTTGCATAATTGTATTAATTGCATCAATTATGTAATCGTCAGTGCAATATTGCCACAAGACTAAGTCTAATCCCATTAGGCCTACTCTTCCATTGTAGTCTAACTTCAAGTCGACCGCAAGTCTAACTAGCTTAAGCATTCAAGAGATCATCCTGTCATAGGTCTACGGTCTCCCCCTTTTTGATTGTTGACACTTCTTCAATGCATGACAGGCTATATTAGGCCTAAACATGCTGGCAGTGCTTAATTATCGATTTCATAGTTTCTCTTTTAATCGCGCTCGATACTGGAGCAGAAAATTATGATTCGGGAGAGCAGAGAGATCCTCAGTAGACCCCATCCTATAAAAGAAACATAATCTCTATTATTAGACTATATCGGATGGGTCTCTGACAAATGTTTCCCAATTTCCCCAAACGTTCGATGACTTGATGTCATTAAAGTCTATGGTCTCGTCGAAACGAGACAATCTTAAATCACATTGCGATCCTTTGTGATAGGCCCTATAATTTGTGCGCTTACTACCACAGCCGAGGCAGATACACATCAATGGTCTCTCTATTTCATCATTATTTCGATAAAACGATCGTACAGTAGCATTGCGAGTCCCGTCCGCGGATTTTTGAGCATTCCTTTGCCGCCAGTGGTTTGAAATTCATTTAGGAAGATCTGAAATAGACATGAAAAAGGTGTAGTTGGTTCCAAGTCAATATGCAGGGATAGGGAAGTTTTCGGTCTTTGAATATTAGGCCTACAGCTTTGACCTCCATCTACATAAGCGAGTCGACAAGGGAATCACAGCAGGGACTAAAATCCAAGACATCTCGATGTGGCTGCTCTTTTATTAAATAAGCTTGGTCCATGTAACTTTTCATTGTGTAAACTCTAATGCCACGTCCGAATGCATCATGACATGCAAATAAAGCAATTACAGTCTTTTCAAACGACTATAGTAAGTCTACAAAACAATGATTTTAGGCAAAAACATCAATCACACTGAAAAAAATTCAAAATTTTCCAAAAGTGGAAAATTTTTCATTTGCATCACTACACTTAGGTATATGGCCATCAGTTTGACGCAGCATGAAGAATCCGACGCTGTTGTAGATAATACATGACGTTATCCGGTTCAATTGTCTGTAGAAATTCCTGTAGCGGAGACATAGCATTTAGCATGACGTTGACTAAACAGCAGTGGCGGCTCTATGGATTTCTGTTAGGTCATGCTCATCAATTTTTTCGCATCATGAGGAAAAAAGTATGTGTGACAGCTATCATACGAGGATTGTTAACCATGCAACTGATGTAGCATAATGTAGCTTAATATCATGCAACTTAAGAAACAGTTACGAATTCGATGAACAAAATTTTAATCTCATTCCATTTGCATTCGCCCTTTCCTAATTATAATTCTAACATGCAAGCCGCCTACTTTTCACATCAGGTAATCCAGTGAATATGGTGTAGGGCTAGGCATGATTCTATGTATCAGCCAAAATACGCTTAAAATAAAATTCCAGGCGTAGGCTACATGATTTGTATGTTTGAGTACATCCGATGATAATCTGATGCATGCATAGCCTATTATACTATTTGCTCCTAGACATATCTGCATATGCAAGCATGTAGAAGACCACGGCAAAATTTTATCACCAGATAATGTATATTAAATAATATTCAAGTTCTAGTTATTTGAAGCATGCATTTAAGATACTAAAAACACCGTCAATCGCACAAAATCACAAGCTGTATTAACATTGGAAGATATTGAATTACTTATAAAGGACGTCAATTCGATGGGGTTTCAATCGTGCAACTGAGACTCGAGACATCTCATGATCTCACTACACCGATAAAATCAGCAGATTGCCGTCCAATCAGCTACCGTTAGTTGGTTGAAACGAGCTATACGTATCATTTGTGCTTCCCGTCCACGGCATGAGATGGAGTATGAAAATCGTCATCCGCAGATTTTGCTATTGTTCTCCCGTCAGATGATCCGGCCAATAACAAATGAGGTATGCTCGAATTGACTTGCGTTCCCCTGAATTTTTTAGAACAAGTTAGCTACTTGATAAATCTTAATTAAGTATGACCTTAATGTCACAGCAACATGATCTGACATAGTAATCAAATGTTGTCAAATGTAATCAAATGATGTTGGAAGTTTTTTTGTTGATTCAAAACTTTCCCTTTCTTGTGGTTGACATCGTTGATTTGTGTGGAGGAAAATTAGACAAAATACTTCGTCATGCTGAGCATGAAGGGCATGATCGCTAAAGCCGCCACTGCTAAACAGTCATGTTATTCGAGTCGATGAATCCTCCTCCTGGTGACATAGACGAATTATTACTAAAGCTTAAGTGTACGATCTAATCCCTGCCAGGTAGTGCCGCGAATGTATTTTTCAAATAAATCCCCCCAACATATTTTAATCATATGCGCCAGTGACCAAACACTATACATCTTAGGCCTATCTTTAATAAGTCTTTATTTCATCTCTCCAACGGATGCATGTGTAAAATTTTTATAAATGGTCTCTCTCATTATTCCTCTCCCAGGGGTAGTCGCCGGAGTGTCGCCGAGATCGAACCGATTGGCCAAAATCTACCACGAGCCACACATAATCAGCAATATGGCTCGTTGACGTCATCAACAAATCAGTCAATGTGCCGCTCGCGCGCGCCAGAACAGCTCGTCGCGGTCACTGCGTGCAACCCACAAAGAACCAATCCATCTCTGTGATTCAACCGGGGCAAAGACTGGGAGTTACACTTACAGACACACGAGCTGGCTAATCACGGCGAGTCTGACCGGAGTTTGAGTCTGACAAACGCGTAGCTACCACGTGCATACCTTCACTTCTTCATTCTCATTATTCGAAAATATCAAAGTAAATTCTAGATTAGAGCCGGGTGTTTACTATATGTTGCATGCTATAAGGTATACCAATGCCAAGACTGATTTTAGCCCCGCAGACGTTTTGAAGCACGCTATACAGTAGGCTACATGGTTTCAACGGGGTCCTCCCAACGGATGTCACCGTAAAGTGAGGTAAGGCCTACGTACATAAGCTAATCAGAAAATTTCTATGGAAGAAAATCTCCAGGAAACTGCTGAATTGGTCGTTGCTACTTAGCCTATGATCGGAAATATTACCTGCCAGAACTAATGGTAGTACAGTATGTGCCCATAAATAAAAATTGTCTACAGTCTTACACCATTATTCCAGTTGTTTAGTTCGAGGAGTTGGAATATTTCAATACAGACCAGCCTACGTTTGTAAATTGTTCACAAAATCAATTTTAATAATTCGTACTATTGAACTGTAGTTCAATTCAGTCCTTGGCACTGCCGTTCAATTGTTCATGATTTCCATCACGCACTAATAAGATGTAAATTATCTTAAATATATTGACCATCATATGAAATTGTTATTTATCAGATTGAATACCGTCAAATACATTAGGCATATTGAAAAATGCATCGTGTCCTAGTAATAACGAAGTAGGACTATTATACTATGAGTGAAAAAATGTAAATATCAAAACCACGAATTCCATGTAATCATGTATACTTCAAAAGATCAATGAGTTTCAACACATTTTCATTCTGAACTTCTGCACTGACAGGAATCAACACTGTCTCTGTTAGTTGGAGATCTTCGGGAAAGGCTCGAAAGACATCTGATGTCACATGTAAAAGTTCACCTGATTTCATTTTGAAAATAATGAACCCGACGATGAATTTAATGATATGAGAAGAAATGTCACGAATCACTGGTTCACTGATTTCGACAAACTTGGTGAGAAATAAAAGCATTGATTTATTTACTTCACTGTTATTGGCATGCATCAAGCAATTTTCAACACAATTGATAAATCGTTTGTCATGCTTCAAGAATGCCTTGTCCATTAACGGCAATATTACATGAAGATGCTTTAGAAAAACCAACTGTATAGAGGAGTGATTCTCTACACTTAAATCGAATAGCAATTTTTCACATAATTCATCATACTCGTCACGATTGGTGGAATCAGTCATCTTTGCGATTCGCATCGACTCATAGGATGTTGTTTCACTGGGCGGTCGACGGAATGTGTCTAGCAACTCAAACAGGCAAGAATAAGCTTGATCTAATACATCAGAATCACGAGTATATATCAAACGCTTCAGCGAATCATACAATAAGTCAGAACGACCGGAGTATCGCATATGAGCCTTTAAGCTGTTCCGCATAATATGTCTCAAACATTGAATACCAAGAATTTTCATATCGGTTCGATAATCATCAGTGATAATCAATGAAAAAGGTAGGAGAATATCCAAGTAGTCATTCAATTCTGGATACGATAGGGAAAGAATTATCCAAGCACATGCATCACGATGAAACGGATAGCGCTTCCAGCCATCTTTTTTAAGTTTACACTTCAACTTTTCAAGAGCAGATAGAAAAGCCTCCTTATACTTCACAGTAAATTGACTGAAATTGCTTACATTCAATTGCAGAAAGAATCGCTGTTCAACGAATGTCAATGCTGCTTTTTTCAAATTGGTATTCATATTATGAGCATTACCGAAACAACAGCCACATACGATAAGCACCGTGGACAAATTCTCGCTGTCATCAAGGAAATTTTTCAGCCTTGCGTCATCCAAAGCTGTCAGCTTCTCGATTGCAGCTTTTAATTTGAAATGAATTACGGAAAAGGCTTCCGACTTGACACATTCCTCGTCATGTTGCAGGTCCAAAGGAATGGAATCTTCCAAGTCTTTCAGTAGGGACAACATTTACCTGAAATGGGAATAATGTGAATTACTGCGAAACAAATTAGCATGAATTTTTGTTGAATAAATATCTAATGACATCCTTAAAAAGTCTCATTACTTTCAACTTTTATCAGTGGTGGACATGGACATCAATAATGAATATTTTATGCAAAAAAAACTTGCCCTTCATAGTTGCATTAACCTTAGATGAAGCAGTTGGATTACACACTATGCAAAAAGAAGGGGCTTTACATATGCAGTTTGAAAAATTGTACTCTCAAACATCAATCAATCATCGGCTATATTCATTATATCTCCACAACCCTCTACCAATTCTACACCATTTTACCACCAAATTGGCAAAAGTGCGCCACCAAATTGGCACAATGAGAACACCAAATTGGCAAAACGGGAATACCAAATTGGCACAATGAGAACACCAAATTGGCAAAACGGGAATACCAAATTGGCACAATGAGAACACCAAATTGGTAAAAGTGCGCTTCCAAAATGGCATAACTTGTTTTCATTTTACAATGAAATTATATACCTAAAATATTCATATTTCATGTAATAGTTTATTGTACCTTATCACAAATTGAACAGCAAGACATCGTTTGTCACTCACCCATTCTTATTTTCACCTCATTTTTATTTTTCATTTACATGTGCAGACATTGATTCATGTTTTTAGCAGCAATTTATGTAGCATGCTTTAGATCATTCAAACCTCGAATATGTGTAATCATCATCATCAGGTATAAGACAATAAAAAGTCAGGTACTAATGAATCTACATTAGTCAAATTAGCTTGAGGCTTTCTATCAAGTCTTGCGGGATCATTAGGAATTGAAATAACAAATTATTTTACACAGACTTGATTGTTCGAATTCACATGATTTATCGCATAACCCACCATAATTATGAAGGTCAGAATAAAAAACGAACTGATTGCTTGTAATTGAATATTTTCAAACTCAGAAATTAAAACTTCATAACTTTCTAACGAAAGACTTAAACAAACGATTAAAAGTAGAAATTAGCACCGTCATACAGGAGGAGTTCTCACAAGAACCACGACTGACCAGTAAATGGAATAGAATTTGTTGCTTTCAAAATCCATTGATCCACATGTCGATAGAAATTTCTTAAATGTTCCCGTGTGATATTATTAATTGCAGGCTCAACCAAGCTCACCAGCTTCTCCTCTCTATATCTCACCAGAGTTTTTCCTTCTGATGAAGCAGCTGCGAAGTCGTTTTGAGGATCAGAACCTCGCACTTGTGATTTAATAAATGATTTGATCACATTGAAGCAACCCTCCACGGGATTGAGTTCAGGACTGTAAGCTGCATCAAAACGCTTGATGATATGATTTTGTCGAACATTGATGAAGTTTGAAACTTTTCTGTGAGAGGGTGCATTGTCCAAGTAAATAGTTACATTTTGTTCTCCAAGTTTCGTACTCAACTCGGTGAAGAAATCAACAAATGCTTCCTTACAACTTCCAACAACGCTTTTCCAGTGAACTACTTGGGTATCATCCACAGCGAGGAGAATATTGACATTTTTCCCTCGTGAGTTGTGTAACCTACGATAGGCCCTTTGACCTCTAGGTGATCGACCAATGTTTCTCCTCGTGAATAAATTGAAATTCGATTCATCCACGTGAACACGATAGCCATGATCTTCCAAATAGTATTCAGCGAACTCCTTTCGCTTCTCAATATTTTCAGGCGTATTCTTGCCGATTGGTTCGGGTCGAATCATTTTAGTTGTTATAGCTTCGCCATCCAATACTTTTGCTATAGTCTTTGTCGAAATAACATTGTTTACGGAACTCGCCAACTCCTTTAAGGTCGCATCATTATGATCCTCCAAGTAGCGCAGTAAGCGATGCTTGATGTCTTGATTTACTTTCGTGCAACTTAATCTTTTACCACCTCTCGGTTTCATTGTTGCTGTCTGACGTTTGAGGATGTTATAAGCCGTTCTCTTGTTGATACCCAACTGTTGAGCAAGGCCAATGGGATCTCCTCCAGCTTCTTCTTCGTCTAAAATCAGTTGTTTGTGTTGTTCGGAGGTTTTCTTGTATGTATTTCTTCTCGGTGAAATCTCGTCTTATGATGCTGGTTGTAAATGACGAAGCAATTTATCGAGTGAGAATTTGTCATACTCGTTGCTATGGAATCACTGTCTCACCTACTTATTCAAACCATGGGAATCATAGATATCTTCTTGACTGTGTCGCCATTAATATATTAGACATACAATCAACCGGTGTGCGATTTACATAGCATCTGAAAGAAGAGTGACGAAAGTATTCGTTTCCATTCATCTGTCAAATGAAATATCAAAATCATGGAACGAATGGATGCAATGACATGTTCCATTCAAGACCATACATTGCTTTATTATGTTTATAACTTAGCAACTTGTTTTGTAAAAAATGTGCCAATTTGATGTTCCCAATTTGCCAATTTGGTGTTCCCACTGTGCCAATTTGGTGTTCTCATTGTGCCAATTTGGTATTCCCGTTTTGCCAATTTGGTGTTCTCATTGTGCCAATTTGGTGGCGCACTTTTGCCAATTTGGTGGTAAAATGGTGTAGAGAGGAGTTTGAGGAGCTGCGCAACTCTGTATTTCTATGACATCTACTGTATGTCTAGCCAGAGAAGCTTAGTTATCTGCGCTGCGCTAGCACTAGTAATAAGGGCTCCACGGACTAACTATTAGATTTTGAATGCTTCTCAAAATCATAATGCGGCACTTTGCTGTGTACACGGTTCACGGAAGCTTACCTCCGCTAACTTTCACTGTATTATATCTTTAGGCTATATTTTAATTGTGACGAAAATGCAGACTTCTCTCTTTCCTCATCAAGACTTGGCAGAAGTGATACTTAGCGTCAATTAACCTTCAAGTCAGCGACGACCAATAGAATCGCTTATGAAAGACATTGATCGGCACAGATTCTCTTTCCCTTCACATGACAGGAGGGAAGCGATACCCAGTGCCAGAAAATTGGAAAATGATTGAGCACCAATTAAATGCGCCAGGTGGATGATCGATCCCACACAATTCGGAGAGACATCAAACCTTCCTGCCGACGGACCAAACGATCTCTCTCTCACTCTCTCCCGCCTACAGTACGCACGTTCTCTTGTTGCGAATCACCGACGCTGCCGCGACCCCTTGGCTCACGACCGCAGTCAATGCCAAGTTGACGACTGTACGTACACTCACATTCTCTGCGAACGCCAAATCGGCTCTCTTAAGGGCCACCACCTGCCTTACACCTAATAAACACATTCACTCACAGGGATTTGGCCTTTTTTCTGTTCGTACCTTGGGGAGGTTGCAACAGAAAATTGGGGGCTCAGCCGGGATTGTTCCAAATTTCATCAAAGTTGTCTTATGCTACTTACGTTGGCATACTTTTCCCTTAAGCTACTTACGTTAGCGTTTTCGTCAGATAACTACCGCTTAAGTTATTAGTCTTCAATAGTTACATAGACATTTATACTCGTGTCTAGCATAGATCTATTGATCTATTCTATTCAAAATGGCAGACAGTGAGGTTTTGACGTCTATTCCTTCTTACGAAGGAATTTTGAATTTCAAAAAGACTGAACTACTTGAGTTAGCTAGACACCTCAGCATTTCGTACAGTCATAATTTAACAAAAGCGGATATCCGCTCTAACATTTTCGCGGCCCTTGGACGCGATCCTTCTGATCATGCGGTCACAATTGTGACGTGTTATTTATTCATTGATTATTATTGCCTTGACTTGACAACTGATGTGTGGTGGTGAGGGTTTGATCCTGCCAATTGACAGAGTCGCGTAAGTGGCTCGTAGCTCAGTTGGTTAGAGCACAGGTCTAGTTAACCTTGGTCGTAGGTTCGAATCCTACCAGCCGCACATCTTTTGCATGGCAATCTGATCTATAGTGTATTTAATCTCATTATTGTTAATGGTTCTGTTAACAGCGATATTGAATCTGAGGATGAGGACACTTTCGAAATTAAAGCTTTCAAATTAAAATTGAAAATTGAGCAGGAAATTTCTAAACGAGAGAGATTACGTTATCTACAGGAATCAAAGCCGGTTTCTCCTTCTATTGACAGTTTTGACATTAACAAAGTAGTGAGACTTGTGCCTCCGTTTAAAGAATCAGATGTGGACAGTTATTCCCTCCATTTTGAGAGGGTTGCTCAAATCATGAAATGGCCGAAAAACATATGGCCAATGTTGCTCCAGAGCGTTTTGGTAGGAAAAGCTCAGGACGCTTACGTGACCCTGTCGCTTGAAGAGAGTTCGGATTATGAAATTGTCAAAAGTGGTATTTTGAGAGCATTTGAAAAGGTCCCTGAAGCGTACCGCTATTGATTTCGCAGCCTAAAGAAATCCGAGTCTATGATCTACTCTGATCTTGCCCATTCTAAAGAAGTCGCATTTGACCGTTGGTGCAGATCCATGATGGTAGATAATTTTGAGCACTTAAGAGAATAGATCCTCATCGAGGAATTCAAACAGTGTCTCCCTGAAGACATGAAGACATTTATCGAGGACAAAGATCCTGACGATTACAAAGCTTGGATTATGTTATCCGAGGAATATGTAATTTCTCGTAAGCGCTCTAATAAAGAGAGGAAAAGCACATTTAATCACGCGGATCAAGGCGCCTCCAAAATGAAACAGTCTGATAACAGACCAGTTCGAAGCCCTTTTAACGGCTCCACCAGACTGGTGACTTGTCACTACTGCAAGAAAACCGGTCACACAATTTCTGAGTGTTTCAAACTCAAAAGAAAGAAAGAGGAAGAGGATTTTCTCCCGTTCACATTCGAGGGCACAGTCTCGTTGTACAATAAAAATGAGGTCCCTGTCACCATTTTGCGTGACACCGGAGCTATTCGATCTTTCATCTTATCAAATGTGTTGCCATTGTCAGAAAATTCCGCTACCGGAGACATCATTGACACAGAAGGATTTTGGGGAACCGGAACAGTGAAGTTACACAAAATCAACATTAACTGCGAGCTCGTTTCCGGACCCGTAGTTGTCGCAGTGACCGATCACATACCAGCTCGGGGAATTACTCTCCTGTTGGGAAATGATCTGGCTGGTTCGAAGATAAGAAAAGGTTTATCAGTTGATATCAACGATTCGCCCATATCTGAGGAGAAAAAGGAAAATGTTCCTTGTGGTGTGATAACACGCTCACAGGCGCTTAAAAGGACTGAGGATGCAGATAATGATACTCCAAATTCTGAAGGCTCCGAGTCTATCAATACAAATGAATTGATAGCTGCTCAAGAACGGGATAATGAAATCAAAAAGTGATTTGATATTGCTGTTTCTGAGCGAGAAATCAAAACAGTCCCCCTTGGCTATTATTTCAAGGAATCTGGCTTGTTAATGAGAAAATGGCGGGACCCTAGAGTCCCTGCAAATGAAGAGTGGTCCGTATTTCACCAAATTGTAGTCCCGAAGAAGTTCAGGGGCGAGATTCTGAGACTAGGCCATGAAGTTACCATGGCAGGTCATCTAGGCATTAGGAAGACTTTTGATAAAGTGACTCGACATTTCTACTGGCCTGGGATAAGATCAGACATTACTGCCTTTTGCAGACGATGTCATATTTGCCAAGTATCCGGAAAGCCAAACCAAGTAATTCCTAAATCGCCACTTCGACCGCTTCCAATAGTCGAAAGTGCATTTTCGAGGATAATGATTGATTGTGTTGGCCCTCTCCCAAAAACTCGAGCAGGAAATCAGTATTTGCTAACTATTATGTGCGCATATACACGCTTTCCGGAGGCCATCCCGTTAAAAAGAATTACTGCCGTCCAAATTGCAGACAGCCTGCTGGAATTCTTCACGTTTGTTGGACTCCCTAAAGAAATACAATCAGACCAGGGAGAAATCACTAACAAATCACCTGCCATCAGACGAAGGAAATTCACTCGAAAACTTGATAGTAGAATTTAAGAGCATCTTCGGCGATGTACCGTCTCGTACTGATGTTATTGAACACGACGTCTGTCTAACGAGTGATATCACTCCAATCAAATCACATCCGTATCGAGTAGGGCCAGACAAAAAGAAAATTATTTAAGAAGAGGTCGATTATATGTTGAAACATAAAATTATCGAACCTAGCAATAGTCAGTGGGCATCTCCTTGTGTAGTTGTCAAGAAAGCCAATAATTTATATCGATTTTGCACAGATTATAGAAAATTAAATGCAGTGACTAAAAGCGATTCTTTCCCTTTGGCCAGAATCGATGATTGTATAGATCGCATTGGGAAAGTCAGATATATTTCAAAATGCGATGTTTTGAAAGGTTATTGGGGCATCCCTCTGACCGAAAGAGCTAGGGAGATATCAGCATTTGTCACGCCAGATGGACTGTATCAGTACCGAGTAATGCCCTACGGCATCAAGAATTCTCAAGCTACATTTCAAAGACTAATGACAACTTTACTGAGAGGTATAAAGAATGTCACAGCCTATGTTGATGACATTGTTGTACATAATGATAGCTGGGAGGAGCATCAGAAATCTCTTCGCGAACTGTTTGTCAGGTTAAAAGAAGCAAACTTGACCGTTAATTTGAGCAAAAGTGTGTTCTGTAGAGCCGACGTCACATACTTAGGACATGTAGTGGGGCATGGAAAAGTCAAGCCAGTAGATGGACATGTTGAAAAAATGAAAAACTTTCCTCCACCAACTGATAAAAGAAGTCGTAATGAGATTCCTCGGCATGTTAGGTTACTATAGGCGATTTTTGCCAAACTTCTCGACGGTTGCATTTCCTCTGACCGATTTACTAAAAAAGACCTCAAAGTTGATTTGGACTACTCCTTGTCAGGAAGCATTAGAGTCATTAAAAACTATGATGTGTGATACGCCGATTCTAAATGCTCCAGACTGGAACAAACCATTTGAACTCATGACTGACGCGAGCGACCTAGGCATAGGTGCAGTGTTGACACAGAATATTGAAGGTGAAAGATTTCCAGTTGCATATTTCTCGCAAAAGTTAGATAAGCACCAAAAGAATTACTCTACAATAGAGAAAGAGGCCTTCGCATTACTCAGTGCAGTTGAACATTTTGAGATTTATATTGCCTCCTCAGTGGGCTCAGTAAAAGTTCATACAGATCATGATCCGTTGATTTTTCTCAACAAAATGAGGTCCAAGAATCGTAGACTACTCGCTTGGTGTTTAGCTCTTCAGGAGTTTAACCTTACTGTCTGTCATATAAAGGGAAAAGACAACATTTGGGCTGATGCCTTATCCCGCACCGGTTCCCAGTTTTCTGAGAGATATACCCAGGATCCGTTTCAGAGACCAAACAAATCCGGAGTGAATTAAAAGGTGGTGATGTACATTTTCGTGGTGATTGGTGAACATTTCTTCGCGTTTCAAGTCATCGCAGTGCTCCGACCATCAACGATCTTTTATGCCGGGGGATGTGACGAAAATGCAGACTTCTCTCTCTTTCCTTATCAAGACTTGGCAGAAGTGATACTTAGCGTCAATTAACCTTCAAGTCAGCGACGACCAATAGAATCGCTTATGAAAGACATTGATCGGCACAGATTCTCTTTCCCTTCACATGACAGGAGGGAAGCGATACCCAGTGCCAGAAAATTGGAAAATGATTGAGCACCAATTAAATGCGCCAGGTGGATGATCGATCCCACACAATTCGGAGAGACATCAAACCTTCCTGCCGACGGACCAAACGATCTCTCTCACTCTCTCCCGCCTACAGTACGCACGTTCTCTTGTTGCGAATCACCGACGCTGCCGCGACCCCTTGGCTCACGACCGCAGTCAATGCCAAGTTGACGACTGTACGTACACTCACATTCTCTGCGAACGCCAAATCGGCTCTCTTAAGGGCCACCACCTGCCTTGCACCTAATAAACACATTCACTCACAGGGATTTGGCCTTTTTTCTGTTCGTACCTTGGGGAGGTCGTAACATAATTCATTCATAACGCTAACAATACGCAGTCAATCTATTTTACAATAAACATGATTCTCAGTACTGCCTTACATTATGTGTCAGTGCTTTGAAGAAAATATGAGTAATTCTAATTAATTACATTTTAATCGAAGATAAAATATGTTGGAAGCAACGAAACGATTGATATTGTCATCATGATGCCGATGAAGTACAATGATATACTCGCACATAAAATGATATTAATTAAAAGAATACAAAAGTCAATATCTGAATAATAGACTCTCTGATAAAGACTTTCTGTCATATAAATTTCACCAAAAAGCAAAACAACCATTTTACATGTCTAAATTGACAAAATTTGTCATTCAACTTTGTCAGTGATAGTTCTAATACAAATATGAATTAACTAGAACGCAAATACAATTTATCAATCAGACGTAAGAAAGCCAGATAAATGACAGCGAAATACAATAAAATAGAGAATAAAAATGCTACCAAAGTGACATTTGTAAACTGATCGATCATAAGTTCACACATTTTCTCTCAAAAGTTGTCGATTGAAGCACATTTGCAATCGACCTTTCCGTGTTCGCTGCAGTGAACATGAACGTAGCGTTAAAGATAAAGATAGGCAAGTGCCGTGAGTGAGCATCAGTTAAAAAAGCATATCACAGAAGCGATGGATATTAATGATTTTCATCTTAGGTCAGCAGAAATCGGCGATATCTACAACGACGGTTGAATCGTCTGTATTGCATCTAACATGCCAAACCTAATGAACAGACGTCTGGAGCTATGTGAAAAGATATCTGTTCCAATGCCATGCTACAAAACCAACTGTCTTGAGATATGTTGCGTGATCTTGAGATTGCCTTTCAGGACGAAGCACGTCAGGTTCCTTTGGTTTTAAAAACTAAAAAGTGGCAACTACAAGGGAGCGAATCCTTTACTCATTTACTCAGCAAACATGATTCATGAGAATTGAGTCCTTTTAAAATCAAGGTACGACAAAAAAGAGCGGTGGTGCATCATCTATTCGTCAATTGTTATGACATCAAATGTATTGGTGACAAATCAAATTAAGACACGACACGGTCAAAAAAATTCGAAGGATCCAGGAACGGAAGACGCCAAAGTTAAACAATTACCCTAGTGGAGAATCTTGTAAATAATTAGGTAATTAAAAGTCATGAATGAATGAATTAATACTGACAACATAGAGTAACCTACTCTAGTATAGAGCAGGTACTGAAATACGTATAAAGGCTAGTCTACTCAACTGAAGACGGTACAGCGCCAAAGAAATGTACAGCGCCAAAGAAAAGGGACAACTAGACGGATAAAGAAACATTCACTCGGTCCTCCTCATTATCTGCTTGGTGAAATAAAATGTGACTCAGCAAAATAACTAATTTGGCTTTGACTACCCTGTTTTCATAGCTGGTTGGAAATATGTTGATAAAAAAACCAACGGAAAGTTGTCTTCAAGCAAACAAATTAAAAATCGGCAGAAACATTATATGCATAAATATTTCACTGTTCGCCAATAATGATGAAAATGGCATGGTGAGTGACATTTATTAAATGTAAATTTGGAGGTTCATGTGTCATTACCAATGTCTGGATATATGTATTAATGCACACAATCAATGCTTACAAAATAATTATTCTTGAATAAATGTCTTGAAAATAACAGACAAAGATCGACCTAGATGATTTTTATGACTCTGTTCTTTAACTCCTATCTTCATTTGATTTCCTTGTTGCATTCTATTTTGTTTTCTCATTTTCCTTTTACTCTATACAGCTCATTTACTTAACATTCGGTGATGATTTAATTTGTCCAGATTTTGAGCGGAATGACCTTCAAACTCGTATGATGGCATGATTTCTGAGCTGATGAATCATTTTCACTAAGATTTGTTGAAGAAAAATTATTCATTCCACGCGGCATGATTATGGTGGTCGGTGATCATGCACATTAGCTGAAGCTTCGCGCGTCTGTCAGCAAAAGTCTGATTCTTGGTTTCGAAATAAATGGACTATGAAATAGAAGCAGATCAATGCGCATTTTTCATTTTTTAATGCGTAGTTCATCGGTTTCTAATGCAAATAAATCTGCAGCTTGGGTGTGATTTAATTATGTTAACGATCGAGGACTGAAGATGTTTGGCGTCATCGATTTGCTTCTCAAGTTCTTCAGCTTGAGTACAACTGCTCGTATGTACTCTCCAGATGCTCCAGAACACCTGCAATTTTTTCAAACCCTTCTTTTGCTCAACCATTGGTGCTCCTTTTTCCGTCTCAAAAAGTTAAATAGAAGTATATGTGGTTAGTGGCCCAACTATCGAATGTATTTGTCGTCTCGCAATATTTGAGATATATGAGGCCGTCATAGATGAGTCAGGATTTGGTTTCACGTAAATGCCTCCTCACACGCTATTCCAGTTAACAGTTCCTATACTCGAGTTGGAGATTGGTAATGTCAAATGTCCGGACCGATACTCTCGATCGATTTTTCAAGATTTTGCATTTCCACGAGCACGCATGATCCTCACCTCCTCATATTTGCGCTTGAGAAGCAGCCTATAATTGGAAAGACTTCTTTTCCAACAGTAAGATGGTAATTCCTGAAAACCAATTTTACTGAATGCATAATTCAACTAATCGATCGAAATAAGTTGGTTCGAAAATGGTTGAAAAGAGGTCGCACACCTTCCTGTAGGCCTATCAATTAGAGCAACTGGGTAGATAAGTGACAAGAGAAGGTGCTTGCGGTTCATGCACCAGAGGAGAAGTGCAAAGCATCCATTGAATTGGAGATTTTGTGAATAAAATGTGTTCCTATCCGATCATCCTAAAATAGCGGAAGTGCTTCTGATAAAAGCCACTATGTATTTAATGATGTAGTAAAATTTTCTTTTGTGCAACGTTTCTTCCCTTGCAAGCGCAGCTATCATTTTTGAGTGCAAAATATCTTTATGGAGAATCAGGAAGCGACAATCGCCAAGTAGAGAGTGGCAGTGAATTCTGGATAATTTACTGCTTTTGAGCACAGTCATGCAATATATTAAGTTTGTGAAACACGAAATCTGTTTATCAATGGTTTGAATATCTACTACTGGTAACGTGATGAAATCATGGAGGGGGTGCAACTCACAGTTGCAGAAGATTTCAGAATATAATTTTTAGCGGAATGTTTGTGCCTAATAAGCGTCAATAACTCATCATGAAGGATGCATACAATGCAAACAGTTTTTTAATATTGTCTTACAGTCCACTGCATTAGTTTTGGTGGCTCCTGCTTACCTGTTAGCGCTTTGATCACATCGCTCCGATCTACGACCAAATGACCATGAAGTCCCTACGTCAGGTACAAGGCTATGTCAGGTACTAGCTGGCCAGAGAAGCTGTTGGTGTCATCTAGATGAAGAAAGAAATATCATCATCTCTATTCACACAAATTTCCTCAGCAATGTGTGGTATGAATATCTTTATGGAACTTCGAAAGCAGCGATAAATAATGTGAGCATTACTTTCTCACCAATCTGTTTAGCAAATTATGAAAACGATTTCTAAGTGAAAAATTCATCCACGATGGCGGTTTCATCCACGAATTCCTCCTAGCATGGCTATATGTGAGGAATTCAGCAGGCTAAAAATTTGAGGGATCTGAAGAATTTCGCATGCCTGCAAAAAATTACTAGTCTTTTTTGACTAAACATGACTATTTAACGTCTAAATGCATTTTCCGCCAAAATTTAAAGGGCAATTCCCGGCTCCCAACAAATTTCCCGGGGGATTGGCGGGGTCGAGCGCCACACTGCTGATATGATAACCAGGGTGGCGGCCAAATTTCAAGCCTCAAATTCCCGGGCGATTCCCGGGCTATTTTTCCGAACTTCCACCCTATTTTTCAGATTTACCAGATATGCCATTCCAATTGCACCGCTCAAAATTATCCGGACACTTCTTTAAACTATATCATAAAATGTGAGACATTTCCTGTTTGAATTTTGAGACGTAATTTTGACGTATTAGATAATGAACGATATTTGACTTTACCGCACTCAGTTATCGAAATTTTTGAATTCTGTGAGCGCTGGTTCTTAAGTTTATAAGCATGACCTTTTCCTCAATGGCCTGCACCTAATGAACTGCTTGGGATCTGAATGATTTCATATCGACAGAAAAGCTAATTACCTGAACTTTCCAAAGATCAAAAATTCTTCATTTTCATCATCTGATTCATAAAATTCTAGAAAGTTGTATTCAGCCGATTTATCAGACTGAAATGATCATACATGTTAAGTTGAAGCAACAAATGACAAGCAACAACCATGATATCAAAATGTACATGTTGATGCAATGGCACGTTGACACCAAGCTGTCAAGAAATATCACCACAGAAGCCAGGAAACTGCCATACTGGACGAAGACCTCAAACGCCACTTGTTCGTGTGATTCGCGGGACTGAATAGAATAGGACCGACGTTCCTCTAAGTTGATGTTGCTCGGAATCCTGGCTGCCGTAGCTTAGCTGTTGGGATATGGAACAAAGTTCCTTGATCTTCCTCCCCTAAGGTATACGAGTATCTGGCTATGACTCGTTCAAGGTCCCCTCAGCGATGGCCGCCGCCCCTCTTCGGCAGTAGGGTGTGGGGTAGGCCATTCTGGATCCTGCCTCCGAGTTTAATGATATTCACCCTGTATGACCAGCTTTGTCTTCGGCATGGTAGCACCCCAGTGGAATCGGAATGGCCATCTCCTCGCCAGCAGTAGGCATGCACTTGCCTACTGGTTGTGTCGCTTCGCATTGTCTTGATACGAAGCCTCCTATCCGCTGGACGGAGCCGGGTAAAACAACAACAGCCGTAAACGCCAGAAGTACTCAAACTTATCATCCTTTTTGTATGATAAGTTTGCGCAGAAACAATGGACACATGGTAGCCTTCTGTCATAAAGGTTGTGTCTGATGTTTCCAGCAAAGTCAGATATAATACTGGAGAATCAAGGTATTATAATATTTCTTAATTCAAAAGATAGCGATGGTGGTGCAAATTGACTGAAGGCAAAAATTAAATGAAAAAAAATTATGAAAACAAAATTAATCAGTTAATGAAAAATGAAACCTTCTATTATTGTAAAATCATTTAGACCTCATAAACAGTTCACGGCAACAAGCCACTGAATAAGTGTCTGATCACCTGTGCTTGATTCAAAAAATAATTAAACAGCTAAATGTAAGATTAAATGTGGAGGTCTAATTAAGTTTGATCAAAAAACTTGTATGGCTCTGATTACTTAGAAAACAATAGGCTGATCAAATATCACATTTTTAATAGGCTATCAGCCCATCCTGTACTCTTGAAATATTAAAGATTTTATTTGAGAGTCAATTAGTAAGTCGGTGTACTTAGTGTGTATGTCGCGGTTAAACACATGCATTAGCAAAATTTACTTAATTTCTTACTTAGAATGGTATTTATTGATATTCCCGCGTTTCAGGTATTGACGTTCACGCAGCAAGGAACGAAATCTTCACCGCTGGAAGAAGCTCGAAATGGTTCCATAAGCTAGCGACCCAGGCATTTGGAAGCTGTGGTCCATACATAAGCCACATTGGTTTGGTTGCCTCCTTGTCATAATTTGCCATACTGCGAGTCTGTTACAAAATTACACGCAAGCACGTTCCGAAACACACACAAAAACGACTTTTCGCATGACCCTGTCGATAGGTTACGAGTTTATACTTGTATGCACGAATTATAGTCAACCCAATTATGTACACGACTTCGATGTGAATAGCCATTAATTGATTTTATAAGATTAAATGTTACTCATTTACAAAACTTCATTAGTGATTTCACAATAGTGACGCGTCAACGACACAGTACCATCGCCTCATAGGCATCATTGGCACCGTCATGTGGAAATGAAACAAATTCATGAAGTCATCAATATTTCATCCAGATGTTGTATAAACATTTATGTTTACTAGGTTGCATCAATTGAGATTCGAAGAAATTCAACTGAAATAGTGGACTTAATAAGTTGTATTAAGAGCAATTGAAATCAAGAAATTATGCTCATTGAACTTAGTGGTAAACTATCACAAAATGGCATTCCCGGGCTATTTAATGGCTAATTGACTATTTCGCTAAAATTTAAGGGCGATTCCCGTGCCCCAACAAAATTCCCGGGCTCGGCCGCCACCCTGGATAACATAAGTATACATTAAATTCCAATCAAAATCTTATCGATAATTAGCATCTTCGAAATTTTTTCTAACTAATGATGGCAGGAAGGGACAGAGCGCAATCGTGTTATTATGTCGTAGGAGTTTGATGTGATACATCCACCCGTTCTATGCAAAATGGAATGAATAAGTTGATGTTTCACGCTGAAATTTGAGCCTTAAAATCAAGGTGAAGGCTAATCTTTTTAGAGAAAAGCAACGAGAAGACGGACAAGAAAAAAATACTAACTCAACTAAGCAACTGCCACGAAAATATTGCACCAATTAATTAGAAAGACGCACTGTGCACTGTGACTAAACCAAGTGTTTCGACTGACCAAGTGAATAAACTTCCTGACCTATCAAATGTAAGCCTATACAAATAATAAATGCATCGGACTACTTTTATATTATGCATGGATTAAGAAATTTCAATTCAAAGTTGTTTGATGTTGCCTAATGCTTTATTACCCGATGCAACAGAATCAAAGATGTAGCACTTTTACAATTTGACGTGAAATACAAAAAAATTGCTAAGTTCATTGCAAAACATGGAGGATCGATGGTAATGTAGAAGAACATGAAGGTGTCGAACAACAAGGGATGAATTTCAGATCATAAAAAATGAATTACAGATTATGGTGACAGGAATATTTGTTCAATTTCGTTCTTTAAATTGTAATTTCATCTGAAATTTACCGATGACAGGGATAGTCTCGATCATTGAACCGACGCAATGCAAGATATCGCAACTATTTCAAGCTTGCCAAATTGTTCAACATGCACTTCACACACACTAGGTTAACAAAACGATGCAAAGGAGAAGGTGAGAAAAAGCATGGCACAATTAAAAGTTATTGTGCAAAAAAGCTAGGCCATTTTCAAATGAAATTTTCGTGTTGGAAGTCCTGGATAAATTTTGATAAACGATAAGACCTTATGTTCCATAGATTGTTTTGACATATATTTCGTTTTCATGTGTGGTCAGCGGGCCTAATGAAAAACAATTGAGCGTTTTCTTTGATGCAGGATTTCAACATGAAGACGATAGAATATTTTTATGAAAGCTGGCAGACAGCATGAACTATCAGTCAGCTTCATAATGATACACGGTTTTTAGGATTGGCTGTATGTACAAAAAGATACAATACTAATAAGTTTCACCAAAAAATGTTGTTAATAAAATCTCACAAGATTTTCTCATTGATGAAGATATTCAATTTCAATAACCTTTGTACCATGTGAAAGGTTATGTCAAGCACTTTAATTTGGCAGCGCGTTTAGCTTATGTCTGGTCAGCTGTAGTCAGCAGGCTTAGAAGTATGAATGTTTGGTCAATTCGTTCACCGACACCTACAGACGAAACTATCCAATAAAGAAAATTGAGATTATCACCATTGAATCAGGCACGTGTTAAGCTTTCAGATGATATATTGTTTTTCGAATTCGGGCATCAATTTGTGCAATTTCATTCAATTTACACTTTTACCTAATTTTACTCCACTTTCGCGTTAACAATGTTCAACAACGGTCAACTGTACACAACTTAACAACTTCTGTTGTATTAAAGCTGGTGCTTTCGAGCTTAGGTGTTATCAGCTGCAAGAATATGTAAGTTTCATCAAAATCGGCCATCCCTTCACTGACAAACTTCAAATTTGTATTATTCCCATAGTCAGACATTGCGCGAGTCATCATTACCCTTACTTGAGGTCAGAAGAAATTCGAATCTCGGATCAGACAAGGGCTTGTCTCGTCTGTGCACCTGTTCACACAATAGCATTTCCTTCACGCCGTAGGAATGCTAACACTTGCGTTGCGTCCGATTAATGGAGCAGCACATCAATGATGAAAAGAATGAGTGACACATGGGCCAACATGATGTTGATATCTGAAATAGCATCGTGAAAGTAACAAAGCAGACAATCACTAGGTACTTCATTTAATTAGACATACCACACCACTATGTTTCCAAGCGTCTCATCTGACCAATTAAATAAGTTTATTGATCGATTATCATCATGCGATGAAATTTGATGAGAATATACAAAAGATACATCATGCGATGAAATTTGATGAGAATATACAAAAGATACAAGAACATTTTGTGCTGTGCATCGATTTATGAAACGGTCTGTACATCACCAGCATTAGACTTTCATTGTTTACCATACAGCGTACAATGGACAAGTCCTATCATGTCTGTGAAATTGAAAATATTGAAAAGCAAGCAATGTCATTCAAGGTGAGTAAAACGCACTTCATGTAGGCCTACATTTCCTACAATGTTTTACATTTATATCAGTTTAATCATGAACATCAAAACACATGTGCACAATTATCTGTAAGCGGAAATTGGAACTAATGTTTAACATTTCTGAAACAGCTTCTCAAAATTTTGTAACTCAACGTTTTTTTTAAATGGGTTGGAGCGTGGATGTACACGCTTGCTGAAGACTTAACTTGGAACTTTCAAGGTTTCATGGGAAGTCAAATTTATATTGCAAGACGAATCGAAAATACAAAATAAAAATTCCGATCTTCATCTCTAAGAGCCATCATCTGATGTGGAGAGAAATTGTGTGTTCCTATATATTCCAAATTTAAACCATTTCTGATGAGGTCTGTTTCTGATGAACAGAAGGGCATAAACTCGCAAATTTTAATTAATGAAAAAGAACAATATTAATTATTTTACACGACTTAAACAAAAAAAGTATATTATTTGTCACCGCTGTCAGTAATCTTCGTGAACACTTGCAAGGATTTCTTTTTAGATTCATAACTGGCAATTAACAAATAGCCAGCAACCTTTCCTTTATTTTTGTCCCAGAAGTTTCTTGAATCCTTGCATTAGAGAATGGAGTTGTTGGATTCACAGACGATAAATCACCATGGCAGCCATGGCACAATTGTGTTTCAGAAACAAAAACAGGATAAGAAAGTCAAAATTGAAAAGAAATCTCCTTGATTGAACTGAAATAATAAAAAAGGGAAATGCTGCAGATGCCGAAATTTCGGATCATCCTCAAAAATTTGTTTCTTAAAATTTATAAGGAATCCAAAAATATTAAATATTTATAAAGGCTTGATAGGAAAAAGACGAGAATCAGGACGAGAATCAGGACGGGAATCCTATTATTCTCGATAGAACGCATTTCACCAGCTGACGTTGGATGAACTTTTTCAAACCTTCGAGTTCCCAGAGAATTTTTTGACTTTTTTTACCCAGAGAATTTGACATAATTAGTTACTTAGCGAAGCAAGAAGTAGTATTGCTTACAAGACTTTTTCTCTAAAATCAGAAAAAAATCTTGAGCGAATGAAGCAAAATAACGACGGTTTACTGTCAATGAATCACTTTTTGGTTCGAACACTTGGCTGTTCAAATTGTAGTACCGAAAAATTTCTTCCTCCATCCTTAGCATGGTTGACAGAGAATTCAGCGCGACCACCACAACAAAATGATGAGAAACAATAAGAAATCAAGAACAAACATTGCAAGTGGAACATATTTCCAAATACATAAATGAGATACACAGAAAGTATGTCTGTAAAACTACATGAAGCTGTTAATATTGCCTTGATAACGTAAATTCTTGACAGAATGATCGGCGGGGAAATGACAATGCCTATAAGATATACAGTCACACTAGCAAGATCATGCACATCCTTCTGTTTGATTTGCATCTGTGTTGAGTACTTGTTTGAAATAGGCCTATACCATTTGAATATGACGTGGGTCATTAAATGGTCATGACATATTTAATGATGAAATTGCGGTGATTAGTAATGGGCAAAAGACCGTTCCAGGCCACCATAAAATTCAAAAAAATAGTATCTTTAAAAACGACATAAATTCATGAATTTGAACCCTTTTTCAGGTTTTTAAGACCTAAATACATGAATTTAGTCCATTCAAAAAGTACCATTTTTGAAAAAATGGTACTTTTTAAAAACGACATAAATTCATGAATTTGAACCCTTTTTCAGGTTATGAAGACCTAAATTCACAAATCGGCTAAAGCCAGAGGAGCTTCGCTCCGATTTGGGCGTTTTTAAAAATACCCAATTTTCAAATTTTTCAAAATCTCAAATTTGAGAATTACAATTTTTACCTTGAAAATCATGACCGTTCTAGGACACTAAAAAATTATAAAAGTTGAGAATTTCAAAATTTGAGAATTACAATCGGGCGAAGCCCTAGAACCTTCGGTTCGATTTTCACCCTCGCTTAAATCATGACCGTTCAAGGACACCGAAAATTAGTATTTTTAAAAACGTCTTTTAAATCCATTTTTCAGGTTTTTAAAATATAACATGTGACTAATAATATTTCATTAAAAATGGAAGAAACAAAAGTGGAAGAAACAAAAGTGGAAGGAACTTCAGAAATGGAAGAAACTTCAGAAATGGAAGAAACAAAAGTGGAAGGAACCTCAAGAATATATCCTTCGTTATCTCAATTAAACTTTTACGGAGCAGCGTGTCTTCTTTCTTTCTTTCTCTCTCTCTCGTTCCTGTCTGTTACAGGAATATTGTATTCACAATGCATTCTTTAAAACAATTGCTTGTCTTCAATGAGAATAATTCCCATATGCTTTTAATAGAATGACCTTGAACGCTAATGGAAAAATACACCAACTGTCGCGCCATGTCGACAGGTTTATCGACAAACTTTCTGACATCGGCGCGACAGTTGGTGTATTTTTCCATTCAAGCAATGTCGCATGAATGATTGTTATTGAAACCAAAATGAAGAGAAATGCTCATTCATTTCTCTTCTCTCTCATATGTCTATTGTGTTTAGATTGTATTTGTTCTTTTGTTCTCATAGTGTGAATGAGATTTCACAACTCGCATTATGCGCTATTGTCTGTGATTTCCTTCACCCCTATCAGCTGAAACAATTTTAGCAGCTGCTACACGCTAATTCTTTTGAGAAAGTTCTGAAATAGATTTTATTCCATTTAAAATGAGAAACATTAGAGACATTCTAAAAATATACGGCAAACAAAACCACATTAAATTTCGATTTAAATGAGATTGCTAAGCAATTGGGAGTAATGAATTACTATTGATAAAATATGCGCGAATCACTAACACAATGCAACAATGTAACGTTTAAATTTAGATTAAATTAAATCATTTCAAAATTGAATAAGTAGTAAAGAAAGACATCATTAGAGACCAGTTTTAAATCAATACCCCCCCCCCTTCTGACTAAGTAGTAAGGAAAGTCATCATTATAAAAATGTTTTAAATCAATACCCCCTTCTGACTAAGTAGTAAGGAAAGACATCATTAGAGAACAGTTTTAAATCAATACCCCCCCTCTGACTTCTAGGGGTCTCTTAAGAAATTTTTTTTATTATAAAATGAGCAACATAAATGAGTTTTTGAAATTATATGGAACACAGACAACAACGAATTTCGACCTAAAGAAAATCGCTAATCGATTAGGAATAAAGAATTTTCACATATTGATGAGGGATGAATTACAATTCCTAAAAAATAGGCCATCAATAACTGTAAATTTCATAACAAATCTTCATACGTCAAATGAAAAAGGTGTACATTGGTCAGCAGGCGTTAAAAATCATCAGCAAAACTATTATTTTGATCGCCCGGAGGCTGAGAACTATTATTTTGATTCATACGGTTTGCCCCCTACAAATGAAGTAAAAGAATTACTTGGAACGGGAACATACAATACATTTCAAATTCAAAAACCGGGAACAACTTATTGTGGACAATTATGTCTTTATGTTTTATTTAAATTACAAAAAGGAGTACCATTTCTAGATATTATGTTAGAGTTAAACAATCTATAACTCAAGCGAAGCTAGCTAAAGCGCCACCTAAAGGTTAAAGCTCTGTTTTCTGTAATTCATTTTGATAAAAACGACCTCTGATATCCTCATTATCTAAATCTTTAATTTCATAAGTAAACGGATAACTTTGATTTATTTTACAAATTTCAAATATCTCTTTCGTCCAGTATCCGACGAAGCCCTTTTCAAATTTGTTCTTATATTTAAATATTCTAACTCTATCTCCAATTTTAAATTTCGGCTTAAGTTTCTGCAAATTCGGATTACTCTCATTCAAATTATTATTCTCGAATATTTTCTTTCGTATCAAATCAGGGTCGTCAGAAGCATTCTTTGGAGTTTCTTCAATACCAGAATGAACTTTATTATTGTACTCTTCTACAATTCCTGGTAATATCTTCAACCATTTCTGATTTCTTTGCTCAGTAAATTTCTTGAATAATTTATTTTTTAACGTCCGATTGAATCTTTCTATCACTACGGCCTTCCCTGCATTTTCAGTTGAATAAACTGAGCCTTGGCGATGACTTTCGTCTGTTTCAAATAGTGGCTGAACGTTTCTGTTATAAAATTCCGATCCTTTATCCACAAACAATTTCCTTGGCTTTCTCTTACTTTCTTTAAAGATTTCTTCAAACGCATATTTAACTGAAAGACCACTTTTATTTTTTAAAGGCTTTACCCAAGCATATCGTGTATATAAATCTATAACGGTCAATGCGTATTTGTAGTCCCTTTCATTCGGCATATGAATAAGATCAGCACTCCAAATATCATCTTTATTAAATACTTTTACTTTCAATAAATATTTCGGCTTTCTATATTCCTTGTGAATTTCAGACGCGTAGGTTCGAGCGTTGCTCTCAGAGTTATTAGTTCGAGCGTTGCTCTCAGAGTTATTAGTTCGAGCGTTGCTCTCAGACAGCTTTGCTGTCGTTTCATTTAAACCCTGGCCGAATAACATTTTAGCTTGTAAAGCTTTCTTAACAAACATTCTTTCAATTTTTTCTCTAAATGTAGGATTCTGAATACTATCTAATTCTTGAATCATCTTCTTGTCAGCTGCATGTCGAGAACTTAGATCATGATTTCGATAAGCTAAATCATGCCTGTAAGCTGCGGCATCTACTCTATTTATTGGTTCTTCACCTGGTTTCGGATTATTATTCTCATCTAGTCTTATATCTAATCGAGTTCCTGGACCAGTATATGAATGACCAGGAAGATGTTTTTCTTTCGAATATTTACTCCAAATAAATCCAGGAAAGTTTTCTAATGTTTTTTGTATATCACCACCGTAGGTAGTAGCCAAACTTTGTTTGTCGTCGTTACCTTCATAAATTTTACAATTTAAGTTTTTATTTTTGTCTAATAGATAATTCAATAATTCTAAATTAGAAATTTTTAATTTAATTAAATTTTCGGAATTTGTGGAATTCATTTTAAAAGATAAAATAAATGTTTTACCGAAAAGAACCAAAGGTCCTGAGGTTATTACCGAATCATACTAGGACTTAGATATATTCCAGAACCATCCTTAGTTTCTTTAATTTCAATTAAATCATCAACATTGTGGAGAATATTTTTAAGAACTCGTTTTCCTTCATCAACTAATTTTAATTTACTAATAAAATTATCTACTACTCCTTCACCCCTAGCAACTTTCTCTAACTCTCTGTTATGACGTTTTTGTTCTTCTAATGCTGCCTTCTCTGATTTATTTTTATTTACTGCTTGGACAATACCAGCTGTCCCACCTGCAACACTTCCTGCTGCAGCTATGCCACCTATTATTAGTGGAATTAATGATAGAATCCCGCCATTCTTTTCTTCTTGTAATTGTATATTCTCTATCATTGGTTTACTTATGTAATACTTTTTTTTGTTAATCGTAATAGTTTTAGGGGTATTTTTGTCAACAATATTACGTAATTTTAATTCAACAGTTTTATTATTAATATTACTTTTCGCTTGCGACATTTTTAATAAAAAAATTTTAAGTTATCAAAAATTTAAATCTATTCTAGTCATGAAAAAATTTCAAGTTACCAAAAAATTTTAAGTTACCAAAAAATTTTAATCTATTCTAGTTATTAAAAAATTTCAAGTTACTAAAAAATTTTAAGTTACCAAAAAATTTTAATCTATTCTAGTTATGAAAAATTTTAAGTTAAGAATTTTTAATCTATTCTAGTTATGAAAAAATTTTAATTAATTAAACGACGAAGTCTTGGGCTTTAGCCTATTCTAGTCATCTTCCCATTAAGAATTTCAATAGAATATTTTACATCTTCTAGCAATAAACCATAAGCCATCAATGAAGTTGTGGAATCTTTCTTTTCAATATTAATTGTTACATCACAACCATTTTTAATAATATCTTCAGATTGTGCACTTAAATCGAAGCAGAAAATTGGATATAAATGTCTCCAATCTCCAGGAGTTAATTGTGGTTCAACTCCAAATTCTGTACAAAGATTTCGATAACAATCATATCCTTCCATAAATTGATTATTGGTATCATCGAATCTTAATGGATCAATTGGATATCGGGTTTGATTTAATGAAACTTGTAAACTTCGAATTGTATTAATATGAAAAATATTGTTATTCTTATCAAAACTTGGAGAATTATTTCTTTGAAATGTTAGTCATAAATATCTTGGAGTATTCGCAGTTCTAGTAAAATGCCAGTTAAATCTTTGTTCGGAAAAAGTTACTGAACTAGCAATACGCTTTAGAAAATTTACTGGAATTGGTTTGTTAGTATTTAATCTTTTTGCAATAGCTGTTTCAATCTCTAAACTAGGAGTAATATGCTTAATCCACCATTCAAGTCTATCAATTTTTAAATATGCTTTTTTTCCAGTCTTACCAAAAAAGATTAATTCATTATTTGCTGTACGATGAATTATTAATTTAAATTTCAATTGATATGATATTTTATCATAATCTAAATATCCGAATAATGGAGACAATGACCAATTTACTGTCTGTTTACTTTTTTTGTTAAATTCACGTCTTTCTTTATATGCATCATTATTTGTTTTATTTAAATGTTTTGCAATATTTTCTACATCTTTCGCAATTCCTGCGGCATCTGTTCCAGCGTGAGTTAAATCATCAACAATTATACCATCATTAGTATCAGGAAACCAACCTTCGATTTCATACTTTTTATTATTTTCACCAATTGTTACAAATCTAAGCATTTTATCAATTACACCTGGAGAATCACTTATTGTTTCTATATTTTGAGTTGCAACATCTAAACGCATTTGTGTAAATAATCTTGGAAAGAAATTATTCTCTAGTGCAATATTATCGCTATCTGGTAATGGTGTTGTAAAATTGGCATCACTATACAAAGAATATTCACAGTGTAAAAATGAATCAGGTAAATATAAATAACTCTGCTGATTATCAACTTCAAAAATTAAATCACCTCCAGTATTTACTCTACTGGAAGATCCGGGATTCATAGCAATTCTTATATAGTCATTCTTTTTTTGATTGTAACTGACTAACGGAGGATCGTCTAATCTAAATTTATTTTCGATAAGCGAAGACATTTTTATAAAAAATAATTTGACTTTTTGTTTTTCTCACAGACAGAAAAAATTCTGCTAAAATAATTTTACTAAAAAAAATTTTACTAAAAAAATTTTGCTAAAATATAATTTTAGAATTTTACTAAAAAAATTTTACTAAAAAAATTTTACTAAAAAATATATTTTAGAATTTTGCTAGACCAGCTCCGCTACAGCTTTGCTGGTTAAACCGAAGGTTGCTACTCACGCCATTTCCTCTTATTTCTTCAATTGAACGAACCGTAGGTTCTATGGCTACGCCTGTTTTTTTATTATTTTTATTTTCATTATGTTTACTATTAGACGGAGCTCCGCTCCTCAAGGTTTCACCCCCCACAGCTATGTTAGCAATTTTATTTTTTGTTTCCTCTGAAAGTTTTTTTAAATTTTTTAGTTCTTCGGAATCATTCCTAAGTTTACGAATAGCTTCTAGTTGTTTTAATTCGTTTTGAGACTTGACAGCATTTGATATTGCACTAGCTGTACTACCTATAGCAGCTGCTCCTTTTGCAGCAGATGTAATCAAATCTTTATTATTTTTAATTAAGTTAACGATACTTCCAATACCAGAAAAGATGCCAGCCCCTTCTTTTTGGACGGCACCTGCGGTGCCTAGGAACTTTTGTGTTCCGACAGTTTCTACACTATCATAATGGTACACAGGTTTCTGAGATGGTTCATGAGCAATTTTATTATTTGATGCAAAATGTTTAAGATTGTGTTTATAAATTATAGGCATTTTTTAGGATTAAATTTGACTTTTGAGAAAAAATATTTACGATTGGTTAGTAACCTGAGGACCTTTGGTCCGATCGGCTAAAGCCTCGAGGAGCTTCGCTCCGATTGGTTAGTAACCTGAGGACCTTTGGTCCGTTTAAGATTTACGTTTGTGAATGGACAACAACTTCGAGATAACTTTATTAATTGCCTGTTGCACTTTATCTATTGCGTCAAGCAGCGTGTGATGTACTTTAATTTCTTTTCTATTAACTTGCATTTTCACCTGATTCATCTTCAACGCCGTTTTAAGTGCATTTAACTTAATTTTAAGAACATCTAATTGTCTTTTAACAGAATCTAGCTGTTCTTTATTTTCTTTAGAGTTTTCTTGTAAATTTTTCTTTAATTCATTTTCTAAATTGATTTTTAGATTTTTCATTTTATCAACTTTTTCATTAAGTGAGTTTACTTCATTTATTATTCTATTCATCTTTTTCATTTGTTGAGTAATTTTAGAACTTAATTCATCAACACTTTTTTGGAATGTAGTTTGTAACTGCTTTAAATTTTTTTTAATTCTTTCAGGAAGTTTTTCTATTTCATCTTCTAATTGTTCTTTTAACATTTTTATCTGATGTTTATTTTTAATGACTGCAGATTTTAACTTTATAGAAAGTAATATTAAAATTTTTGATTGTTCTGAAATCTTTTTAAAAAGTTTTGCTATATCTGCTTCTAGCTCTCTATCCTTTTTATCAAGTTTTAATAATTTTTCGTTTAATGATTTGTCATTAAGTTTAAGCAACTTTAATTCGTTCATCAGTGGAACCAAAACATCGTTTATATATTTTTCCTTTAAATCATTGATTTGTGTATCAACATATTGTTTATTTGTCAACTCTGTATTTTGTTGCGGAAGAATAGAAAGATGCAATGGACCAGATAAAACGTCTCCAGTTTTCATGATATAATTTTCTATCTCTATTTCTAATTCACGATTATTCGGGATATATGCACCTCCACCAACATTTGGTAACATCATTTTTAAAACAATAAAAAAGTAAAATTTTTTCTAATAAAAATAAAAAAATAAAATTTTTTCTAATAAAAATAAAAAAATAAAATTTTTTCTAATAAAAATAAAAAAATGGAAAATCCAAATTTAAAAAAATTATATTCGCCCGCATCATCCTGTTCTTCTTATTCGACGAGATCAACGGGATTTGAAAATAAATGTTTTGATAATAATAATAATAATAATCCATGTATAGATGTTAATATTTTATTTCAATTACAAGCCGAAATATTTAGAGAACAAACAAAAGGTTTACCTTCTATAGAAACTAATTATTGTTTATTTCCGGGGGATCCATTTATTAAATTTATGGAGATTGTTAGTAAATATAATGATGTAGCTTATGTTGAATTAAATAAAGAAAATATGGTTATAATAGGTCATAATAATGTATATGGGTTTATCAGAGCAGTTTTGCCGATTAGTAATACTGATTGGATAGAAACTAAAATTATTAATTATATCAATATTAAAGAATTAGTTAAAAAATTAAAATCTTTTTCGAAAGAAAAAATTAGATTATTTGTTGACGATCAAAATCAATATAACATTCATATAGAGAGTAAAAAACATAATGAAGAATTTTTATGTCAAGTTTATTATAGAGACACAATTTATAAACAAGAAACATTAGAAATGCCGCAAAGATATGATGATGATACGTATATAGGATTATATTCAAACTTAAATATTAATTTGTTAAAATCTTATATGAATGGTTTAGCTCAACAAGAGAAAATTTATATGTGGACTACACCTTATACTATTAACAATGACCATAATCATAATAAACGAACCGAAGGTTCTAGGGCTTTGCCCGATCTTAAAGAATCTTATGATAATAATGATGTAATTATAAATGAGTAATTATAAAAATTTATCTAAATTTCATTTTCTTACAATTGAAAATAATAATGATGGTATAGTTGAAGATACTGTTAGACAACTATGTGTCGGGTCTACAAAATTTAAATTAGGATTTACATCTAATCAATTTAAAATTTTATCATCTTTAATAAAAACTAAAAGTGATTCAGATTATAGTGGTGTTATTAAATTTTCCAAAAGAGATCAAAGACCAATATTTTTCTCTATTATATTATTATCAGATAAGAAATGTAATTTAGAATTAGATATTCCAATAAGAGAATGGTATCCTATCATGGAAGGGCATCCTATACCAAAAAGTGTAATTTATGATGATGAAGAAACAATTTATGATGATGATGAAGAATCAATTTATGATGATGAAGAATCAATAGTTAGTGAAAATAAATTTAAATTATCTTTTGATAAAACATTATATGATGAAACTTAATATGATAAAACTTAATATGATTAAACTTAATATGATAAAGCAAAAATAACTAAAGAACGTGAAATATATAATAATATAAAATAACACTCAAGTCCTAGATATTAGAATGTTTATATCTAAAATTAAAACACAATTTTTTTCTTAAATTTTCTCTAAAAAAATAAAAAAAAATGGAAAATACCAAGTTTTATTGTGTCTTATGTAAAAAAAAGTTGCAAACAAAAAGAAGTTATCAATCTCATTTAAATAGTAAATTGCATTTACAAAATGTAGAACGAGTTGATGAAGGAAATATATTAAAATTAAATAGTTATAAAAACTATCTAGAAACATTGCCTACTGATATAAAAGTTAAAAAAATGTTTGATGATTATTCACATTCGGAATATAAAAAAGTTTTTAATAGTGAAGATGAGACCATACAAACCGAAGGTTCTAGGGCTTCGCCCGTACCAGATGGAAGATATTTATTTAGCGATACTGATGAATTTGATGAAGCTGAACGAAACGATGAAGCCGTAACAGATATAAAATATTTATTTAATCAGTCTTTTGAATATAATGAAACCGATAAAACTTTTTCTGATATTCTAACCAACTTTTATAATATATTTAAGAAATCTTTCAAATGTTATATGAATGTAGAAGTACTTTATACAAAAAATGGACCTGATGGAATTCCTGAAGAAATAATACAAGGACATTTTACAAATTCACAAGAAATTCATAATGTAAATGATATACAACCCATATTTGAATCGATGATACTTAAATTAGAAAATTGTATAATTGAAGCCCAGTTACGTGAATCTGGTTGGAGATTTGTTAAAATACTATCTAAGAAAATAGTAATTGATAAATATAAAAATAATACTGGTGGTAGTTATGTTCCTTTACCTTTCAGTTCACCACAAATAATCAACATAAAAAATGAAGATGATTATTGTTTTCTGTGGAGTATTATAGCACATTTACATCCTGCAGAATATCATAAAGAAAGACTAAGTCATTATAATAAAGAAGAATACATAAATGAATTTGATCTTTCTGATGGCTTAGATGAATTTCCATATGATTATAATAGGTTAAAAAAGTTTCATAAAAAGAATAAAAATTTAAATGTTTTTGAATTAAATGTGAATTATGTTTCTATTGGTAAAATTACTCCACTTTACTCAGATTCAAAAAAATTTTATTTGAATAATAAAAATTTATGCCAATCAGAAATAGTATATAATGATAGAGGAAATTACATGCATCATAATATTTTTTACCAAGGAAATATAATATGTACTGAAAAATTTGAACTTGTTAAAACACTATCACCAATAATGATTAATCATAATAATTATAAAGGACGTACTGATGATTATAATTACAAATATTCATCTTTATCTTCAGAATATCAACAAAAATTAGAAAATTTAAATGAAAGTTTACAAAAATGTAAAATAGATTATCAACAACAAACAAAAATGTTACTACAAGAATATCACCATAAATATCAAAATAAGATAGAAACGATTCAAAAATTAAATGAAGAAAATAATAAAAAATTAAATAATAAAGAATTAAATAATGAAGAAAATAAAGAATCGGCTAAAGCCAGAGGAGCTTCGCTCCGATTAAATGAATGTTTAAAAAAATGTCTACAACAATATAAAGAACAATATGATAAAGAATATATTTATCAGCTACAAATATTAAATCAAAATTATCATCAAAATACATTTAATATTACAAAAGAAATTAATGAAACACATGAAATATATCAAGATAAATTTGAAAAACTAGAACAGTCAAAACAACCAGCACAAGCGAATATATTATATTATCAGGGACATTTTATATTGTGTAAAGATGTTTCTATATTTACAAAAACTTCAGATAATAAAAATTTTCCTTGTCTTCAATGTATGACAAGTTTTAGAACTTTAGAAGAAATAAATAGACATTTGGAGAATTGTCAACAAAACGAAGCAGTTCAAAATACTTTTCCTAAAGATGATTATTTAGAATATAATAAATGGTATTTTAAAAATAAAGTACCCTTTACTATTTATTGTGATTTTGAAGCATATAATGTTAATATGACACAAAATCAAACGGAAAGTTCCAGGGCTTCACCCGATTCTAAAAATGATAATTCTGAAAATGGTACGGGCCAATTAGAACCTTCGGTTTTTAATTATGAAAAAAGTGCATCTGAACAAAGTAAAGAAAAATATTTATTTGAACAAAAACCATTATGTTGGGGAATGTACATTCATTCAAATTATCCTGAATTATTTAAGTCAGAATATTTTCAATACTATGGTGAAGATAGTTCAGAAATGTTTACAAAGAAAGTAGAAGAATTACAAAATTATTTTTCACAATTGCTTGAAACAAATATACCGATGATGCCATTAACAGAAAAAGAAAAATTGAATTTTATTAATGAAACAAAATGTTATTACTGTGGAAGAGAATTTACAAAAAATTATAAAAATGGCAAAGGTAGATATCTTGATAAGGTAAAAGATCATGATCATCTAAATGGATTATATAGAGGTGCAGCACATAATTCTTGTAATCTTAATGCTAATAAATTTAAATATAACTTTGTTCCTTTATATTTCTATAATGGTTCTAAATATGATTTCCATCTAGTAATGAAAGATTTATTTTCATCTGAAAAATTACAACAACAACAAATAAATGTACTATGTAAAACAGAAGAAGAATATTTTTCAATCCAATTAGGTTGTATTAGAATTTTAGATGCATTTAGATTTTTTACTCCTTATTCATTAGATGTTATGGGAAAAACTTTGAAACCTGAACAATGTAAAATATTAAATAAATATAATTTAAAACCTTTAAAAGGAATATTTCCGTATGAGTATATAGCCTGCGGCTCACAGTCGAAGACTGGTATAACTGGAGATAAAACCTGTGGTTCACAGTCGAAGACTGATTTTAATTCTGTGAATAAAATTATGGAAGAAGAACAACTTCCTCCAATAAATAAATTTAAATCAACATTAAAACAATCAAAATTATCTGACGAAGACTATGCAGAAGCTGAAAAAAATTGGAGAGAGTTAAATTGTAAAACAATGTATGATTATACAATGAAATATCTACAGATAGATGTATTAATACTAGCTGATCTTTTTGAAAACTTTCGTGATATGTGTTTAGAATATTACGGAATAGATCCATGTTATTGTTATTCTACACCAGGTTTAACATGGTTAGCAGGATTAAAACATACTGGTGTTCAAGCCGATGGCTCTAGGACAAAGTCCGTTAAACTTAAACATTATAAAGAAAATACATATGATAAATTATTATTTTTTGAATCTGGAATTAGAGGTGGAGTTTCATCAGTTTTAGGTAATCGTTATATACAGTGTTACAATAAAAAAGTAAATCCTGATGATTATGGAATAATGAAACCTTTATCTCCAGAAGAAAGCGATCAGTTTATAAAATTGTTTAATCAAAATATAGAAGGACTTATACCAAATGAAGATAGTCAAGCAGCAGTTGATGAAATCATGAGAGAAAACTATTTGTTATATTATGATTTTAATAGCTTATATTCTTCTTGCATGATACAAGAATTACCAACAGGTGAAATGTCATGGTGTAACATTCTTGATTATCAAAAAACCTATGATGGAGATTATAATCATGGTTATATATATGAAGTTGATTTAGTATATCCTGATGAAATAAAAGATAAAACAAAATATTTTCCTTTCTGTCCCGAAAACAAAATTCCCAATATAGAAGATTTTTCAGATTATCAAAAATCTTTAATTCCTAAGAAATACAGACCAACAAAAAAACTTATGTTAACACAAAGTAATAAAGGAAAGTATGTTGTTGAAGGAAGAATGCTAGATTGGTATTTAGAACATGGAATGATTCTCACCAAAATACATCGAAAACTATTTTATCAAAAATCTAGGTGGTTAAAAAATTATATAGAGTTCAATATTGAAAAACGTAAAATAGCTAAAAGAAATAAAGATGATTTTGGAAACGTGTTCTTCAAATTAATGAATAATGCATTTTACGGTAAGACTTTAGAAAATGTGCGTAATAGACAAAATATTGAAATAGTTTATGATAAAGATAGGTTTCAAAATTTAACAAGGAAACCTACATATAAAAGAACTACTAGATTTAGTGATGAACTATGTGCTGTACACTTACGTCGAATTAGCGTAAAACATGATAAGTTTAATTTTATTGGATTCACTATATTAGAATTAGCTAAACTATTTATGTATAGATTTATATATGATTATTTAGCACCTGCTTATGGCAAAAACTATAAATTACACTTTACAGATACCGATTCTGTTTTCTTAGAATTAACAATACCGTATAATTCTTCACTTGATGAAGAAATTAATAAAATAAAAGATATCATTCATCCTTCTGATTTATGTAAAGTAAAAGATGAATTAGAAGGAAATGAAGATTTCATAACAGAAGCTATATTTTTAAAATCTAAATGTTACTGTTATGATACAACTAATAATATTAAAACACATAAAACATTAAAAGGAATTTCAAAGGCATCAGTGGCTAATCAAATAACATTTCAAGATTATAAAAATGCATTATTTAATAATGAAATAAAAACAGCATGTAATTATAGACTTAATTCAAAAAAACATAACATGTATTTAAAAGAAGAACATAAATTAGCATTAGATCCATTTGATGATAAAAGAAAAATTTTACCTGATGGAATAACTACTGAACCTTTTTAATTTTCTAATTTCTAAGATAGACAAATTTCATATATACATAAAATAAAAAATATTATAACACTGTATTTGTACATTTTTATCACTCCGCGAAAATATTTTCTATCGACTTTCAGTCGGTGCGAAGCCCCTCGAGGCGAAGCCTAGTCAGAGAACAATTGTTCGATAACTCTTTCATGAATTTTTTTATCAATATTAATTGTAATGAAGCCATAATCTTTTGACCAAGCATTGTTACACGATTGTTTAAATTCATCTTTATTTCTTACACATAAATCTCTTAACAAATCACTTAAGTTTCTTGCATTTATTTCAAATAGTATAAATATATTTGCATTCTTTCTAATAACACTTCCGTCTAATGAATACATACTTTGTGTTAAATAAAATACACTACAGTTATTATGTCTACCTCTTGTGAAATAATTTCTCTGAACTGACTGATTTCTATCATTAACACAATCATCAAAAATTACACAATGTTTCATTGTTTTATCTAGTTTACTAGGATCTTGCATATTACCACTATCATCTATTAATTGTATCTTTATATGGTTATTTTTATTAGATTCTACTAACTGATTATTTTTTGCTGCTTCTTCACACCACGAACTTATTTCTTCTTCATCTTCAGATTTTTCATATTCTTTGAATAATGAAGCAATTGCTGTTTTTTTAAGATTATTTTCAAATCCATATTTTAAAAATTGATAGACGGGTTGTTCTGCCGTTGTTGTATAAATTATAAGATTGTTATAATCCAAAAAATTTGGAGTCGTCAAAATTTTAAACAATAGATACGTTTTTCCACATCCTGATCTTCCACAAATAACTGAAAAAACTTTATTAGATAAATTTGGATGATGATTAAATTTAAGTTTTTTTTATTTAATGGTAGTACTGCACTCATTTTTTAATAAAAAAAATTTATTTTTATTTTATTTTATTTCTAAAGAAGAAGACGAAAATTAAACTTCTCTAGCTTCGCGTGGGAGTTTATACCTCCCGAACCAAAAGATCTATCATAATCTCTTCACCTCCAAAATTTATTTCTTGTCCTTTTTCATCAGTGATTCTAATGCCAATGTTGTTAATAGTTTTTCTTGTAATAGGAAAATATATTAATGTTTGTGGAATTACATTTAATCTATAACCAATGGGTACAGTAAAAGCTGGAAAACTGAATATTAAATTTGATAATTTACCATTTATATATCCTCCTTCAATAATGTCACAATGTACAACAATTGAATTTATTTCAGTTATTTTTGGAATCTTCTCACCTAAATGATAACCTTGACTATAGGTTTGTTTATTAAATCCTAATAGCTTTGACAATGATCTATCATGATTAAAATCAACTTGATGATTTTCGTCTAAAGTAAGAGAAAATTTATTAACTGCCGGTTCAACTGCAAAATGTAATTGTTTCTTATCTTTAAATGATATACCTAAGTGTCTCTTAATTTCATTTGATATTGTTTCAACTTCGTAAGAACCAGGAAGAAAAGTTAGTATTTTCCATGTTTTGCCTTTATCAGTAGAATATCTAAATTGATCATTCACATCTTTGATAACGTTTTGAATAGTGTTAAATGTAGAGAAACTAGTCAATGCAATTTGATAATTTTTATTTTGTTCCAAATGTAGAATGGGTTCTAAATTACAAGTGTGTGATGAAGTAGTTGTTATAATTTTTAACGTCGTACTAAATTTTGATGAACCCAAAATCTCTGTCAAATTTTCTAAATGATTATTAATTTTGTCTAAATCTGCTGAACACATTTTTAAACTAAAAAATTAAATAAATATTTTTTTATGAAATATTTTTTTTATAAAAAATTAAAAACAACAACATATTTCAGCTACGGGCGAAGCCCTGGAGGACATCAGAGATGTCCGGTTATACTTTTATAATCCTCTTCATTTAGAATCTTCTTTTCTAACAGTCTTTTCAATATAGCATGAATTTCATTGAAACTAGAATTATGTCCTTCTTTTATTGCAGATATTAAAATATTTAATCTATTTAGTAATTCTTGTGGATCATCTGGTAAAAATACAGTTGTTTCAGTTTTCTGTTTTTCAGATAAACCTTTCCCTACTTTAACTCCCGTTGATAATAAATTTTCTAATTGTTTATAACGTCTAAGAGATTTTACTGCACCAACTCTGTCTAACATAGCTTTTTATTTTATGAGATCTTCTACAGCATAATTATTTAAATCTGCTCCTCTTAAAAGATTAACAAAATTTCTATCTAAATTAAAAGGAGATTTATCTGGTGAAAAAATTAAACCTCGAAAAGGTTGTGGAAATATTTCTTTTTGTCCGAGATAAAATCTAGGTATTGTTTTTCCATCTATAAATGAAATAGAATGTTCAAATTGCATAGATTTTGGTAATTTCTTATTAATGTTTGATTCTAGTAATCCATAGTCATCTAATATAGTTTTGTGCTCTGGATCTGTTATATCAATTTGTTTATCATTATTTGTAAGTTCTTTTTCAAGAGTTTTAAATGGTTTCATAGTTTTTTCAAAATCAGTTTTTACTTGCTCGGTTTGCTGCATTTTTTCAAACATATCAGATTGAATACCAGCTTTTATCATTCTATGTTGAAGATGATTTTCTTTCATAATATTTCTTTGTTTTATTAACTCTTCTAATTGTTTTATTCTTTTAAAATTATCAGCTCTAATTTTATCCATTTTTAAAATATAATATTTGAATTTTGTGGTAACATTGGAATACAACAAAAACATTTTACTGAACAAATTATTTTTTTATTGCTTTGTTGTTTGACATCTTTTCGTTTAAAGTTTTCTCGTTTTAAGTTTTGTTTAATAAAGTTTTGTTCAATAAAGTTTTGCTTAAATTTTTGCTTAAAGTTTTTAGCTCTTCTAAAAAAAATTTGTCATTTTCTTCATTAGAAATTTTAGCATCACTAGAAATTTTGCCATCCTTTTTATTTTTATCATCAACTTTTTCTGTCTGTGATTGAAATGATATTTGATTTACTTCATTAGCTATTTGATCAAATTTTTCAATCTCATCTAACGTAATAACATTATCATCACATACTCTCTGAAAGTAGTAATGTAGTTTATCATAGACTTCTTTAATATGTAAATACTTAGTTTTTAATGATTTTCGTTTCTTAGTTATTAAAGATTTATCTAACATTGTAACAAGTGAAGTTGCAAAAACACCCGTACCTGTTAAAGCTGTAGCAACTACTGGAATTACTAAAACACCTGAAGATATAACAATTGTTAAAGCACCTAAACTTATTGTTAAGAATATGCCAATTCCTTGTGTTACATTCTTAACATTAGTCCATCTCTTTCTTAATTTTTTATAATGCTCTAATCTTAATAATAATTGAGATTCCTTATCTTTCATATACCTAACTCTATCTTTGTGTTTTTCTTTATTCATTTTTTCAATGTTAATCTTTTCAATGTCCATTAAAGTAGAACTACGTTCATATGATAACGAAGGATATATTCTTGCGGTTTCTTCCATTTCTGAAGTTCCTTCCACTTTTGTTTCTTCCATTTTTAAAGAAATATTTTTAGTCACATGATATATTTTAAAAACCTGAAAAATGGATAAAATTCATGAATTTGAAATTCTTAACTTTTATGATTTTCGGTGTCCTTGAACGGTCATGATTTAAGCGAGGGTGAAAATCGAACCGAAGGTTCTAGGGCTTCGCCCGATTGTAATTCTCAAATTTTGAAATTCTCAACTTTTATAATTTTTTAGTGTCCTAGAACGGTCATGATTTTCAAGGTAAAAATTGTAATTCTCAAATTTGAGATTTTGAAAAATTTGAAAATTGGGTATTTTTAAAAACGCCCAAATCGGAGCGAAGCTCCTCTGGCTTTAGCCGATTTGTGAATTTAGGTCTTCATAACCTGAAAAAGGGTTCAAATTCATGAATTTATGTCGTTTTTAAAAAGTACCATTTTTTCAAAAATGGTACTTTTTGAATGGACTAAATTCATGTATTTAGGTCTTAAAAACCTGAAAAAGGGTTCAAATTCATGAATTTATGTCGTTTTTAAAGATACTATTTTTTTGAATTTTATGGTGGCCTGGAACGGTCTTTTGCCCATTACTGTGATTTATCTTCAAGTCATTCTCATCAAGCAAACCTTTCATGATGTTGATCACTTGCCAGTGGAAACCTATATCTCTAGATCGAGCTCCCTGAATGGCTTTTTCCGCACAATTAATAAAACCAGAAGATTTTGGCGTATCTGCTCAGCTGTTTTTTGCCCTCAATCGTTAGTACCGACGTCTATCCCATACCTGCTAATATCCAATCTAGGCTCCTACTAGATAAGCAAATATGATAACTTTGACTGAATTCTTTGATATAAAAGTTTTCATTGTAGGCCCTATGCTCGTGTTTTTTTAAATAGGCTTACATAACATTTTATACTTTATACCTCGTGGCAACCAAAGTGCTGCCTTTTACTTTGGTGGCAACATAGCAGGGTGAATAAGACATATAACATCCTAATAGAACCGGCATTGTTGCTCCACCACCGATGCATGGCTGAAGCACGATCAAGAAATCGCGCATAAGAAAGCTGGTGTCGAATGCCTAATCGATGAAAGTGGCGGATAGCATTTTTTTACAACGATGAGATTGCCAGCCCGGTGAAAAAAACTGTCGGGATCTGTCGGTCAATTGTCGGTAAATTGTCGGCCCACCAATTTACCGACAGCTATCCCGACAGTTTTTTTTCACCGGGAGAGACATGTTGGAATCATCACGCTTTAATGCAGTAGGGCCAAAACATTAAATGAAATAAAATGTAAAGTTAAGCATCATTTGGATTGGAGGCCTCATCACCGATTAATGTTGCGGTGTGAAAAAAACCAGAAGGACATTTTTGGTATTTTTTTAAATTGCAACATCAATCGGAGCTAGGCTCATCCTCCAATCTAAATGAAAATAATAAATCGAGTGATCTGCATTGAATGCTTCAGAATATGAATCAACTTTCCCTACCATAGCAAAATGGTAAAATTGTAGGGTAGGCCTAACCTTGAATATGCGTGAGGATGTTACTACATGCATAACCAATAATTCTTCAACTGCTGTCCTATGCAATTTTTGAACATCGCTAGGCATATGGGCTGCATGGCACCCCACCCAATTCAATTTTTAGTCGATTTATAGATTCAATCAGCTATTTTGTGTCATATTTGCATATTTGCATATCCATTATAATTATCATATTTGTTAATATGCCTTGAAATTTTTCTGAAAAGTCAGTTTGTGTTTACATGTACAGGCTACCGGTACCCACAATTTGCAAGGCTTCAGCAAACATACGTAGGCCGAACCATACATGTAACGATCAGAATCCAATCAACATGTTTTGCGTGTAAGACGAGAGAAATATAATAGATTGGATTGAAATGATATCTGAGCACTGTTTCTTACCATTTGTCGAAAAAATATTTTCGAAATTTGCATGTAGGCCTAAATGAAAATACAAAAGTTCACAAAGTACATGTACACTACTTTTGAAATATAAAATGGCGAGCTGCTCCAGCCTGTAGAGCTGGAAAAATTCCACTGAAAATTTTTAATTCCAATTCCGGAGCAGAAATTTCAATTCCAAATCCAATTCCAATTCCAGTCGAAACAGTTCAATTCCAATTCCAATTCCATAATAAGATTCAATTCTGATAATTGCAAGTCACGTATAGTGTCTTATGTTAATGTAACTAACGTTTGTTCGTTTCAATCTAACCCATGTGTCCTTATCCTCGTTGTTCCTGTGTGCCGTTCCCTGCGTCGTTCCTATGTGCGTTTTCATGTTAATAGCTCGTATTTCCTGTGTACATGTATATATGTAACCGGTCAGCCCACTGCCCACACCATTTTCGTTTCGTAAACGAGATATTCAATATCTCGCAAAAAAAGAAAAGAAAGTTAACGGTCAGCAAAGAAAGAAAGAAATTCAGTGTGCGAATAACGTGATTGCTGATGAAAGAAAAAACGACTATAAAAATGATATCATGAAATTTGATTAACGATCCATGTTAAAAAAAGAGATTAAAAATTCCGTGATAAGAACAAAATGTGGTCGGGTCGAAAGCTAACGAGCAGAGATTAAAGGAAACACTTTCAATCTTCAAAAGAAAGTGGTTTTATCGTCAAGTCTCAAAAATTTGTATAATTTAGAAACGATGAGAAATTGACGCAACAACAACTACCAACATCAACACATAAATCATCTTCAGTAGCTGTTAGAAGAACTCCGAGCTCTCGCGGGGTAACATAACTACAGAAGTAACAACAACGACTGCCTGCCAGCGAACAACAACACAGCAGCGTATACGGCAACACATCAGCGAGCGCGATTGAAGATTGACGGTATAAGTGACACTGATATTTATGATATTATTTTGGAATAAGTGAGTCCGATCGAATTGAAGTGAATTCAACATTAAGAAGTGAACTAAGCTTATAAGCTGGCTTTTTTTAATTTTTCAGATCACATGCACTCTGACATGTTGGGCCCAAAATCAACATGCCAATTCATAAATTAACATGCCATTGCCAGCACAAAGTATTGCAATTTCTCTTATAAAAGTACAAACTTGGCTTCTTTTACTTACGCAATAAGTACGCTCTCAACTCAAATCGGCTTATAGAGGAGGCCGGAGGAATATGAGTATCAGAGCAATATGAGCATCAGAGCAATATGAGCAGTTTTCACTATTTTTGCTGTAACAGATCTACATGTAATACTCAACAACATGTAGCTCAACATAATACTCAACATGTAAACTGCCTAGTGCTGAGAACTTGACCACTGAATGGACGGGATTCAAATACACATTTCTGAAGCATGCAAAAGACGAAAACTGGCGCAGTACGGTGGCGAAATTACTGAGCCGTGCAGAGGAGTACCCTAATATTTCGATTATCGGAAACGCAGTATTGCTATTTTGTGCTGAAAATGTGACTGTTGAGCGCGGCTTTTCGCTTATGACGCGCCTGAAAACGAAAGTGCGCAACAAATTATCGGTCGTGACCGTAGACACATTGATGCGTTTGCGATTGAACACTAAAAAGTGGAATCAATACGACTATCAAAGTGCATTTGAAAAATGGTGAAGAGGTAAAACACAGCTCCGATCCATTTCGCAAGCTTCCACCCGCAACAGCTCACTTGCGGATGTCGGCGACGAAGAAGGAGCCCGCTTAATGTGGGAACAAGAAGTTTGACTTGTTTTTTATAAGTGTGTTTTTGATAAATAAAATATGTGATTTTGATGTTTTCCGGAACTTGTTCTTTTTGGAGTTTTGGATCAATAATAAATGTTAGGCAAATTTTTTTTAAAAGGCAAGAAAGTTCAGCACACAAAACTATTCTCTGAAACATGTGAAAAACTGACATGCCAGCTGGCATGCTAATCTCAAAATCGACATGCCAATTTCATAACCGACATGCCATGGCATGTGTATGGCATGTAAAAAAACCCCAGACTATAAGTGTAAAGATTTTCTTCTATCGTTGCGTATGGTGTCTATATAACTGTAGTCTTTAAAATTAATATTGTTAATTGTTGTGATTGGAAGTTGAATGATAGTTCATGTAATTGAATAATTAATTATTAGAATAATCTGTTGACACTGTCGATATTATGATTTGAACTGACAGGGTTGCTGCCCTTTAATGCAGCGTTAATTTTCCTCTTTCCAAACCAATTGTTTTTTGTGTGTACAACAATTAAGTTATTCTCCAATTTTTGTGATTATCCTATCAAGAACTAAATTCAACAATTGCTTTATTTTGATTAATTATCTTACTTGATAAATAACTAAATAGCAGATTGAACAAAGATGGTTGTCTTTTCATTGTCTGCTTAATCGCTGAAATAACATTGTCCGGGACTGTAGGCCCATCGAAGTCACAAAAATATCCTTTATTCAACAATAGAATAAAGCTACCTCTGTCGATCTATCTCTCTCTCTCTTTGCGTACAGTTAACACAACGGCCGAGTACTGTGATTTCAATTTTTGTACAAATAGATTTATCATAGGTCTATCGAAAAAGTGGAATTGAGGTTTATCAAGGTCAATTCCAATTCCAATTCCAGTAGATTTAAATATCCTCGATTCCAATTCCAATTCCGACGAAAAATGGAATTAATTCCGGATCGGAATTAATTCCAATTCCGACTTTTCCAACTCTGGCTCCAGGTACGATGAATTTAGTTAATAAAATGTGATCAGAATCTGAGCACTCCTCTAAATCAGAGGAAACCATCTTGCAGATGTGCTCAACGCAAATACCAGTTTTCGGGTGCTATGTATGGTCAGTCCTCTTTTATGGTCGGTTCCTCAGCTGCTGTCGGGACGAGTGCTTATTTCGCATCCACAAGACTGAAAGAATAGCTCCGTTCGAAATGACGCAGTACGTTGTGACGGGTGAAGTGCGAGAATGCATGTAGATGGGCCACATCTATCATTGCAGAAAAGTTGATATGGCCGTCTCCTACATTTTCTTTTCCATGAGGATATCTGGCCACGTGATCCGCAGCATCCACATCGGTGTTACTCTTCTTCCTTTCCTGTACTCTCAGATCCAGCCGAAAAGTGCGTTTTCCAGGAGAAAAACAGAGCTGCAATTTTTGGGAGTGTCTCTTAGTTTCTTTGTTATTCAATTTCCCCCTCTTTGAACTGAAGTCACAATTTCAGATATCGAGGCTTCTGGGAGACTTTATTAAGTTTGCACTTCCCCCTCTTTTTCAGAGGGGGAAATTAATTATAGCCGTTTTCTGATATACTTTTTCCGGTCAGAAATTTAGAGAGTGGAAAAGAATATCATGACACCGACTTTTAGTGTTATTCAATGAGGATATGATCTTCAGAAGCTGCTGCACGCTTAGGTGTAAATCATTGCATTCCCTTTGTCTAAGTAAGACACTTTCAGAAGATTTCGGCAGTTGAATAAGAGGCTGAATTCGTCTGTCGACTTGTCGAGTCCTTAATCTTCGGTGGAGTACAGCGCAGGTATTTCCGATCAATGTCGTCTCTCTCTCTCTCTCTCTCTCTCTCTCTCTCTCTCTCTCTCTCTCTCTCTCTCTCTCTCTCTCTCTCTCTCTCTCTCTCTCTCTCTCTCTCTCTCTCTCTCTCTCTCTCTCTCTCTCGTTCAGCTTCTCAGCTACCTCACGACTGGTAAACCAGTTGTCGCACGTTTTTGTTGAGAAGTGGATTTGCGAAAGCCATCGTGAACGCTTCAGTAACTAGCACGACTTGGTTTTCTTCCATAGAAAGATTATTGCTGGCTTCAACATACGGCTCGGGATGCTTTTCAAAAAATATGCTGCATAGATTCACAAATCTACAGGATTTTAATCTCATAATCTACTGACTGAAGAAACATAATAATGAGAACACAGATACCTATAGTTGCTTCAGTCGCTGCGGCGAGTCTCGATTGGACCTCATCAAATTATTAACTGCCGCGTGAAGTTGAATGAAAAGAAGATAGGCTTACAGTGTAATTTGTTGTCATCGAAGACCATTCGAGACAACGTTATCACGAGGTCTTGTAATAGAAACAACGTGAACGCTGTCAATGAGAGCGCGTGAGAACTAGAAGCAAAACGGACTGGGTGATGAGTTTGTCTGAGGCTGTCTGGCAGCAAAGCAAAATTGAACTTTGCTTTACACATAACTAGTGGGGTGCCAAATGCATCTCAAACATAGATTACCATGTTCTTAGGTAAATCTCTTACATGATAAATAATATTTTTCTAGTACTTCACCAAAGAAATTTTAGGCAAATTTGCAGTGAAGTCACGAAAGTAGTGAAAACTGTGCCCTACTTGCGACGGATAGGTACATGTAAAATTTAGTGTTATCAATAGGTACATGGATAGGTACATGTATAATTTAGTTATCGATAGGTACATGGATAGGTACATGTATAATTCAGTGTCATGAATAGGAACTTGTATGAGATCTGTTTTACTGGATAGGTACATGTGTTTGGTACACTCAGTTGAGTACACTGTGTTTCGGAACGTCTATGATCGAACTTGTGTGGTTTGGTTCTGAGCACTTGGGTACGTACCGATAGACGTCCGTTGTTTGATTTTGAATGGGTTTGCTCAATTGCGACTATTGTGACTATTGAAACCATTGTAATCAAGATGACACATTGATTTTCCTTTTACGTAGACAAACTAAGCTATAAATATGAGATAGTTGTTTGATGACATACATAATGATGACTAGTATCCCAACGTCGTGGGTTGTCGCAAGAGACCTTGGATATTCGTTCAAAGCTATAGAAACTGTAACAAATCTCAGTGAAAATATCAACGGTGGTGATTTAGTTGATCGACTAATGGATCTAGATGAGCATGCTATGAATCACAATTTGGATCGTAGGTGGATAGAGGATTTCTCCATGCTACACTGCAATGATAGTGAAATTAGGAGGATCAAATTGGAACGATATGGAAAGAAGGAGACATCTGACAGTGTTTTAATAAAACGTTCTTCCAATAAAAGTGACTTCAGAAGGAAATTAGAAGAAGAGACATTTAAATTATTATGTGAACGGAACTGCGTTAAATGTTTTAAACAGGAACGATCCCTTCTCTTTTTGCCATGTTCTCATAGCGTTATGTGTTCTACATGTTATGTACCCTTTGAAACTTCATCTTGTCCCCTTTGCGATGAAGATATATCTTCAACAGTCACTGTATATCGTGCATGATGAGTCATCATGCAGGTCTGTGATTGGTCACTATTGTGTCTTTGTTTGACTTTTCTATATAAGGAGGACATTGTACCGTTCTATTTCAAGCATAATTTGAGGCTAATACAATGTCAATCAGCATGTCGTTCACTACCAACATTCCCATTTCAATAATTTACCGAAGTCAACTCTTCACCGGCAATATATTTTATTCTGCCGTGAATATAACTGGCTATAAAGCGGATTTGGTGGATCTGATGGAGGAAATAGTGAAGTATTTCCGCTGCGGAGAGGACGTTGTGGTGCAGAGACTGTTGATGAGAGTCATGAACAACGCTCTTACACGAGTTGCAAGATTTTGGCTCAATGAAGTATTTCGCCCACTAGCTCAAACGGAGATTGTACCGGAATACTCTCGCTGTTGGTGCACCAGTATCCAACGGAAACTCAACACATGTCTCCATGACATTATCACCTCCAGCTACTATGACGAGAAGGGTGACAAATGTAAATTGGACTTATTCAGTGGACCGCCATCAGTAAGCATCAATGTGGCTGCTCAAGGACATTCTGAGGTAATCAGTTTGCGGGCATACTATGCCAATACTTTAAAGACTTTCCATTCAAAGCCCTGCTGTATGTGCTGTCCAATTTCAAAACATCTAATGAAAGACATTGAGCAGCTCATAACTGCTACAAATCAGACTCTAGCCGATGTGAGTGTATATCAGTTTCCCTCTACAACTTGTTAAGTGTTTTATGTAATTTTATAAGTACCAGCAACGAATTCTGTGTGAATGCTTGTAAACTTTTGTGTATAATGTTGTAAGTACTAAGCAAAAATTGTAATTGTATTATCTATTTCCATATTCGAATAAAAATGTCTGTAAAACGGAAGGCATCTTCTCGTCAATCGAAACGGTCCTTCAAACCTTCAAGTCAGTTTAAAAAGGCGTTGCGAAAGTTAAACAGGATACATGATAATAAGAAGAAGTGTAAATTGATTCAAAATTCAAGTGATGATTTCATTCGTGATTTAGCTTTTGCAATACACAAATGTCTACCTATTTACAAGCCTCTGTTGAATGCTGGCTGTTTGAATAGCATAAAAAAGTTTTCAAATCCAAGGAGTAGTGATAAGAAAAGGCGAAACTTAATTCAGCGCGGTGGTGGTGGGTTTCTAAGTATGTTAAATGATATTGGAAACAGTATTAATGGTGTAATCAATAGTCCGCTTGGAAGGATTGCAGCAACTGCTGCAATGTTCATATAAGGTTAGCGAATCATAAAGTGAAACGTCATCACTTTGATTGATGAGTCATATATAGGTGTATATAAGGAAGACGCTTTAATGATATTTTACCACTTTCAAGTGACAATTCATTTGCGCTGGTTGAAAGCTCCGAATTAGTACTTGTTGAAACATGACTCAGAAAATGTATACAATCAGAGAGGAAGGTGACGCTTTTTGAGCAAGATCTCTTGAAGCTTCGTCCGACACGAAAGGTGCAAGGGATTGGAAATACATTCTACTTTCAAACCTTGAATTATGGTGATGATGGCTTTTATCTTCAAGTTCCATTCTTCCACAGTAATGGTATGTCTACATCAGGGTATAGCAATATGAGACAAATGCGAGTGACTTTTCCAAAATGGCAAAAGGTGATTCTTAAAACTATTGACTCTTTCGCGAAAGAATGTGTTGAGCTGCCTGAAAGTGCTCCCACTCATTGGAGAAAGGCATTAGAGGAAGGAGTTGGTTATAAGGAATTGCCGGAATTCGATACACTGTTTTTAAAACTATCGGATCATTTTCAAGCATTCGATCTCTTTACAAACGCGATGGAATGTGAGGATCTCAAACGGGGCCGCTATATGGGCTTAGTGCACGTTACCGGACTTTATATTGGCTCACATGGTTCGACTGGTAAAGTCGCATCTTTACAAATGAAGGTTCTTCAACTAGTCTATGAACCACTACCAATTGATAAATGTTTAATTAACATTGATAAGACTGCTTCAAGTGATGGGAAGGAAGAGAGCAAAAAGCGAGGGCGGAAATCTAAAGATGGGAATCCTAAATGGAAGTTGAAGCGCCAAGATGCTGACTTGAAAACTTTCTATAATCCTAATTGTGATGAGGAAACACAAATGTTTTAATTTGTAAATATTTTAATTTGTAAATGTAACTTGAAAGTTTCTATTCTAAATGTAAATAAACGTGATCTGGAACATGTGTCTGTTTTGTTGTTCTAAGCAAAATTTGCGGGATGATGAGTTTAATGTTAATGGAATTACAAGATGACAGATTTTCGTCTATTCACTGATCGCACAATGTGTGTCCTGGACCAAGTCAGTCCGGTAAAACTACATTTGTAACTGAATTGCTACAATATAGAAATGAAATGTTTAACAAGGAAATTAAGAGAGTCAAATGGTATTATGGAATATTTCAACCACAACTACATTCTGCACTTCGCCAGAAAGGTTATGAGGTGAAGCAAGGGTTGCCATCAACTGAGGATATCAAAGCAGGTGACTTACTAGTATTAGATGATCTATTACGAGAAAGCAAATCTTCAAAGGATGTAACTGAAATGTTCATTCAAACTGCACATCATAGGGAAGCTTTTATTATCTACATCACCCAAAACATCTTCGATGGAGGGAAAGAGCAAAGAACTAGAATTTTGAATACACATTATTTGGCAATATTTAAAAATCCAAGAGATAGCAGTCAGATACATCATCTCAGTAGACAGATATTACCTCAACAACCTAAAGTACTTTCAAAAATATATGAAGATGTAACAAAGAAACCACATGGTTATCTATTTATTGATCTAACCCAGGAATGTCCGGAACGACTTCGATTTCGAACAAATATCATACCTAATTCCGCTGAACCAATGACAGTTTTCTCGGTTCACAGTTAGTTTTAAGCAATGTACTTTGTTGCCTTATTATTTTCAAACATGTCGTATTCAAAGATGGTAGTCATTCCTCAAGAGGAGTATGTACAATTGACTACATTACAAAGTGCGCAGGAAGTCAAAAATATAGATCAACCTATTACGAATCAACTTAAGGAACTAACACAAAAGGATATGGAAATTCAAAAGATTAAGGATCCCTATCGACGAATGCAGTTAGCAGCTGAAAACATTGATGAGAGGCGACAGATTCGTGACAAGTTGCGACGATTTATAACCTTGTCAACACCTCGACCATATCGTCTGCGCGCTGAGCGATTATTTGACTTCATTGATCCACATGTGAAGTTCAATGAGAGAGGGGAGATAATAGATGAAACAACTGGTGATGTTATTAGAAATAGTGACATAGATGACCTTCTACAATATGCTGTCAGAGATGTAAGGCGAAAACTAGGTGCACCACAAGGGTGGTCATATTTTCAGAAAATTTTATCTGATCAAAATGTACCTTACAATATTATTGGAGGACCGACTGTGAATGAATTGGATAAGTGTCACTTACAAGATGGATCAAAAAGTAAAACACCCACGATGGCGGTCAAGCGAGAGCTTCATGATCCCGATTATCTTCAACCAAAAAGAGCTACTAGGCGCTCAATGCGTGTTGCGAAGGAGTATAGCAAATATTAAACAAATATGAATTAAGCCTTGCCTCTCTCATATCATGTCGTTACAAAAATTTTGCTGTTGTTTGAAATCTGCGCTCGAAGGTAAAGGAGAAGAGGGCATAGAGGTTGATATCAATTGTGTTAGCAGTTGCTGTGCGAGTAATACGCGTGCAAATCAGAACAAAGACGATGAGTACAGCAGTGAAACTCAGAAAGATTTATTACGACTTAAATCATCCCGCAAGTTTCAGTCGTCCGGAGGTTCTAGCTCGTGCAGCAGGTGTGGGAATAGAGAAAGTCAAGAAGTGGTTGAGGAGTCAACCGACTTACACTCTTCACAAAAATGCGAGAAAGCGGTTTCCAACAAGAAAATATGTTGTTAACAATATAGATAGTCAATGGCAAGCGGACTTGGCTGACATGCAACAGATATCACAGTACAATGATGGCTATAAATACATCTTAACCGTAATAGATATTTTATCTCGCTATGCTTGGGCACGTGCGCTGAAATCTAAACGAGGACCAGAAGTTGAAGCGGCTTTTCAAAGCATTTTCGATGAGGGGCGTGTTCCGCAAAGAATACAGACCGATCAAGGGAAGGAATTCGAAAACTCTCATGTTCGAACTCTCCTTAAAAGTCATAATGTGGAATTGTTTAGTGTCAAAAGTGCTTATAAAGCTGCCATGGTTGAGAGGTTCAATTGCACACTGAAGACAAAAATATGGCGCTATTTCACTGCAAAAAATACACATGTTTGGGTAGGTGAGCTGCAGAAATTTGTTAAGAATTACAATGAAAGCTACCATCGAATCATTAAGATGAAACCAGTTGATGTTACCCCAGATAATGCGATGGATGTATGGCTTCGATTGTATGATAAGAAAGCGAAAAACATTTCCAATGAAAAGAAAATTAATGTTGGTGATGGAGTTCGGATTTCAAAGGTTAAGTCTACATTTTAGAAGGGGTATCTACCTAATTGGACTGAAGAAGAATTTTTGTGGATGAAGTAAATACAAAATTTAGACCCACCATGTATAAATTAATAGATTACCATGGCAATCCAATTGAAGGAAAATTTTACTCTTATGAATTGCAAGTAGTAGACAGAAGTGAAGAGGTGTATATGATTGATAAAATAATTAGGAGGAAATGTCATGGCAATCAAAGGAAATATCTAGTTAAATGGAAAGGATATCCTGATTCATTCAATAGCTGGATAACGCACCAGGATCTACAAAATGCGGAGATGGGAGACACTCGTAACTTTTAAGCTAATATAGCATGTGACTTCTTCCATATATGACTTTAACATGTCTACTAACTTCAATATCATTCTTCCAAGCAATAGCAACCCCAAGATATTCCCAAGTAACAAACCATCTCTCTACTCTGTTGAATTCGCTAATCCAATTACTCTGCATGGACCCCATGAAGTTGCTCTAACTGAAATTACTTATTACAACGATATCAGTTTGCTAAAGAACAACTATTTTGAATTACATAAAGAAGTGCGAGAGAAGGATAATTGCTTTCGCATATTTCAAAATAGTCTACATGGTACATGGGCTTTTCATCATCTAACTTTATATCCTTTTTCAACATCTTTACCATCTGTCCAAAACATGATTAAAATTCAAAAGGCATTTGCAACGTCAACATTTGATTCTAAGGTTCCCACAATGAGCTTGCAAGATACAGAAAAGGAAATCGGTAGAATGTTTGAACGAATAAATGATCTCTTCAAGCTGACTTTGAATAAATTCTACAAACCAGTCATAAAGGGGTCAACAAAATTGATGAAGGAAGGGAAGCATGTTCTTCTTGTATTAGGTAAGGATTTGAGTCATACTTTTGGGTATTCCAGAACAACTTTCTCATCAAGGTATTGGTACAATGGACGTGGGTGGAATTCGGAGAGGAAAGTCACTGATTTTCAATGTAGAATTGTGCCATTGCATGCATTACAAAAAAGGAGCATCCGAGTAAAAAATAAATTTGAGGTCATTAGAAGTGTTGAAGACTTTGCAAGAAAGTTTCAAGGATCAGTGCCAGAAACGTTAATGACTTGTGAATATAAGAAAGAGAAAGTAACTTTATTTACTGTTGAAACGGAGGCAGAATTTATTGTTTTTACTAAAAAGACACCATTGGAAAAGTCTGAGTCCGCTGTTATTGAATTCGGATCTGAAATGATTGGGATGTTTAAGGGCCTTGAAAGCGCACCTTGGTTGACAGAATTAAATGATACATTCAAGGTTCAATTGTCCTCTTCTAAACTCAAAGCATCAACAAATGCTTCACGGGATATCCACGTATACAGCGAAGACATATTGGGTGATGAATTGTCTACTTCCAGTGAACTTGTAAAAACAGTCAATTTGAACATTGAAAGCTTGAAAACGCCATCTGAATTGTGTACAAAGTTAAATGAGTTTGGTGTAGATTACCTTGATGCAGATGAATATCACTTTTCTTATGACCCACATAAGAAACGCATGATTGTAAAGGTAGGGAAGAACTCTCTTATCAAGCTGGATAGCGTGTTAACGACCACATTGGGATTCTCAAAATCAATTATTTATGAAGGCACATCAATAGGCGATACAGCCCCATCACTAGAGCGTGATATAAGTAACTTATACGTCTATTGTAACATTATTAAATATACAAGGGTTGGCGACATTGAGGCCCCACTTCTGCGCACATTTCCTCTCTCATCCGTAAGGAAGCAACTAATCAATCGAGAATTTTTTAACACAATGTATCTACCAATCAGCCGAAATTTCATCAATAGAATTGACATATCAATTCATGATGACGCAGGAGAAGTAGTACCGTTCTGTGGTGGTGTTACTGCTTTGACCCTACATATTAGGTCAAGAGAATAAGGCTTTACGCTATTGTGACTTCCATAGTTATTCAATAGTCATAATGACAGGCATTTACAGTAGACCATCATATCAGAGCGGTTATCCCGTGTTTGGTGGAGGTAGACGACAAGTTGGAGGAGGCATATTTGGTGCACTAAGACGTATGGTTCTTCCAACACTCAAAAAGTATGGCGTACCAATCATGAAGCGTGTTGGAAGCAGGGCTTTAGATTTTGGTGCAAATGTTGCAGCTGATGCGCTTCAAGGTGAGGATATCGGTGAATCTATGAAAATGCGCGCGCAGCAATCTGCCATAGACGCATTAGATGATTTAACAAAGACGAGACGTACAGTTCGGAAGAAGCGTAGGAAGTCAAGACAAGTTGGATCCGGTCGAGTTACTAAGCAAAGACGCAGGAAAAGTAAAAAGCCGACTAGAGCAGCACGTTCTAAATCTAGACGTCGTGTGAAAGCAAGAAAGCGCAAACGAAATTCCACTGCGACTGGAAACAAGTCAAAACGAAGGAAGACAACATATTTGTAAAGCTAATACGATGCAGAGTATCAATTCGGCTTTGTGTTTCTTCGATTCTCCCCCTCATCAGACAGACATCATCTCCTCAACAATTGTAGACATAGTCCCCACAACAAATATCGATGGTAACCAGCAGCCTATTCAGTTTGATATACCTGCCAATCCTCAAGATTATATTGACTGTCAATCCATTGATTTAGAGTTGTGTATGCAAATTAAGAAGACTGATGGTACAAATATCGATTCATCCAAGGATAAAGTGGGATTGACAAATCTTCCTATTGCCAGTCTGTTTTCAGATGTGTATCTAATATTGAATGACAAACAGATTGAAGGAGGGGATCGAGCATATCCATATGGAGCATATATACATACAATGACTCAATTTCAAAAGCAAGCTAAACAGTCACATTTGCAAGTTTCTGGTTGGTATGATGATCAGCAAGGGAAATTTGATGATGTCTCAAATACAGGGTTGAAAAGACGAATGAATTTAACAGCGGATTCAAAGGAATTATACTTGAAAGGACCCGTCTATCTTGATTTCCTTCGTCAATCTAGATATCTGCTATCACAGGTTAAAATGCAAATAAAATTTATTCGTGCAAATCCTGAGCTCGCGTTAATGGCTTTTGGAGCTACAAACTATCAAGTCAACATAAGTAATGCCGTGCTCAATGTAAGGCGAGTAACAATGAACACGTCAGTCATCAACGAGCATGCGACAGGATTGAGGAAAAACAATGCAATATATCCAGTTAATCAGAGTGTGTTGACAAACTTCACAATTGGTGCGGGATCATCCTCACATGCCTACCCAAATCTTTTTCCCACTGCAATGCCAAAGGCGGTGTATATCACATTTGTGGAAAATGAGGCATTCATTGGTGCTTTTGAAAAGAATCCATTCAATTTCCAACACTTTAATGTTAGCAAACTAGCACTCTATCAGGATGGGAAATTTGTATCTTGCAAAGCATATGAGCCTAATTTCAAAGATGGCAAATTCGCACGTGAATATGGTTCTACTTTCACCGCCCTCAACATGTTTAATACAGACGATTCAAATGGATTTACAATGGATATGTACAAGAATGGCTACTTCTTCATTATGTACAACCTCACAGCAGATGCAGATCTAGGTGGTGAAAGCGTAGGAGTTACAAAGCCTGGAAATCTACGACTGGAGGTATCATTTGAGTCACCTTTGAAGAAAACAATTACTTGTCTCATTTATGCTATCTATGATAGCAAAGTTGAGATAACAAGAATGAGAGACGTGACTGTCAGCTATCACAGATGAGTAACTTAAGCAGCATAGAAATCTTGAGGAAAATGAGGAAAGCTCATCCCTACTCCAAGACAATATTTCTCAATGTCTTTTCTAGAAATAATTTACCTGATTCAATTCCTTTCTATCCTTGTTCACTTATCATCAATACGGATACCAGCAATCTTCCCGGAAAACATTGGATTGCTGTATACATCAATCGTTATAAAGTTGCCGAATATTTTGACTCTCTTAATCAACCTCGTTTACATGATATCGCATTATGGATGAACAGGTTCTCCTGGACTGTTAGGAAAGTGACATCGTTCCCACTTCAAAGTAATACATCTCTAATGTGCGGTGGCTATGTACTCTATTTTGTCAACGAGAGACCATTGAAAAATAACTGTAAAAGTGCTTTAGAACTATTTTCAAAAAACTGTGACAAAAATGATGTAATTCTTACTAAACATGTTGAAACAGTTTTGAAATAAAGTTTTATGTTGTATCATTAACTTGCTCTCTTTTTTCCAAAACAAGGGTTTATAAGGAAAACAAAAACATGCTCATATTTCATTATCTATTCACATATATACAAAAACATGTTCATATTTCATTATCTATTCACATATATACAAAATCTACAATTTAGTTTTCATGAAACATTTTTTCAAATCACATATGATGGAAGGCACATCACTTATGTCTTTAATGCCGGTTATCAGAATCTTTCCATTATGGAACACATGAACATGATATGGATGCCAGTTAGTCAATTGAGCTGCTGGAAATAACTCCACTTCATAAGTTAGATTATGTGATGATGTAACTTCACGGAAATCATAGTGATAGTGTAATTCACATAACACGGTCATTGTCTTCACTTTCCAATCAGATAATGAATCACCAAGTAAATGTTCCAAAGTTAAGTGTAGATATGAGAGATCACCCTCCATGACCCTTCCAATACATTGGATTGTTCCATTTGGAAAGAATAGGATAGTGAGAGATCTATCCTTCCTCTGAATCCTCCATTTTAACATTGAGGGTCTTCCAAGATGTAAGCTCGTTGTCGGCTTCAATTTGCGTTTTATCAGTAACCATTGTTTTCGGTTGGGTATATTCCTCTCGATCTCTTGTAGATTGAGTTTTGACTTTGCTTTTGTAGTTAACATCCGATTTACAACTTCCAACCGTTTGATGTCCTCCATCTTTAATGAATGACGTTATCTGTGTTAGTATCTCCCTTGTAAAGGTTTCCCATGTGACGTCACTGAAACGAAAAAATCGATATTCAACATCTTCACGTTTTGGATGAACAGACGTATAGTTTGACTGATGAATCACACTTTATCCATACCTGGTCATCGAGAGGAATCTTGATCCGAGTCTATGGTTGTCAATGAGATCCGCAAAGTCTTTCAGTGAAGGCAATGAGTCAATACTAATGCAAACGCCACGATGTTTTCGATCACTATTTGCTATTGAATGACGAAATGCTATTCTTTTAGAATTTGTTATGTGAACGTTTTGAACGTCACTACGTTTCCATGTTCTAATGTAATGAGGCATGTTCCGAAAGCTATGTTTCAAATTTAGGTTTAATGTTTGCCTAAAGTTTGTTATTTTATTAGCTCAACATATCGGAATGATGTTGAGTACAAATTCTTCACATATTCATTCACATTAGGACTACCTATTCATTAGTAATCATTTCTACATATCGGAAAGATGTAGAAATTTCAATTTTAGTAAGACTACTTATGTATTAGTAAGTGTTGCTACATGTCGGAAGATGCAGCAATCGCAAGATCTATTACAAGTGGAATATTATATTGTTTTTATTTAGACTTATTCTACATCACCTGTGACAGGAAGGCATCTCCTTCTCTTCGACGGTGGGGGAAGACCTAGGCTGTAGTGTCCATATGGTAATGATAAATTTTTATCCAGCCAACAGCGCTTATCCTCCCAAAGTGAAAGACCTCGCTTCCTAAATGATTTTGTGCTAACTATGTGATTTTTTGAATTTATAATTGTCATATCTTCAGTTGTATCATTCTCACTATAATAGACACTCCTATAGTCATCATGTTTCAATTTTTTAACTGCTGCTCTCTGAATTCCTTTTGCACGTTTGATGCTATGATTCGTAGAGTCTAGATATTTCATTGAATACATTTTCGGTTTTAGTAGGATCATTTCCTCAAGCAACTTTCCAGCACACTCATCCTTAAAACAACCTAATCTAGGTTTGTTTGTAGTTGAGTATAGTCGGTGATGACTATCATAGTTTGAAGAGTCAAACTTTTCACCGAAGTATAGAAGTATATCTTCCAGACGGACAGATGGTGATGTGTATAAACATAGGAAGAAACTGTCGGTATCACCTCCACAAAGCCGCGTTCTATTTATCAGTGGACACCCTTTTAGATCATTGTAATATAATTGATACATTTCAAACTTACTATAGTCAAGTACTGCTTGACCGACATATATTAATTTATTTAAATTTATTGAAGGTTTGTACATTTCCATACCAACCAGATCTTCATCAAATATTTTGTGTTGAACATAGAGAGGATGATTTGACAATTTCAGTAGTTGTTTCTCATTGTTGACTAGTTTAAATTTTTTCCTTCTCCTTACATTTTCCATTGTTTTACCATATAAAGAATTATTTTTCAATTTGTAGAATGACTTTTCGAAGTCAGTGTTTGATTGAGCCCTCTTTTGAGAGTTCATATCAATGTATGTTTTTAACCAAGGCTTTTGTGTGAATTTTATGCCACTATGAATCTTCTTGATTCTCATGCCCATGGTCAAGTAAAATTTTAAAATTGAATAGTGGACTACATAATTTTCCCTATCAAATTGATGGAGCAGAAGTTTCTTGATAGAAGAAAAATGTGTATTTGGTCTTACTTTTTCATATAGATTTTTCATATAGTGTGAAAACATTCTCTTTTCAATCATCTGCATTTCTGGAGCTAATGGGAAATCGGCAGTGTCATCATGAATGGCTGCAGGATACTCTAAATCTAAATCAAAAATGTAGCCGATTTCACCATCATCATCTATATTTTGAACATTTTCTTCATTTAAAAAATTATCTAATTCACTTTCATTCAACCATTTGAAATTTGAGTGGGGTAGATTTCTACTGAGTGAAGAACCGCAAAGGTTATTAACATCTAAGTAGGTCAAATGTCGACTTTCATGTGTATTATTTCCTAATTCTTCAATGCGTGCACGCGCTCGGTGAATGTTGGTGAAAGTCATACCCCCCTCTAATTCCTCGTTCAAATAGATTGTACATATTTTCATCTTGTATGTAGTGTGGGGGATCATTGGAAGAGAAATTTAGTGCTGAGGTAAAGCTAAGATGTGGGAGACTGACAAAATGTACAGGGTCGACTTTATCCTCACGTTGACTCAATGCTCTAAACACTTCAAATATGTCTGCCAACAATAAAACATCTAACTTCAGATATGCCAGCATGTAATCACCAAATGTGCTACAATTAAATTCAATCCATGCCTTGTTAGCGTGTTCATATTCACTATCGGAACAGTGCTCACGAGTAAGATCATTATAGAATTCAAATTGTGGTGGTAGACAGTCTTCCGTCAATGTGTTTAAGTTTTTGAAGTATGAATATGGAAACACTCCCTTCTGATATAAAACATTATCACTTAATTGTGGAAATTCTACCCTTAATGTCTCTACATGCTCATACGTTTGCAAGCCCTTGGCTAATTCACTCAAGGATGCACTTAGAAATTGATATGAGTCTAAGAATTTTAGTTTAAAGTATACTGTCTTCCCTTTGTATTCATTTACAGGGACACTGGCGGATAAAGTTATATATTTTTCAGCAGTTGCTGCTACAACATCTAATTTCCAAGATTTAATTCTTCCAATCGCTTTATAGCAAACGATGTGACTATCATAATCTTTAAAATTGTGGAAAAATATGGGGAGCTCCCGTCTGTTAAGTCTTAACCGGAGATTGCATTTTCTACATAATGTTTGCCTATATCGTCCGGTGATATGATCATGATCACGTACTTTTATGACTTCATCGCTGAATTTCGATTTACATTTGTTGCAACATTCTGCATTCTCATGGCGTGCTTTTTCATCCGCTGACAGTGACATTGGCTGCCTAGTTGTTGCACATTGGTTGTCATATAAGTCTTGGGCTACAGTTTCTAAGTGGTGCAAGAAACTAATAATGCAATTTTCTCCCTCAAAGAGGTAATACTTGTTTTCAAATTTCGATTGAAGGGCATTATGCCAGACATGATAATCTCCAATGGCCGCAGGTTTATGTATTTTATTATCAATGTAGCACTCTATATCTGCATAAATTACTAAAGGAGGACTTAGTTGATATTCCATGCTACTTGTTAGTACTTTTAGATCCGATGGCATTTTTTCTATTTGTGCTTTTCCTCGAATACAAAACTGGAAGTGTCGTTCTAGTGTTGTCTTATATGTGAATGACTGAGTGCATCTTTCGCAGAAGTATTTATGTCTTTATAAAGTTCTCCTATACAATCTTGACAGCTTTGGAATTCCACAATAGTGTGCTGCTCCATTGTTTAGAATTAGCAAAATATTAACCGTTTGCCTACCAGTAAAGTTACTATTGTAACGAAAACCTTTGAGTCCATTTTCATAAAAGTGAATGTTAATTTTAATATCATTATTTTTCTCAAATTTTGGAATATCTTTGATTGATACTGGTGTGGAAATGCCTTCCATATTTAGCTCAGATGTCCACTCACTATATGATTTTACTTCATTCCTTGAATAAGGTACTTCATTATAATGCAATATTGATAAAACTGCATATAGGAAGCAATCATTTGCATTTGAATTAACATTAATGACAGCTTTAGAGTTTTTTAACTTCTTTGGTAGAGGAAATGATTGTCCACCTGACAGTATTGGACTTGTTATTACATTGAACTCTATATTTTGTACATCATCTATAATCCAATTGCTACCCTTTTTTGTGAAGGCTTCAATATGATTTATTAGACTATTTAGATGATCCTGAAACCAAGCATCATAGTCATAGATATAGTTTGAGGATGATGAGGTAAAGTGTGCGAGAAAAGTTTCTTCTTCTTGAGGATTAGAACGGCCATAAGGAATTTGTGCAATCAGACGACCGCGCAATTGATAGCTCCTTAGTAAATCAGACACTAAATTCCCTAACATGGAACGCATGCTTTCTAAGAATGATGTTATGTCCACAGTAGGTGTTGTTGGCGTGATATCATACACACGGGCATGGCCATTGAGTGCGCTTTCGCTGAGACTAACAGTTCCATAGTTATTATGCATATTCATCTCACTATTTGTGTTATGTACATTCATATGCTGTCGAAATCTACTTATAGAGTTATACGTTTTGCCACACCGAGAGCAGTATTGCATAAAGTTTTGTATGTTAGTTGAAGCGCTAGTTGTTGGCTTAGAAGTAGATCTATTTTGATTATTTGAATTTGACTCTGTTATGCTATCATTCGGTTTATTATTGCATACAAGTTTATGCCTCTTAAGATCATCCATCCTATTCGTCTTATATGGACACTTGCTACATTGATACGTTTTTCCTAACTTACAAAATTTTTCATGTCGTTGCAAATTGCCTATGAGAGTGAATATTTTTCCACACTTGGTACAGACAACCATGATTATTGATGAGGATTGAAATTAGCAAGCCCTTATATACATCTACCATCTAATGACGTCAGCGTCATCACCAGCCAATACCATATGTTCCGATCTGTTGTAAAGACAAAACACATACAATATCAACAATTATTTTTTTCAAAAAAGAAGAAAATAAAAGTTAAAGTAATGAAGTTACAGTTTGACACATTTAACAATACCACTATGGTAGAGTTTTAGGTGACTGCAGCTGTCACTGCAGCCACCCAAATCGTCCATCCTCGTAAGGCGCACTCTTCTGATGCCATTTTGGGAGCATTCGAGGTGCACAAGCGTTTCTTTGTTATGCTGTTGGCTGGTGGTTACTTGGGAGGCCAACAGGAGGTTTGATTGAGTAATATTTCTTAGAGACTCAATCAAACCTCTATTGTCCTCCTTCAACTTAGCCTCGCGGGCCTCAACCTCCTTTAGGCGCTCTTGGCAACGACGGAGTTGCACCTCAATGTCTTGTACCTCTTCTGCTGTCGCGTCGAGATCCACATTATACTGCCGAACAGGGAGAGCAGCTGGAGGTGCGGGCGCAGCAGCGTGAGGGGAAGGATCTGCGGCTGGGATCGGAGAGGAAGGAGCTGCGGCTGGGATGGCAGAGGAAGGAGCTGCAGCTGGGATCGGAGAGGAAGGAGCTGCGGCTGGGATCGAAGAGGAAGGAGCCAGAGTCATCATCGGTGATAATGGAAGGCGCACACTCCTGCTCGGAGAAGCCCGGATGTGGCTGAACGAGACTTCCTCCTGAGATGCACACATCGCGGAGTCCTGTAATCGAAAGAAACAATTGTTTATCATCTATTTAGCATTTTACCATTGATGAGATACAAAAGTGAATTTCTCTTACCTCCGGCTGGATTGTGACCTTCTGATCGGTTCCAACCTCTGTCTCACGGGGCAACGAGTCATTCTAAAAGATAAATCAATCTATTACAAACAAAAAACATATTTTAATAGAAAATTCTGTACTCATGCAGTTGACCAACTTTGATACTTACATTTGTAACAGGATCATCATCCTCATCGGAAGAAGATGTCGGGGAAGAAGTCGCTGACGACGTTTGCTCATCAGATGAAGTCGCTGACGAGGTTTCATCGTCCTCTGATGAGGACTCCCGAATAGGATACGGCTTTTCCTCATTATCTTCCACCGATGTACTGGTCGCTGGCGTCGAAAGGAAACTTCGATGCTTCCTGAGGGACAGCGATCGCACAACCTGCAGAGAAAAATAATATAACATGTTCGCAACTCATTGAGAAGCATACATGTTCTTGGAAATACTTCATGCATTGAGAAATATTATTGACAAATAACTAAACAATGACACTTACGGGACTAGGAAGACACATCTTCTCCGGTGTAGGCAAACGGGGTATACTGTTCACACCTGTAAACAGCTGAAGAAAAGAACATATTCAATTTCACATAAAGAGCTAATGAATAACTTTAATACTTACATTTCTCAAGCATTCAGCCGCTTTCTCCTCTTCAAAACTGACACAAGTCTGTTGAGGCAACTCACTCTGAAATGTTGTGACAATGTTGAAATACTTTTTACATGGTAGAATAATTAATGGAGTAAATGTATTCTCACATTTTTAGTGACGATCTTTTTCTGAATTAAGACCTTGGTCTTCTTAGGAGGAGGCATCTCATCATTATCCTGAAATGTTTAAACGATATATGTTTTTATGTATAATGGACCAATAATTAATTTATTCGGTTTTAAGAAGCTATCCTTTGAAGGTATTATGTATGATTGGCAGAACTCACTTCAAAATCACTTAAGGTGTCATCGATGAACTGTCGTGACTTGGGGGCTTTCTTTGGGACTCGGGACTTGACGGGTTTCTTTATTGCGGTAGGCTCCTCCACCTGTGAAAGGACACCTTCCATCGGCCTCTCCTTGTTGAATAATCGCTCCAACCTCCTCTTTTCAACCTTTGAGGTGAGGTTGATGCCCTTCCTCCCATTTTGCTGAGCACATGGCGTCTGCTTTTCAATGAATGCCTTAGAGGCTTCGGTATTTACCTTTTCATTGCTCCGTTTGTATGACTTGCAAGTTAGGCAATGAAGATATGTGCATTCACTTTTGAAGATACAGTTCTTGTGACCGCTCTTATTGGCATGTCGAACGGGTAATTGGCATGTTTCACAGAAGTGAAAAATTAGGCGCTGTCGTGCAAGACTCTCTTGTCGGACCATCTCTATAGAAAAAAGAAAAATTGATTATAGTTTTATCTTTTATTAAATGAGAACTCATTTATATATCATCAACAAAACTTTATGAAGTACTACCTTGATATTGAATAAATCTTAGAAATAATTGAAATCTGAAGTTGAAATTGAAACCGAAAGTCGAAAGTTTAATTTCCATTCGAAAACGGTTTGCTCATAAAAAGAGTTGAAATTTACAAGTAGCTGTCTTGAAATTATTTAATTTCGAAATTAATTCAATGAAATGAAAGTGAAATTTCGAAAATTTCAACCAATCCTCAATTTGTTTAATTAAACAAGCTTGAATTTTATACATCTGTTAGCAGATGACTGACTGAATATTTAAAATGGATGAAGGCTTTATTTAGGTATCTTTTATTTATAAACAAACTGTGAAGATCTTGTTGATTTAAATACACTTACATTTAAACTGATATATTCATGTCTCTCGCTCAATGACTTAATATAGGATGAAAAATAAAAAAAAACATGGTTAATAATATAACATAAAGTGTTCCTATCCTAAAAACCCAAGCTTCTATATTTAAAGCTATTTGGTTATAAAAACTTAATAATGTTCCTACTCCCGAATATCCTATAAAGTAGCACAACATGACAAAGAAACTCACTTGAGAATTGTAATAAGAACCGGAGAACGGAGGAACGAAGAACGACGTCTGCTATGGACACTGAATTATTTGAAAATGAGTGAAAATTCGTTGTGTGCAACTTCTTTATATATGAAATTGACAAAGCAACTATGAACAAAGACCTTATGACATCACATCCTGGACTTGGTACGGTCAAACAAAATTGATAACTCAAACAAGAATTGGAACAGCTGGTTTATTTTTAACCTTAGAAATGGAAGTGCCATCATATGTGTTGAAAGATTTCTACATGTAAACAGTAGAGTGAATTCAAAGTAATATGAACTGATAAACTGATGTATTATTTGATATACATGTTATTATTAATAGTCATATAATGATTCATATTTGAAGATATAAAACGTGTGATTTGAATAGAACATTAAATTTGAATTAAGCGCTAAATTTCGAAAATTAAAATTTCGCGCCAAAATGTGAATAATCAAATTCATAGACTTTTTTCGAAAATTTGAATTTCGCGCCAAAATTCAAATAATCAAATTAAAATACTAGGGTTAGGGTTAGGGTTAAGGCTAGGGTTAGGGTTAGGGTTAGGGCTAGGGTTAAGGTTAGGGTTAGGGTTAGGGTTAAGGTTAGGGTTAGGGTTAGGGAACCAAGAAGAGTATCTATGTCACCCGGAACCCATGGGTAGATTAATTTTCAAGTGTGCGAAGCGCCCGAGATATTTTCAGCCCCCCCCCGCCGTGTATGAAGTGTATGAAGGTCAAAGGTCAAGGTCAGGTCTAAGGTAAAGGTCAAGGTCAAGTGTAGAGGATTGTATATTATGGTCATTTTTAGTTGTAAAACTTTAACTTTGAAAATTTGTAAACTTAGTCATTTTTGTAAAAAAACTTGGAATTTTTTCAAGTTGCATACAGATGCATACAACTAGGATTTTTTCATCAAATGGGTACATACAACATATCATTCGAATGCTCTTTTCATGCTGATTCTAATGGTGTATTGTATGACACATGTATGACATATAACTAGAGAGCTACATGCCTTTAAAGAATGGGCTAAAAACTTAGTGAATTTAAAAATCTAACATTTGTCTGCTTGCATACAGTTGCATACAACTAGGATTTTCCGATCGAATAGGTACATACCTTATCTCATTCGAAAGGTCTTTTCATTCTCATTCTTATGGTGTCGTGTATGACACATGTATGATATCATCCTGGACTGCTACAAGCATTTTAAAATTAACAACATAACTGTTTCTTTAAAAGTTATATGTTCCTATTTATTTCAAGTTGAAGTCTTCATATTTGATTTTTTGTTTCAATTCAGTTATTGAACATCATTAATTGTAGATAGTTATTCCCCTTTCCCATTCAGACCTTAATTGAAGACCGATTTGTGAAATGATAAAACAAGTTTGTTCATATATACAAATGAATATTAAATGAAGAGATTAAGAAAAAAACACACTAAATATCATCAAGGTAAGGAAAGGGTACAAGTTTTTTCAAGTCCACTTGCACATGGATCCTGGTCTTTTTGGGCGCACAGGGACAGCGACGTGGTGTGTCAAGGTCGATGACCGAAAATTCGAGAGCGGTTGTGAGGTTCCGCTCGTTCGGCTCCATTCGCATGAAGACCCGTTTCGTGTGGTACTTTCTCGGCGCGTTCTTGACTTTGACCGTGACCCTTCCATAGAGTGGCGTTCGCATGGACTTCTTATTCATGTGACGCATCGTCTCGATTGATACGTCACTATCTTCATCACTCGAGTAGTCGGGCGATGCAGGGGCTTGGGTGAACACCACCGGCTCGTTTGGTGTTGTCGATCGCTCCATCGGAGATTGGGGAGGTGTATTGGTACGTTCCACTGGCGAAGTGGTACGATCAGCAGTACCGTTCTCAACTGCGGCTTTCTGTTTGCGATCCATTATGACTTGTAGATTTAAAATAATTGTAACTTGTAAACGTGAGGATTAGAACCTTTGATAAGAATTGGTACAAACCTCGGACTTATATACTTTTTAAACAAAGGAAATCCTAACAGCCAATCAGAGAGGTACCGAACTTCCCTAAAGAATATATATACTTATATAAAGGATGTCATTGTTCCAAACTGTTAAGTACTTATCCTCAACGTTCCATAACAAGAAGCATGTCCTCAAAGCCATTATTTTATTTTCAAAATGACAGCCAAGTCGTTATGGGAGGTCAGTTGGACATGACCATGCATCTCTCTTGCGGCTGCAAAGTGGCCCTATGGAAAACCTTGACTGTGTCAGCACTTCAAAGGCGGAGCGGACTACCGGTGAAGTGTCCGGTACACGAGTGTGACCATGACTTTAGTAACAATCAGACATTTCATGAATGGTGTGATGACTTCCTGAAGATCATGGAGTCGCCTGAGGGACGTGATCTGTACCCGTCATTTATTTTCACGCTTAAATTAAACTTACATTGTAAATCTCTTGTCTTTTCATTTTAAACATAGTTCTGGAATTGGTTTTCTTATTGGGGAGCAACTAAATCATAGCTGCACAGTAAAGTTTCACATCTAAATAGTGCTACATTTAAAAAAATTGTCACAATAGTCGCAATTGAGCAAACCCATTCAAAATCAAACAACGGACGTCTATCGGTACGTACCCAAGTGCTCAGAACCAAACCACACAAGTTCGATCATAGACGTTCCGAAACACAGTGTACTCAACTGAGTGTACCAAACACATGTACCTATCCAGTAAAACAGATCTCATACAAGTTCCTATTCATGACACTGAATTATACATGTACCTATCCGTGTACCTATCGATAACTAAATTATACATGTACCTATCCATGTACCTATCCATGTACCTATTGATAACACTAAATTTTACATGTACCTATCTATGTACCTATCCGTCGCAAGTAGGGCACAGTTTTCACTACTCACGAAGTATCTAAGGATTCATTGCTATATGAAAGTAGACTCCTTTGAATAGTGCATGGGATGCCAAATGCAACTCCCAAACATAGGAAAACAGCTGCAACATGAAAGTCGCAAAAATATCATCTCTATCGATGCCAAACTATTTTTACTTTCGGAGAACCACAAATACAGAATAACTTAATGTGTGCAGAATTGTGAAAGCATATTGTAAAACGAACTGAACAGGTGAAAAGTTGACACGAACATTAAATATAATTAAGGTGCGTTTATAGTCTGTGCGAATCCTCGACGCACAGCTGTGCGTTCATAATTTGATTGACATACGCACAGCTGTGCGTCAGAACTTCGCACAGCTGCGCGTCGGAAAATTCAAATTCATAGATATCATGCTTTTGTTGATTCTGACGCACAGCTGAAATCAGAAGTTCACTACCACTGAACTTCTATTCGACTATTCTGTGCGTCTATTCATTTTCTCTCTCATTTTGACATTGTACTGACTGGGAGTCGTACCGTCATCATGGAAGCTGAAGGTGATCAAATCAATGAAACTCTTTTCGAAGAACTTCTATTAATTCTGTGCGAAATTACCCATGCATTTGGACTGTGTCTTCGAAACGGCATCATGACATCGAGGCTGCCAATAATATCTGGCATGAAATATCTCAGAAATTGGGTAAAGATCCCGAAACATGTAAATCGCAGTGGAGAAGTCTTCGTGATACGTACAGGAAGAAGATCGAAAAAATCCCAAGTGGTTCTGGGAGGAGGAACTCCCGAAAATAGATTTGGTTCGAGAGCTTGAGCTTTATGAAGGATTCTTTTACGAGTCAATTAGCGTTTCACACTTCAAATATTCCCGAAGCAAGCCAATCAGACTCAAATGTAGAAACTGTAAACGAGGAAGTAGCACAATCTACAGATCATGAGAATTCCAGGGTATGTAACGACACGACCACTGCTGAGTTCTCAACAACAAGAAAAAGAAAGAAGAGTGATTTGGAATGAGAGCTTTTTGATGCTATCAGTATATGGAAGGATAAATGCAGAAATACTTCACTCGACGACGAAGATGAGACTTTTGGAAAATCCGTTTCGGCACAACTGCGAAAGTTACCATTCGGTATCAAAGAGCAAGCAAAATTGAATATTCAAAAGGTGAGTGCATTTACCCTAGTACTATTTTATAGTAGGACCTCGATTTAACGTTACATGTATTTTGATTTAAACTTATAGTTCGACCTCGATGTAACGTACATAGGTCTATATAAACTCGATATTTCGTATGAATGTTTTCAGCTAAAGTATAAAAGCGATGCGTTTTGCTAGCCTACTAAGTATAATCCTGTACGCAGGTCTATATAAACTCGATATTGCGTATGAATGTTTCAGCTAAAGTATAAAAGCGATGAGCTTTGGTAGCCTACTATAATCCTGCCATGAATACCGCAAATAGGTGTGATAGATTTTATACCCAAACTTAACCAATGATCAAAACTATGCGATAATTTGTCCTATATGTTGTAGACGTCAGTAGGTTAGTATTAAGTAATGTAGTATATGTAAGAAGTCAGAAATTATAATACTATTATACAAGTTTTGGTCAATATTGAGTTTTTTCTTTACAGGCAATCTTCGATGCTGAAGAAGCAGCTCTCAATCAGCAATGTGGTGGTGGAATGATTGTGGATTCGTTAGCTATGTGTCAATTGCCTTGATAAGATGTTTAAGCATTTATCAAAACGGATGAAAGTTTTGTTTATTGAGCAAAATAGGGAAGTAGGCCTAAGTTATAAGTTCTTCTGACGATAGATTTTGATGGGTTAGACCTAATTCGGGATTCATTGAAGAATCTTTAGGGAATGAAGGCTTAGAGTCGAGGGAAAATAGGTCTGTGTATTTCTGACATGAGCTAGGATGTATGCATATAGCCTGGCTAGGACATACATGTGTGCGTTTTGAGATAAAATTTAATATTTGAGAAGTACCAGTAGTGAAAACTGTGCCCTACTTGCGACGGATAGGTACATGGATAGGTACATGTAAAATTTAGTGTTATCAATAGGTACATGTATAATTTAGTTATCAATAGGTACATGGATAGGTACATGTATAATTCAGTGTCATGAATAGGAACTTGTATGAGATCTGTTTTACTGGATAGGTACATGTGTTTGGTACACTCGGTTGAGTACACTGTGTTTCGGAACGTCTATGATCGAACTTGTGTGGTTTGGTTCTGAGCACTTGGGTACGTACCGATAGACGTCCGTTGTTTGATTTTGAATGGGTTTGCTCAATTGCGACTATTGTGACAATTATTTTAAATGTAGCACTATTTAGATGTGAAACTTTACTGTGCAGCTATGATTTAGTTGCTCCCCAATAAGAAAACCAATTCCAGAACTATGTTTAAAATGAAAAGACAAGAGACTTACAATGTAAGTTTAATTTAAGCGTGAAAATAAATGACGGGTACAGATCACGTCCCTCAGGCGACTCCATGATCTTCTGGAAGTCATCACACCATTCATGAAATGTCTGATTGTTACTAAAGTCATGGTCACACTCGTGTACCGGACACTTCACCGGTAGTCCACTCCGCCTTTGAAGTGCTGACACAGTCAAGGTTTTCCATAGGGCCACTTTGCAGCCGCAAGAGAGATGCATGGTCATGTCCAACTGACCTCCCATAATGACTTGGCTGTCATTTTGAAAATAAAATAATGGCTTTGAGGACATGCTTCTTGTTATGGAACGTTGAGGATAAGTACTTAACAGTTTGGAACAATGACATCCTTTATATAGTTATATATATTCTTTAGGGAAGTTCGGTACCTCTCTGATTGGCTGTTAGGATTTCCTTTGTTTAAAAAGTATATAAGTCCGAGGTTTGTACCAATTCTTATCAAAGGTTCTAATCCTCACGTTTACAAGTTACAATTATTTTAAATCTACAAGTCATAATGGATCGCAAACAGAAAGCCGCAGTTGAGAACGGTACTGCTGATCGTACCACTTCGCCAGTGGAACGTACCAATACACCTCCCCAATCTCCGATGGAGCGATCGACAACACCAAACGAGCCGGTGGTGTTCACCCAAGCCCCTGCATCGCCCGACTACTCGAGTGATGAAGATAGTGACGCATCAATCGAGACGATGCGTCACATGAATAAGAAGTCCATGCGAACGCCACTCTATGGAAGGGTCACGGTCAAAGTCAAGAACGCGCCGAGAAAGTACCACACGAAACGGGTCTTCATGCGAATGGAGCCGAACGAGCGGAACCTCACAACCGCTCTCGAATTTTCGGTCATCGACCTTGACACACCACGTCGCTGTCCCTGTGCGCCCAAAAAGACCAGGATCCATGTGCAAGTGGACTTGAAAAAACTTGTACCCTTTCCTTACCTTGATGATATTTAGTGTGTTTTTTTCTTAATCTCTTCATTTAATATTCATTTGTATATATGAACAAACTTGTTTTATCATTTCACAAATCGGTCTTCAATTAAGGTCTGAATGGGAAAGGGGAATAACTATCTACAATTAATGATGTTCAATAACTGAATTGAAACAAAAAATCAAATATGAAGACTTCAACTTGAAATAAATAGGAACATATAACTTTTAAAGAAACAGTTATGTTGTTAATTTTAAAATGCTTGTAGCAGTCCAGGATGATATCATACATGTGTCATACACGACACCATAAGAATGAGAATGAAAAGACCTTTCGAATGAGATAAGGTATGTACCTATTCGATCGGAAAATCCTAGTTGTATGCAACTGTATGCAAGCAGACAAATGTTAGATTTTTAAATTCACTAAGTTTTTAGCCCATTCTTTAAAGGCATGTAGCTCTCTAGTTATATGTCATACATGTGTCATACAATACACCATTAGAATCAGCATGAAAAGAGCATTCGAATGATATGTTGTATGTACCCATTTGATGAAAAAATCCTAGTTGTATGCATCTGTATGCAACTTGAAAAAATTCCAAGTTTTTTACAAAAATGACTAAGTTTACAAATTTTCAAAGTTAAAGTTTTACAACTAAAAATGACCATAATATACAATCCTCTACACTTGACCTTGACCTTTACCTTAGACCTGACCTTGACCTTTGACCTTCATACACTTCATACACTTCATACACGGCGGGGGGGGGGGGCTGAAAATATCTCGGGCGCTTCGCGCACTTGAAAATTTATTTACCCATGGGTTCCGGGTGCCATATATACTTATCTTGCTTCCCTAACCCTAAACCTAACCCTAACCCTAACCCTAACCCTAAACCTAACCCTAAACCTAACCATAAACCTAACCCTAAACCTAACCCTAAACCTAACCCTAAACCTAACCCTAAACCTAACCCTTAACCCTAACCTAGTATTTTAATTTGATTATTTGAATTTTGGCGTGAAATTCAAATTTTCGAAAAAGTCTTTAAATCTGATTATTCGAATTTTGGCGCGAAATTTGAATTTTCGAAATTTAGCGCTTAATTCAAATTTTAATGTTCTATTCAAACCACACGTTTTATATCTTCAAATATGAATCATTATATGACTATTAATAATAACATGTATATCAAATAATATATCAGTTTATCAGTTCATATTACTTTGAATTCACTCTACTGTTTACATGTAGAAATCTTTCAACACATATTATGGCACTTCCATTTCTAAGGTTAAAAATAAACCAGCTTTTCCATTTCTTGTTTGAGTTATCAATTTTGTTTGACCGTACCAATTCCAGGATGTGATGTCATAAGGTCTTTGTTCATAGTTGCTTTGTCAATTTCATATATAAAGAAGTTGCACACAACGAATTTTCACTCATTTTCAAATAATTCAGTGTCCATAGCAGACGTCGTTCTTCGTTCCTCCGTTCTCCGGTTCTTATTACAATTCTCAAGTGAGTTTCTTTGTCATGTTGTGCTACTTTATAGGATATTCGGGAGTAGGAACATTATTAAGTTTTTATAACCAAATAGCTTTAAATATAGAAGCTTGGGTTTTAGGATAGGAACACTTTATGTTATATTATTAACCATGTTTTTTTTTATTTTTCATCCTATATTAAGTCATTGAGCGAGAGACATGAATATATCAGTTTAAATGTAAGTGTATTTGAATCAACAAGATTTTCACAGTTTGTAAATAAATAAAAAGATACCTAAATAAAGCCTTCATCCATTTTAAATATTCAGTCTGTCATCTGCTAACAGATGTATGAAATTCAAGCTTGTTTAATTAAACAAATTGAGGATTGGTTGAAATTTTCGAAATTTCACTTTCATTCTATTATATTAACTTCGAAATTATATAATTGTAAATCAGCTGTTTCCAAATTTCAACTCTTCTTATGAGCTAACCCTTTTCGAATAAATATCTAATTTTCGACTTTCGGTTTCAATTTCAACTGCAAATTTTATTTCTTTCTCAGATATCTCCAATATGAAAGTAGCACTTAATAGAGCTTTGTTGATGGTATATAAATGCGTTCTCGTTTACCAAGAGATAAAATTATAATCAATTTTTTTCCTGTTTAGAAATGGTCCGACATGAAAGTATTGCGCGACAACGGTTGATCTTCCATTATTGTGAAACATGCCGACTACCTGTTCGACATGCCAACAAGAGTGGTCACAAAGACTGCACATTCAAACAGGATTTCACATACCTCTATTGTTTAACCTGCAAGACATACGAGAGGAGCAACGACAAGGTAAACAGCGACTCAGCAAAGGCCTTCATTGCCAAACATACTCCCTGTGCCCAACAGAATGGCCGGAAAGGCATCAACCTTACCTCCAAGGTAGAGAAAAAGAAATTGGAGAGGCTTTTTAACAAGGAAAGGCCGACTGAAGGCGTGCTCTCATAGCTGGACGAGCCTGAGGCAAAGAAAGCCCCCAATTCCGAGCACCTAAGAAAGTCCCCAAGTCTCGAGAATTTATTGATGAGACTTTGAGTGATTTTGAGGTAAGTGCAGTCAATTCTAAATGCTAACTTGAACGGACAACCGACTCACAGTTCACAAAAAGTACTGCTTCCTTTACATTAAAATTAATTTGTTGTTAACACATTTCAGGACATGGTGATGCCCCCACCGAAGAAAGCCAAGGTGTTGGTGCAGAAGAAACTGGTCGTTCAAGATGTTAGATTCTATTTACTCAGGTTAGTAATCGTGTGCATAAATTAAATCAATATTTCATAAATATTTCAGTGTGAGGTGCCCCGACCGCTGAAAGTCAGTTTCGAAGACAATAATGCGGTGGAAAACTTGCGAAAGGTAAGAAATTAATTTGCTTATTACTTCTTAATGTGAAAATTGAACATGAATTTCTATTTTCAGCTGTTTCCAAGTGTCCAAAGGTATCCTGCAATACCTCGGTTGAATTCGCCGGAAAAGAAAACCATCTCAAGTCCCGAAAGTGTGATTTTCATGGTCTACGATTCGATATCAGACATTAATACCTGGAAAAAAACTTTACATGTATATAGTCTATGTCTATATTAATTCTCATTAATATCCTAATATCTATTTAGTTATAAAAACTTTATCACATTTTCGCTGCAGGCTGTACGATCTTTGTCCCTTAAAAGACATCAGCGGAGCTTTCTGTCTACGCCGGCGACCACCACATCTATAGAGGTTAACGAGGAGAGGCCCTACTCCATCCATGAATTATCGGGCGATTCCTCGTCATCTGATGACGACGTCTCCACCACGTCGTCTCCAACATCCTCATCCGATGACGATAATTCGGTTGCAAATGTAAGTTTAATGCTTAGATGACTGCATTAGCAGAGAATTTTTCCATTGTAATTTAGAAACCCACTTGAGTAAAAATTTATTAATCTACAATAGATCACTTTATCTTCTAGAATGATTCGATGGTTCTTTCGGAGGATGAAGGTGGATCCAATCGAGGAACAATCGAGCTGAAGGTATGTGAAATTCACATTTGGAGTTAATAAATGTCAACAAGTTAATTTTAATTTATGTCATTGAATTTACATAGTGTTAATTTTAATTTTGATAAATGTTAACAATTGCAAATAGTTCATAAACAATTGTTTCTTTTCGTTTACAGGACTCCGTGATGCATGCATCACAGGAGGTCTCCTTCAGCAACATCCGGGCATCCCCGAGCTGGAGTGTCTACCTGTCGCCGTCCCCAATGATCTGCTTGGCTCCATCATCCCCTGCACGTCTTCCCTTGCCGGTATCTCCTCCGAACCCATTACCGACGCCAGGTGCAGCTCCTTCCTCCCCGGTACTACTTCCCACAACACCTCCCCCAGTTGCAGCTCTACCAACGTCGGATGTGACGGCTCCTCTCCCAGTGCTGGATTATAACGTCGACTTGGACGCAACCTCGACAGAAGAGGATATGCAGACCAAGTTGCGTCTCTGCCAGGAGCGCCTACAGCAGGCAGAGGAGCGGGAGAAGAAAATGAAGGAGGAGCATAGAGGCTTAATTGAATCTGTGAGGAACCTAACACAATCCAATCTCCTGTTGGCCTCCCAGGTTTCAAACAGCCGTGTTCATGAAAAGGAGACTTTAATTCACATTGAGTGCATGAACAATGCAATAAGAAAAGTGAGACTGACTCACATGAACGATTACAGCGTCTGCGTAAAAGGATGCAATCATTTGAAGCTGAATCACAGCGGAATTGTAAAGTGTGCTTTAACTTTAACTTTTATCTTTCTTCATTTAGGAAAAAGAAATTATCAAACATGTTATGTTTTCTCTTTGCATCAGATCGGAACATATGGTATTGGCTGGTGATGACGCTGACGTCATTAGATGGTAGATGTATATAAGGGCTTGCTAATTTCAATCCTCATCAATAATCATGGTTGTCTGTACCAAGTGTGGAAAAGTATTCACTCTCATAGGCAATTTGCAACGACATGAAAAATTTTGTAAGTTAGGAAAAACGTATCAATGTAGCAAGTGTCCATATAAGACGAATAGGATGGATAATCTTAAGAGGCATAAACTTGTATGCAATAATAAACCGAATGATAGCATAACAGAGTCAAATTCAAATAATCAAAATAGATCTACTTCTAAGCCAACAACCAGCGCTTCAACTAACATACAAAACTTTATGCAATACTGCTCTCGGTGTGGCAAAACGTATAACTCTATAAGTAGATTTCGACAGCATATGAATGTACATAACACAAATAGTGAGATGAATATGCATAATAACTATGGAACTGTTAGTCTCAGCGAAAGCGCACTCAATAGCCATGCATGTGTGTATGATATCACGCCAACAACACCTACTGTGGACATAACATCATTCTTAGAAAGCATGCGTTCCATGTTAGGGAATTTAGTGTCTGACTTACTAAGGAGCTATCAATTGCGTGGTCGTCTGATTGCACAAATTCCTTATGGCCGTTCTAATCCTCAAGAAGAAGAAACTTTTCTCGCACACTTTACCTCATCATCCTCAAACTATATCTATGACTATGATGCTTGGTTTCAGGATCATCTAAATAGTCTAATAAATCATATTGAAGCCTTCACAAAAAAGGGTAGCAATTGGATTATAGATGATGTACAAAATATAGAGTTCAATGTAATAACAAGTCCAATACTGTCAGGTGGACAATCATTTCCTCTACCAAAGAAGTTAAAAAACTCTAAAGCTGTCATTAATGTTAATTCAAATGCAAATGATTGCTTCCTATATGCAGTTTTATCAATATTGCATTATAATGAAGTACCTTATTCAAGGAATGAAGTAAAATCATATAGTGAGTGGACATCTGAGCTAAATATGGAAGGCATTTCCACACCAGTATCAATCAAAGATATTCCAAAATTTGAGAAAAATAATGATATTAAAATTAACATTCACTTTTATGAAAATGGACTCAAAGGTTTTCGTTACAATAGTAACTTTACTGGTAGGCAAACGGTTAATATTTTGCTAATTCTAAACAATGGAGCAGCACACTATTGTGGAATTCCAAAGCTGTCAAGATTGTATAGGAGAACTTTAAAAAGACATAAATACTTCTGCGAAAGATGCACTCAGTCATTCCCATATAAAACAACACTAGAACGACACTTCCAGTTTTGTATTCGAGGAAAAGCACAAATAGAAAAAATGCCATCGGATCTAAAAGTACTAACAAGTAGCATGGAATATCAACTAAGTCCTCCTTTAGTAATTTATGCAGATATAGAGTGCTACATTGATAATAAAATACATAAACCTGCGGCCATTGGAGATTATCATGTCTGGCATAATGCCCTTCAATCAAAATTTGAAAACAAGTATTACCTCTCTGAGGGAGAAAATTGCATTATTGGTTTCTTGCATCACTTAGAAACTGTAGCCCAAGACTTATATGACAACCAATGTGCAACAACTAGGCAGCCAATGTCACTGTCAGCGGATGAAAAAGCACGCCATGAGAATGCAGAATGTTGCAACAAATGTAAATCGAAATTCAGCGATGAAGTCATAAAAGTACGTGATCATGATCATATCACCGGACGATATAGGCAAACATTATGTAGGAAATGCAATCTCCAGTTAAGACTTAACAGACGGGAGCTCCCCATATTTTTCCACAATTTTAAAAATTATGATAGGCACATCGTTTGCTATAAAGCGATTGGAAGAATGAAATCTTGGAAATTAGATGTTGTAGCAGCAACTGCTGAAAAATATATAACTTTATCCGCCAGTGTCCCTGTAAATGAATACAAAGGGAAGACAGTATACTTTAAACTAAAATTCTTAGACTCATATCAATTTCTAAGTGCATCCTTGAGTGAATTAGCCAAGGGCTTGCAAACGTATGAGCATGTAGAGACATTAAGGGTAGAATTTCCACAATTAAGTGATAATGTTTTATATCAGAAGGGAGTGTTTCCATATTCATACTTCAAAAACTTAAACACGTTGACGGAAGACTGTCTACCACCACAATTTGAATTCTATAATGATCTTACTCGTGAGCACTGTTCCGATAGTGAATATGAACACGCTAACAAGGCATGGATTGAATTTAATTGTAGCACATTTGGTGATTACATGCTGGCATATCTGAAGTTAGATGTTTTATTGTTGGCGGACATATTTGAAGTGTTTAGAGCATTGAGTCAACGTGAGGATAAAGTCGACCCTGTACATTTTGTCAGTCTCCCACATCTTAGCTTTACCTCAGCACTAAATTTCTCTTCCAATGATTCCCCACACTACATACAAGATGAAAATATGTACAATCTATTTGAACGAGGAATTAGAGGGGGTATGACTTTCACCAACATTCACCGAGCGCGTGCACGCATTGAAGAATTAGGAAATAATACACATGAAAGTCGACATTTGACCTACTTAGATGTTAATAACCTTTGCGGTTCTTCACTCAGTAGAAATCTACCCCACTCAAATTTCAAATGGTTGAATGAAAGGGAATTAGATAATTTTTCAAATGAAGAAAATGTTCAAAATATAGATGATGATGGTGAAATCGGCTACATTTTTGATTTAGATTTAGAGTATCCTGCAGCCATTCATGATGACACTGCCGATTTCCCATTAGCTCCAGAAATGCAGATGATTGAAAAGAGAATGTTTTCACACTATATGAAAAATCTATATGAAAAAGTAAGACCAAATGCACATTTTTCTTCTATCAAGAAACTTCTGCTCCATCAATTTGATAGGGAAAATTATGTAGTCCACTACTCAATTTTAAAATTTTACTTGACCATGGGCATGAGAATCAAGAAGATTCATAGTGGCATAAAATTCACACAAAAGCCTTGGTTAAAAACATACATTGATATGAACTCTCAAAAGAGGGCTCAATCAAACACTGACTTCGAAAAGTCATTCTACAAATTGAAAAATAATTCTTTATATGGTAAAACAATGGAAAATGTAAGGAGAAGGAAAAAATTTAAACTAGTCAACAATGAGAAACAACTACTGAAATTGTCAAATCATCCTCTCTATGTTCAACATAAAATATTTGATGAAGATCTGGTTGGTATGGAAATGTACAAACCTTCAATATTTTTAAATAAATTAATATATGTTGGTCAAGCAGTACTTGACTATAGTAAGTTGGAAATGTATCAATTATATTACAATGATCTAAAAGGGTGTCCACTGATAAATAGAACGCGGCTTTGTGGAGGTGATACCGACAGTTTCTTCCTATGTTTATATACATCACCATCTGTCCGTCCGGAAGATATACTTCTATACTTCGGTGAAAAGTTTGACTCTTCAAACTATGATAGTCATCACCGACTATACTCAACTACAAACAAAGCTAGATTAGGTTGTTTTAAGGATGAGTGTGCTGGAAAGTTGCTTGAGGAAATGATCCTACTAAAACCGAAAATGTATTCAATGAAATATCTAGACACTACGAATCATAGCATCAAACGTGCAAAAGGAATTCAGAGAGCAGCAGTTAAAAAATTGAAACATGATGACTATAGGAGTGTCTATTATAGTGAGAATGATACAACTGAAGATATGACAATTATAAATTCAAAAAATCACATAGTTAGCACAAAATCATTTAGGAAGCGAGGTCTTTCACTTTGGGAGGATAAGCGCTGTTGGCTGGATAAAAATTTATCATTACCATATGGACACTACAGCCTAGGTCTTCCCCCACCGTCGAAGAGAAGGAGATGCCTTCCTGTCACAGATGATGTAGAATAAGTCTAAATAAAAACAATATAATATTCCACTTGTAATAGATCTTGCGATTGCTGCATCTTCCGACATGTAGCAACACTTACTAATACATAAGTAGTCTTACTAAAATTGAAATTTCTACATCTTTCCGATATGTAGAAATGATTACTAATAAATAGGTAGTCCTAATGTGAATGAATATGTAAAGAATTTGTACTCAACATCATTCCGATATGTTGAGCTAATAAAATAACAAACTTTAGGCAAACATTAAACCTAAATTTGAAACATAGCTTTCGGAACATGCCTCATTACATTAGAACATGGAAACTTAGTGACGTTCAAAACGTTCACATAACAAATTCTAAAAGAATAGCATTTCGTCATTCAATAGCAAATAGTGATCGAAAACATCGTGGCGTTTGCATTAGTATTGACTCATTGCCTTCACTGAAAGACTTTGCGGATCTCATTGACAACCATAGACTCGGATCAAGATTCCTCTCGATGACCAGGTATGGATAAAGTGTGATTCATCAGTCAAACTATACGTCTGTTCATCCAAAACGTGAAGATGTTGAATATCGATTTTTTCGTTTCAGTGACGTCACATGGGAAACCTTTACAAGGGAGATACTAACACAGATAACGTCATTCATTAAAGATGGAGGACATCAAACGGTTGGAAGTTGTAAATCGGATGTTAACTACAAAAGCAAAGTCAAAACTCAATCTACAAGAGATCGAGAGGAATATACCCAACCGAAAACAATGGTTACTGATAAAACGCAAATTGAAGCCGACAACGAGCTTACATCTTGGAAGACCCTCAATGTTAACATGGAGGATTCAGAGGAAGGATAGATCTCTCACTATCCTATTCTTTCCAAATGGAACAATCCATGTATTGGAAGGGTCATGGAGGGTGATCTCTCATATCTACACTTAACTTTGGAACATTTACTTGGTGATTCATTATCTGATTGGAAAGTGAAGACAATGACCGTGTTATGTGAATTACACTATCACTATGATTTCCGTAAAGTTACATCATCACATAATCTAACTTATGAAGTGGAGCTATTTCCAGCAGCTCAATTGACTAACTGGCATCCATATCATGTTCATGTGTTCCATAATGGAAAGATTGTGATAACAGGCATTAAAGACATAAGTGATGTGCCTCCCATCATATGTGATTTGAAAAAATGTTTCATGAAAACCAAATTGTAGATTTTGTATATATGTGAATAGATAATGGAATATAAACATATTTTTTGTTTTCCTTATAAACCCTTGTTTTGGAAAAAAGAGAGCAAGTTAATGATACAACATAAAACTTTATTTCAAAACTGTTTCAACATGTTTAGTAAGAATTACATCATTTTTGTCACAGTTTTTTGAAAATAGTTCTAAAGCACTTTTACAGTTATTTTTCAATGGTCTCTCGTTGACAAAATAGAGTACATAGCCACCGCACATTAGAGATGTATTACTTTGAAGTGGGAACGATGTCACTTTCCTAACAGTCCAGGAGAACCTGTTCATCCATAATGCGATATCATGTAAACGAGGTTGATTAAGAAAGTCAAAATATTCGGCCACTTTATAACGATTGATGTATACAGCAATCCAATGTTTTCCGGGAAGATTGTTGGTATCCGTATTGATGATAAGCGAACAAGGATAGAAAGGAATTGAATCAGGTAAATTATCTCTAGAAAAGACATTGAGAAATATTGTCTTGGAGTAGGGATGAGCTTTCCTCATTTTCCTCAAGATTTCTATGTTGCTTAAGTTACTCATCTGTGATGGCTGACAGTCACGTCTCTCATTCTTGTTATCTCAACTTTGCTATCATAGATAGCATAAATGAGACAAGTAATTGTTTTCTTCAAAGGTGACTCAAATGATACCTCCAGTCGTAGATTTCCAGGCTTTGTAACTCCTACGCTTTCACCACCTAGATCTGCATCTGCTGTGTGGTTGTACATAATGAAGAAGTAGCCATTCTTGTACATATCCATTGTAAATCCATTTGAATCGTCTGTATTAAACATGTTGAGGGCGGTGAAAGTAGAACCATATTCACGTGCGAATTTGCCATCTTTGAAATTAGGCTCATATGCTTTGCAAGATACAAATTTCCCATCCTGATAGAGTGCTAGTTTGCTAACATTAAAGTGTTGGAAATTGAATGGATTCTTTTCAAAAGCACCAATGAATGCCTCATTTTCCACAAATGTGATATACACCGCCTTTGGCATTGCAGTGGGAAAAAGATTTGGGTAGGCATGTGAGGATGATCCCGCACCAATTGTGAAGTTTGTCAACACACTCTGATTAACTGGATATATTGCATTGTTTTTCCTCAATCCTGTCGCATGCTCGTTGATGACTGACGGGTTCATTGTTACTCGCTTTACATTGAGCACGGCATTACTTATGTTGACTTGATAGTTTGTAGCTCCAAAAGCCATTAACGCGAACTCAGGATTTGCACGAATAAATTTTATTTGCATTTTAACCTGTGATAGCAGATATCTAGATTGACGAAGGAAATCAAGATAGACGGGTCCTTTCAAGTATAATTCCTTTGAATCCGCTGTCAATTCCATTCGTCTTTTCAACCCTGTATTTGAGACATCATCAAATTTCCCTTGCTGATCATCATACCAGCTGGCAACTTGCAAGTGTGACTGTTTAGCTTGCTTTTGAAATTGAGTCATTGTATGTATATATGCTCCATATGGATATGCTCGATCCCCTCCTTCAATCTGTTTGTCATTCAATATTAGATACACATCTGAAAACAGACTGGCAATAGGAAGATTTGCTAATCCCACTTTATCCTTGGATGAATCGATATTTGTACCATCAGTCTTCTTAATTTGTATACACAACTCTAAATCAATGGATTGACAGTCAATATAATCTTGAGGATTGGCAGGTATATCAAACGGAATAGGCTGCTGGTTACCATCGATATTTGTTGTGGGGACTATGTCTACAATTGTTGAGGAGATGATGTCTGTCTGATGAGGGGGAGAATCGAAGAAACACAAAGCCGAATTGATACTCTGCATCGTATTAGCTTTACAAATATGTTGTCTTCCTTCGTTTTGACTTGTTTCTAGTCGCTGTGGAATTTCGTTTGCGCTTTCTTGTTTTCACTCGACGTCTAGATTTAGAACGTGCTGCACTAGTCGGCTTTTTACTTTTTCTGCGTCTTTGCTTAGTAACTCGACCGGATCCAACTTGTCTTGACTTCCTACGCTCCTTCCGAACTGTACGTCTCGTCTTTGTTCAATCATCTAATGCGTCTATGGCAGATTGCTGCGCGCGCATTTTCATAGATTCACCGATATCCTCACCTTGAAGCGCATCAGCTGCAACATTTGCACCAAAATCTAAAGCCCTGCTTCCAACACGCTTCATGATTGGTACGCCATACTTTTTGAGTGTTGGAAGAACCATACGTCTTAGTGCACCAAATATGCCTCCTCCAACTTGTCGTCTACCTCCAACAAACACGGGATAACCGCTCTGATATGATGGTCTACTGTAAATGCCTGTCATTATGACTATTGAATAACTATGGAAGTCACAATAGCGTAAAGCCTTATTCTCGTGACCTAATATGTAGGGTCAAAGCAGTAACACCACCACAGAACGGTACTACTTCTCCTGCGTCATCATGAACTGATATGTCAATTCTATTGATGAAATTTCGGCTGATTGGTAGATACATTGTGTTAAAAAATTCTCGATTGATTAGTTGCTTCCTTACGGATGAGAGAGGAAATGTGCGCAGAAGTGGGGCCTCAATGTCGCCAACCCTTGTATATTTAATAATGTTACAATAGACGTATAAGTTACTTATATCACGCTCTAGTGATGGGGCTGTATCGCCTATTGATGTGCCTTCATAAATAATTGATTTTGAGAATCCCAATGTGGTCGTTAACACGCTATCCAGCTTGATAAGAGAGTTCTTCCCTACCTTTACAATCATGCGTTTCTTATGTGGGTCATAAGAAAAGTGATATTCATCTGCATCAAGGTAATCTACACCAAACTCATTTAACTTTGTACACAATTCAGATGGCTTTTTCAAGCTTTCAATGTTCAAATTGACTGTTTTTACAAGTTCACTGGAAGTAGACAATTCATCACCCAATATGTCTTCGCTGTATACGTGGATATCCCATGAAGCATTTGTTGATGCTTTGAGTTTAGAAGAGGACAATTGAACCTTGAATGTATCATTTAATTCTGTCAACCAAGGTGCGCTTTCAAGGCCCTTAAACATCCCAATCATTTCAGATCCGAATTCAATAACAGCGGACTCAAACTTTTCCAATGGTGTCTTTTTAGTAAAAACAATAAATTCTGCCTCCGTTTCAACAGTAAATAAAGTTACTTTCTCTTTCTTATATTCACAAGTCATTAACGTTTCTGGCACTGATCCTTGAAACTTTCTTGCAAAGTCTTCAACACTTCTAATGACCTCAAATTTATTTTTTACTCGGATGCTCCTTTTTTGTAATGCATACAATGGCACAATTCTACATTGAAAATCAGTGACTTTCCTCTCCGAATTCCACCCACGTCCATTGTACCAATACCTTGATGAGAAAGTTGTTCTGGAATACCCAAAAGTATGACTCAAATCCTTACCTAATACAAGAAGAACATGCTTCCCTTCCTTCATCAATTTTGTTGACCCCTTTATGACTGGTTTGTAGAATTTATTCAAAGTCAGCTTGAAGAGATCATTTATTCGTTCAAACATTCTACCGATTTCCTTTTCTGTATCTTGCAAGCTCATTGTGGGAACTTTAGAATCAAATGTTGATGTTGCAAATGCCTTTTGAATTTTAATCATGTTTTGGACAGATGGTAAAGATGTTGAAAAAGGATGTAAAGTTAGATGATGAAAAGCCCATGTACCATGTAGACTATTTTGAAATATGCGAAAGCAATTATCCTTCTCTCGCACTTCTTTATGTAATTCAAAATAGTTGTTCTTTAGCAAACTGATATCGTTGTAATAAGTAATTTCAGTTAGAGCAACTTCATGGGGTCCATGCAGAGTAATTGGATTAGCGAATTCAACAGAGTAGAGAGATGGTTTGTTACTTGGGAATATCTTGGGGTTGCTATTGCTTGGAAGAATGATATTGAAGTTAGTAGACATGTTAAAGTCATATATGGAAGAAGTCACATGCTATATTAGCTTAAAAGTTACGAGTGTCTCCCATCTCCGCATTTTGTAGATCCTGGTGCGTTATCCAGCTATTGAATGAATCAGGATATCCTTTCCATTTAACTAGATATTTCCTTTGATTGCCATGACATTTCCTCCTAATTATTTTGTCAATCATATACACCTCTTCACTTCTGTCTACTACTTGCAATTCATAAGAGTAAAATTTTCCTTCAATTGGATTGCCATGGTAATCTATTAATTTATACATGGTGGGTCTAAATTTTGTATTTACTTCATCCACAAAAAACTCTTCTTCAGTCCAATTAGGTAGATACCCCTTCTAAAATGTAGACTTAACCTTTGAAATCCAAACTCTATCACCAACATTAATTTTCTTTTCATTGGAAATGTTTTTCGCTTTCTTATCATACAATCGAAGCCATACATCCATCGCATTATCTGGGGTAACATCAACTGGTTTCATCTTAATGATTCGATGGTAGCTTTCATTGTAATTCTTAACAAATTTCTGCAGCTCACCTACCCAAACGTGTATTTTTTGCAGTGAAATAGCGCCATATTTTTGTCTTCAGTGTGCGATTGAACCTCTCAACCATGGCAGCTTTATAAGCACTTTTGACACTAAACAATTCCACATTATGACTTTTGAGGAGACTTCAAACATGAGAGTTTTCGAATTCCTTCCCTTGATCGGTCTGTATTCTTTGCGGAACACGCCCCTCATCGAAAATGCTCTGAAAAGCCGCTTCAACTTCTGGTCCTCGTTTAGATTTCAGCGCACGTGCCCAAGCATAGCGAGATAAAATATCTATTACGGTTAAGATGTATTTATAGCCATCATTGTACTGTGATATGTGTTGCATGTCAGCCAAGTCCGCTTGCCATTGACTATCTATATTGTTAACAACATATTTTCTTGTTGGAAACCGCTTTCTCGCATTTTTGTGAAGAGTGTAACTCGGTTGACTCCTCAACCACTTCTTGACTTTCTCTATTCCCACACCTGCTGCACGAGCTAGAACCTCCGGACGACTGAAATTTGCGGGATGATTTAAGTCGTAATAAATCTTTCTGAGTTTCACTGCTGTACTCATCGTCTTTGTTCTGATTTGCACGTGTATTACTCGCACAGCAACTGCTAACACAATTGATGTCAACCTCTATGCCCCCTTTTTTTACCTTCGAGCGCAGATTTCAAACAACAGCAAAATTTTTGTAACGACATGATATGAGAGAGGCAAGGCTTAATTCATATTTGCTTAATATTTACTATACTCCTTCGCAACACGCATTGAGCGCCTAGTAGCTCTTTTTGGTTGCAGATCATCGGGATCATGAAGCTCTCGCTTGACCGCCATCGTGGGTGTTTTACTCTTTGATCCATCCTGTAAGTGACCCTTATCCAATTCATTCACAGTCGGTCCTCCAATAATATTGTAAGGTACATTTTGATCAGATAAAATTTTCTGAAAATATGTCCACCCTTGTGGTGCACCTAGTTTTCGCCTTACATCTCTGACAGCATATTGTAGAAGGTCATCTATGTCACTATTTCTAATAACATCACCAGTTGTTTCATCTATTATCTCCCCTCTCTCATTGAACTTCACATGTGGATCAATGAAGTCAAATAATCGCTCAGCGCGCACACGATATGGTCGAGGTGTTGACAAGGTTATAAATCGTCGCAACTTGTCACGAATCTGTCGCCTCTCATCAATGTTTTCAGCTGCTAACTGCATTCGTCGATAGGGATCCTTAATCTTTTGAATTTCCATATCCTTTTGTGTTAGTTCCTTAAGTTGATTCGTAATAGGTTGATCTATATTTTTGACTTCCTGCGCACTTTGTAATGTAGTCAATTGTACATACTCCTCTTGAGGAATGACTACCATCTTTGAATACGACATGTTTGAAAATAATAAGGCAACAAAGTACATTGCTTAAAACTAACTGTGAACCGAGAAAACTGTCATTGGTTCAGCGGAATTAGGTATGATATTTGTTCGAAATCGAAGTCGTTCCGGACATTCCTGGGTTAGATCAATAAATAGATAACCATGTGGTTTCTTTGTTACATCTTCATATATTTTTGAAAGTACTTTAGGTTGTTGAGGTAATATCTGTCTACTGAGATGATGTATCTGACTGCTATCTCTTGGATTTTTAAATATTGCCAAATAATGTGTATTCAAAATTCTAGTTCTTTGCTCTTTCCCTCCATCGAAGATGTTTTGGGTGATGTAGATAATAAAAGCTTCCCTATGATGTGCAGTTTGAATGAACATTTCAGTTACATCCTTTGAAGATTTGCTTTCTCGTAATAGATCATCTAATACTAGTAAGTCACCTGCTTTGATATCCTCAGTTGATGGCAACCCTTGCTTCACCTCATAACCTTTCTGGCGAAGTGCAGAATGTAGTTGTGGTTGAAATATTCCATAATACCATTTGACTCTCTTAATTTCCTTGTTAAACATTTCATTTCTATATTGTAGCAATTCAGTTACAAATGTAGTTTTACCGGACTGACTTGGTCCAGGACACACATTGTGCGATCAGTGAATAGACGAAAATCTGTCATCTTGTAATTCCATTAACATTAAACTCATCATCCCGCAAATTTTGCTTAGAACAACAAAACAGACACATGTTCCAGATCACGTTTATTTACATTTAGAATAGAAACTTTTAAGTTACATTTACAAATTAAAATATTTACAAATTAAAACATTTGTGTTTCCTCATCACAATTAGGATTATAGAAAGTTTTCAAGTCAGCATCTTGGCGCTTCAAATTCAATTTAGGATTCCAATCTTTAGATTTCCGCCCTCGCTTTTTGCTCTCTTCCTTCCCATCACTTGAAGCAGTCTTATCAATGTTAATTAAACATTTATCAATTGGTAGTGGTTCATGGACTAGTTGAAGAACCTTCATTTGTAAAGATGCGACTTTACCAGTCGAACCATGTGAGCCAATATAAAGTCCGGTAACGTGCACTAAGCCCATATAGCGGCCCCGTTTGAGATCCTTACATTCCATCGCGTTTGTAAAGAGATCGAATGCTTGAAAATGATCCGATAGTTTTAAAAACAGTGTATCGAATTCCGGCAATTCCTTATAACCAACTCCTTCCTCTAATGCCTTTCTCCAATGAGTGGGAGCACTTTCAGGCAGCTCAACACATTCTTTCGCGAAAGAGTCAATAGTTTTAAGAATCACCTGTTGCCATTTTGGAAAAGTCACTCGCATTTGTCTCATATTGCTATACCCTGATGTAGACATACCATTACTGTGGAAGAATGGAACTTGAAGATAAAAGCCATCATCACCATAATTCAAGGTTTGAAAGTAGAATGTATTTCCAATCCCTTGCACCTTTCGTGTCGGACGAAGCTTCAAGAGATCTTGCTCAAAAAGCGTCACCTTCCTCTCTGATTGTATACATTTTCTGAGTCATGTTTCAACAAGTACTAATTCGGAGCTTTCAACCAGCGCAAATGAATTGTCACTTGAAAGTGGTAAAATATCATTAAAGCGTCTTCCTTATATACACCTATATATGACTCATCAATCAAAGCGATGACGTTTCACTTTATGATTCGCTAACCTTATATGAACATTGCAGCAGTTGCTGCAATCCTTCCAAGCGGACTATTGATTACACCATTAATACTGTTTCCAATATCATTTAACATACTTAGAAACCCACCACCACCGCGCTGAATTAAGTTTCGCCTTTTCTTATCACTACTCCTTGGATTTGAAAACTTTTTTATGCTATTCAAAGAGCCAGCATTCAACAGAGGCTTGTAAATAGGTAGACATTTGTGTATTGCAAAAGCTAAATCACGAATGAAATCATCACTTGAATTTTGAATCAATTTACACTTCTTCTTATTATCATGTATCCTGTTTAACTTTCGCAACGCCTTTTTAAACTGACTTGAAGGTTTGAAGGACCGTTTCGATTGACGAGAAGATGCCTTCCGTTTTACAGACATTTTTATTCTAATATGGAAATAGATAATACAATTACAATTTTTGCTTAGTACTTACAACATTATACACAAAAGTTTACAAACATTCACACATAGTTCGTTGCTGGTACTTATAAAATTACATAAAACACTTAACAAGTTGTAGAGGGAAACTGATATACACTCACATCGGCTAGAGTCTGATTTGTAGCAGTTATGAGCTGCTCAATGTCTTTCATTAGATGTTTTGAAATTGGACAGCACATACAGCAGGGCTTTGAATGGAAAGTCTTTAAAATATTGGAATAGTATGCCCGCAAACTGATTACCTCAGAATGTCCTTGAGCAGCCACATTGATGCTTACTGATGGCGGTCCACTGAATAAGTCCAATTTACATTTGTCACCCTTCTCGTCATAGTAGCTGGAGGTGATAATGTCATGGAGACATGTGTTGAGTTTCCGTTAGATACTGGTGCACCAACAGCGAGAGTATTCCGGTACAATCTCCGTTTGAGCTAGTGGGCGAAATACTTCATTGAGCCAAAATCTTGCAACTCGTGTAAGAGCGTTGTTCATGACTCTCATCAACATTCTCTGCACCACAACGTCCTCTCCGCAGCGGAAATACTTCACTATTTCCTCCATCAGATCCACCAAATCCGCTTTATAGCCAGTTATATTCACGGCAGAATAAAATATATTGCCGGTGAAGAGTTGACTTCGGTAAATTATTGAAATGGGAATGTTGGTAGTGAACGACATGCTGATTGACATTGTATTAGCCTCAAATTATGCTTGAAATAGAACGGTACAATGTCCTCCTTATATAGAAAAGTCAAACAAAGACACAATAGTGACCAATCACAGACCTGCATGATGACTCATCATGCACGATATACAGTGACTGTTGAAGATATTTCTTCATCACAAAGGGGACAAGATGAAGTTTCAAAGGGTACATAACATGTAGAACACATAACGCTATGAGAACATGGCAAAAAGAGAAGGGATCGTTCCTGTTTAAAACATTTAACGCAGTTCCGTTCACATAATAATTTAAATGTCTCTTCTTCTAATTTCCTTCTGAAGTCACTTTTATTGGAAGAACGTTTTATTAAAACACTGTCAGATGTCTCCTTCTTTCCATATCGTTCCAATTTGATCCTCCTAATTTCACTATCATTGCAGTGTAGCATGGAGAAATCCTCTATCCACCTACGATCCAAATTGTGATTCATAGTATGCTCATCTAGATCCATTAGTCGATCAACTAAATCACCACCGTTGATATTTTCACTGAGATTTGTTACAGTTTCTATAGCTTTGAACGAATATCCAAGGTCTCTTGCGACAACCCACGACGTTGGGATACTAGTCATCATTATGTATGTCATCAAACAACTATCTCATATTTATAGCTTAGTTTGTCTACGTAAAAGGAAAATCAATGTGTCATCTTGATTACAATGGTTTCAATAGTCACAATAGTCGCAATTGAGCAAACCCATTCAAAATCAAACAACGGACGTCTATCGGTACGTACCCAAGTGCTCAGAACCAAACCACACAAGTTCGATCATAGACGTTCCGAAACACAGTGTACTCAACCGAGTGTACCAAACACATGTACCTATCCAGTAAAACAGATCTCATACAAGTTCCTATTCATAACACTGAATTATACATGTACCTATCCATGTACCTATTGATAACTAAATTATACATGTACCTATCCATGTACCTATTGATAACACTAAATTTTACATGTACCTATCCATGTACCTATCCCTCTCAAGTAGGGCACAGTTTTCACTACTAGTACCTACCGATACGTAGTTAGGGGGATGATTCATTTAAAATCATACAGGATGGAAAGATTTAAAGAGTAGCCTACTGAATCAGCTTATGCATTTTCGTTATACAATATAGGTCCTACAGCTTGTTACCTATCCTAAGCTTAGTAGGCCTAAATATAAGCTTATATAAGCTATTTTCTTTCATTTAATTTCTGTGATCATCAACTCCCTTGATCATAAATATCTCTCATTTAACTCCCTTGATTATAAATATGAAGAACAAAAACAATGTATCGATGCACTGTATACTTGTCATGCTTGAACATAAAAGCTTAGGCTACATGTAAATACACCTTTACAATAAGAAAAGGCCTATAAACATGTGAATTATGGGTTGAGGTTATTGTTGATGAGGAAAGAGCCTACCACGGTTCACGATTGCATCCTGCCAAGGTACAGCACCAGAACCGCAGAAGTATGTAGAGAATGCTTGACGAACATTAGCTGCAGATGAAACAAAATTACTGCTCCCCTGCTGTTCCAGCGGAGATATAGATGAAATGCTTTCGTTGCGCCATTCACCAGGAATTAAACCGTCCGAAGTTTCATGATCAAAATCAGATGGCTTGCAATAGCGGTCAAACGAAGTATTGGCTCTTGCAGTTTTCCTCACGAAATTATGCAGTACCACGATTGCTCTTACTATCACAACGCCGTGATCCGGAGTAACTTCAAGTGTCTGTCTCACAACACGCCATTTCAGCGCGAGAATGCCAAACGCATTTTCTGAAATTCGTCTCGCACGACTTAGTCGATAGTTGAAGACCTTTTTCCTGTAATCATTGAGACCTTGGCGAGGATAGGGCTTCATGATATTATTTCGCAAGGGAAAAGCGTCATCTGCAACGAATACAAGTGGTAACTTTTCCGTAGAATTTAGCAACTCTTTTTCCTTGTCAAGAGGGATTGAGGAAGAGTTATTTTCGAAGCATTTACCGAAGGAAGAACGTGTGAAGATTCCACCATCACTCTCTCTTCCCGGTGCACCAATGTCAATCACAGTAAAACAATAGTTTGCGTCTACGCAAGCTAGCAGCACGATTGAGTGAAAGTTTTTGTAATTATAGAATTCACTGCCACGATTAGCTGGACATTTCAAAGCAATATGTTTACCGTCAATGGCCCCTATACAATTAGGGAAATTCCATTTGGTGCTAAACTCGGAGGAGATATGGTTCCACTGTTCTTCATTCGGGAAAGCCAAATATTTCTGTTTTAAAACAAACCATAGGGCATCAAAAACTTCATAAACAATTCCCATTACCGTAGACTTGTGCATCCTGTAGCTGTGAGCCAACGCCGTAAAGGAAATGCCACTTGCGAGGAATCGGAGTGTAATAGCAAAACGTATTATAGGTTTGATCGGAAGAGCATGATTTTGTCCGTGCGTTATAAGCGGTTCAATCAGTTTTAATAGTTCGTCAAATTCACTTTTTGACATGCGGAAATATTCAACGTGCTTCTCGTCGTCCATAGAGCGCTTATCATAGACTAACTTCTTCTCCTTGTTCACTTCTTTTCAGGTTCAATGGTCTTACATACCATTTTCTTGGACTATTTTTGTTGATAAGATACAATCCGGTAGAAATTAGTGGAATAAAATCGTGCAAGTCAGACATCACTCTATATACAAGTGTTGACGTTCAGCTGTGCGTTCACTATAAACACCTCAATAGTCGACGCGCAGTGAGTCACAATTTCTCGTGTTCGAATTTCAAATCACTGTGCGTCGATATTTTTTCACTTCAAGTTGGATTCCACTGTGCGTCGGACAAACGCACAGACTATAAATGCACCTTTACACCACACAACCGCGTTCAGGAAGAGCACAATCGGTAAGAAAAGTTATCATACGAAAAGGAGACGGATAACCACCGTAAAGCCAACGTTTGGTTCAGTCAGCCCCATCTCAGACAAAAAACACCAAATTTATACAAGGTTCAAAGACTGAATATTCTGCTTGTTGAAATTTTGGAAACAGCTTGTAGCTCATCCTCAAACAAAAAATCGGACGCTTTCTGCACATAAGATATGAGCTATCAAAGAAACTTTTTACTCATCATAGATATCTTTAGCATAGTACATGCAGTAGGTAGAATGTCGACTTAAAAACATGTCGACTGGAAAATTCAATATTCCGCTTTTCGCGGAGATAACGTTCCTGTGATCTAAAAAATATTTGATCGATTTCTAAAAAGCTAAATGTTTGCAAATTATTCCTGTGCTTAGATATTAGCGATTTGGTGCCTCTATATATGTTGTATTTTATTAATTTAATAGCTGTTGTTCTCTCTAGTCTTGGCATCATTCTTATTCGCTTATAATTGTGATGCTAATTGTGAAATCTGCAGAAATTTAGCATTATTATCATTTTTAGCAATCTAAAAGAGACCGGGCGGCGCTGTGGCCGTGTGGTGAATGTTCGCTCTGCGTCCGGGAGAGCATGGTTAAAACCTTGGACGGGTCAAACCTAAGGCTTTTAAAATAGGTACACTCTGCATTCTTGATAAACACTCAGCACAGAAAGAATGAGAGTGGCATCAATAACAACTCGACCGCATGGAAGAAAGGTTCCGTGCCCAATGTGCTTCCGATTCTAGGCAAGGTTCATTTATTTATTTATCTACAACGGCATAAGTTGTTTATTATCAAAAATATGAAGTGACATGTAACTGAGTCGCGTCTAATCGAACAGCGCAATGAATTCAGTCATGATTCAGGAGCCCATGATTCAGTGGATCACTGAGCCGCGGATTTCCTTATCTATTAATAAGCACATCCCACTATTTCTTACTGAAATATCCCGCTGCTAAATGCTGATGTACAATCAGCATTGAGTTTCATATGCCGGCAATAGATATAAGTAGCATCAAAATAATTCAAGTCATAATCCAACGTATACTGAGACTCGACAGAGACCGATGAATGAAGTTTTTGGGAAGTGAACACCACACTACAGTGCCATAGTCCCACTCTTCTTATATCACCATCTTCAGACTTTTTAGACGGTGTAGAGACAAGGTCGCCATCATAAATGCAGCGGCTGATACGAGGGATGAAGCTGGGACTAAATAATGAGCGCATATATGCGAGATGCAAATTTATAACAAACGAACATTGTCGTCAATTATAATCCTTGTAATGAGTAGATCTGATTGTTTTCTAACATTTTCTTTATTCAAATAGGCTACAATGAAAGTTAGATACAATGACTTTTGTATGTTTGACACCCGATGTATAATAACTGTCAATCAATAGAGTAATGGTCATTTTGCAGTATCAAACTTTCATCTTATCAATTCAAGAATTAGTTTTTTAATTAGAAATGAGAAACAGTTATCCTGACGGGCTGGAAGGAGACAAAGTTCCCACCTTTTGAGATGGACAACGTCTCATGAGACAACGCTACTCGATCTCGTGAGGGCGCGAATGTTTCTTTTAGAGCCCCATCGTTTGCGAAATCAGAACAAAGAGGAGAATCATTTAGAGTTAGTTGCAGCCAAAATATATAGACTAGCAAAAGGTTGTATTATTCATGTCAAGTCATCAAACAAGCAAATATTAAAAATCGAAGGACATTGATCATTCAATACTTTTGATAGAAAAGCAGGTGCGTATTTACTTAACCAGAGTAAACTTCAACCGCGGCTGATGTAAATCCCTTGAAAGTAAACACTCATTTGTTGAGAGATTAAAGTCAAACAAAGATGATATGATAAAACACGACTGCTTATTATTTGATCTCTAGGGTGATGTTGGTCAAAAGCAGGTGATGTTATTTAATGCCAACTGAAACATGAATGAAGGTGTGTTGCAATAACTAAAGCATGAAATGTGTGATTATTATCAAGCATCATCCAAGCCCACGACCCGTGGGTTGCCCACTAGGAACCTAGAGAGACGGATCAACAACAGATCCTGTATCCTCGCATCGCACGCGCTGTTCTCTCTCCTCTTCCTCCTCCTTCTCTTCCTCAAGTTTCTGTGTATCTTTTTACAACATTTATGTTTTGGGTTGATGACTTGCACCGACCCATTACTTCTGACCTGTAATTTTGATTTCTACTGGGAAAATATGAACATTTATTAGTATTACAAGTTCCTCTAATTCGAATAGCCACTTTCAATGTCCGTACTTTTTATGCAGATTGGCATTAAACAATCCCTAATTGCCATGTCCAAGAGCTCATGCGCCTTTCATCAGACCTTAACATCTTTTTGCTTGCAATCCAAGAGCACCGGCGGCAATCTGAGTGTGAGAACACATATTTATCATCTGGAGACTTGGTGTATAAGACTGACTGTCCAGGTATCCATCCGCGGTTACGGAGGAGTTGGATTCCTTCTCTCGCCGCTTGTCTCGAGACTTTTGTTAGACTTTCGCTTACCATGCAACCGAATCGCTCACGCTACTTTCGCACTTAGCGACCGACACCTTCATGTGATTTGTGCCTACTTGCCGACTTCTGCTTCCAATGCTAAGAATAATGATAAGACTGAGGCTTTCTACGATGACCTCTCAGACGTTATTGATCCGGTTGCTTGTCGTGACCATGTCATCACCGGGTACGTCAACGCTCCTCTATCTGTAGACGGTCATCTCGTAAAGAACTCCTGTGACACCAAACGCGAATTCCAACCACCTATCCTGTTTCAGCCAAGCTCGAAAACCTGTTCCCGTGAATGGATACCTCCGCAAAAGCTACCATAAACTTCCAACTTTCTGCGGACCAAACAAGAATAACACGATTTGACTGGATACTCTGTTGCTATAATATGAGATCGAGACTCCAGAAAGTATTCAGCATTCGTTTGAAATCTGTGCTTTCCGATCACACTCTGGCATGTGACACACCCTTCGCTGACCAACGTTCAAAAGCAACTCCAGAGCCCTGACTGGGCTAGGCTGAATAATATCACGACGAGAGACTCTTTCCAGAAGAAATTGACCTCCATCGAAAAATTGCCATTGCGTTTGCTATGGCGGTCAATTCTGCAACCCTCTACAAAAGATAGACAACCCGAAAGCGCTTTGGAATTCAGATTTGCAAATCAATGAAGCAAGTACAATCAGCTGGTTTACAATTTGGTCTAAACAGTATTCAATATGACGAAGCTCGCTTGCATCTCGAGCAAATATACGCATGACGTATGAAAGAGTTAGTTGACGAAGCTGTCATGTCAATCAAGGTCCCAACCGACAACAGCAAGCACTCCGCCGCCTGGAACGCCATAAACGCCCTGACTGGTCGCAAAGCCCAATCTCAACCTCGTATATCCGCAAGATCCATCGAACATCAAAAGCAGATCCTAATGACGCTCTATGAAGCAGGTTTTAACTCTCCGTCACCTACTCCCGACCTGATTTCCACTCCATGCATTCCCGGAGTTTCATCCAATCTTTTAACAGACAATTCTCTCTCCGTAAACGAAATCTCAATAGTGCCGAGACCGACTCGTGCAGTTACCGCAGCTGGGATGGACGGCAGTCCATCTCGAGTCATCAATCTCCCGTAGCTACACCCCATCATCACTGAGCTTCTCAACTCCAATTCTTGTCTTGGTGGAAAACCGGCGGCTCGTGCTAATCCCTGCTAGAGAATTTCAAAGATCATCTTCATTATCAAGCAAGTGAGCTCGACCGGATTTGATTACCAACGTAGAATAGCCCTCGAGTGTGCTCTCCCAAAGTTCCTCAACTCTGTCCTCCGCAATCACCTCCCCCTTTTCTCAACATTCTGCCTATGAGCTTACAGAGTGGCTTCAGACCTGGTAGATCTATAGTAGAGCAATTAATCGCTCTGCGACGCGTCGTTAACGAGAACAATCCGCTCCAATCTTAGAATGTTGCAGTTCAATCTCATTATTGATGGAAGCTACTTCTGGTGTTTATTGAACCGTGTGCACATGCATGTAGGGGGCAGTAGGGCCATCTGTAAAGTGCTTCGATACATGATTTTAAAACAAGCCATGTTTTTGTAAGCACTTGAGTAGATCCCAGCAATTAATGAGTACAATGTACTGAAGTTATTGTTCACAGCTAGAATAGATTCAACACAGGTGAATCTATTTATTATTCCATTGTCTCTCCATGGATTGCTAAAGGGGTGGCTGTGTGAAGCCCTAGAACAAAGTAAGTAAAGCCCTAGAATGCCAGTAAGAATTGCAGCTACTATAGATCGACGAACATGAGTGGTATGATACAAGCAAAAGAAAGAGCAAACTTGCGGAGGCACTCTATTTCACACATCAAAATAGCTTTTGATGTAGATAATTTTAATTATCTATAATTTTTTGCAATTTGTGATACTCGCATATTCACCAATAGAGATTATTAACAGGGGTTATGTCTATGGCTTGGTTTCATATAGTAGTAGTTAGTGTTGATCAATTTTTTCAATAAATAATTGAAAGTAATTAGTCATTAAATAAATTCAAGGTCGATTCATATTTCAAACTTTAAAACAAAGCTAAGTAGCATGCTAAATTAAGATAAATTCCACTTGAATAGTGCTTGTTCACAAAGTTCATAAAAAATAATTGTCTAATGTCAACCAAATTGAAAACATTTCTAGACATTTCCTGAGTCATCGACACAAACTTGATTGCTTCCTAAATTGATTGAAATTTATGAGATTGAATCCACCTTGACGCATGAACATAAATATTCGCTTACTCGTCACATGTTAAAAGAATATGAATATATGAATGTTACATATTGTATCGCATGGTAATAAGGTATTTTATAATATGGCTTTACTGCCGATAATATTTAACGATAAGCTTCGTATTTCGTCACGAAATATTAATTGACGACGTCACTTGTAGACATCATGAAATGTTTGCAAGATCGCTTACTTCAAATTAAAATTTACAGACAAATTGACTAGTTTCGTAACCGATTGACCGATTTTCATTACACAAAACTCATTTCAAACGTCTTGTTCTTAAGAATACGATTGGATTGACATGATGTTTAATGTAAGAAATTAAACAGATTGTTGATTCTGATTAAGCCTGCATTTATTTCAGTATTATTTAAAGTATTGGGAAGGAAAAAATAAATATATAAAACTGATGTTAAGACAAAAAAATGAAAAATCGAAAATGTCATGTATGAAGAACTTCATCAATATGAATCATGTCATGCGTGTTGACAGGTCTTTAAATGTAGAAAAGAGGCATATTTGAATTAACCTTACCGGTCTCAGACAACTTCTTGCTAGTAAAATAAGAGGAAGGGGCCCCTACATATCTTCACAACTCCAGCAAGGTACGTGGTGTGATCCAAAATGTCCCGGACTAACCTACTTGCAGATAACCTGTGATAACGAATACTACTTCAGATGTAAATTTAGGTCTTTAAGGCATGAGAAATATGGTCGCCGAAATTTTTCCGGTCAGTTTTCTATTTTTTCAAAATTTTCAAACATTTTTGTCTGAATTTCAAGATTTTCCTATAAATTCTAGCGATTTAGAATTAATATATTTAGATTAACTTGACAGTTAAGCTATCACTAATAACCTGACTAATAATTAACGGAAAAACAAATGTTTTGTTCCAGAAAACAGTTTACTTTTCAATGTATGAGCCGTTAGCATTCGTCACTTTTTGCCAACGAAGTCTCAATTCACAAAAAGCTTTATGAAAAAATTCCGGTGTCAAAGAATCAAAAAACTCAAGTAACTGCATCCCGCAGTTCAACTGGCGATTCAAAATGGTGTCCACGAAGATGCTTTTTGAGGAATCTAAACAGATAGAAGTCACTTGGGGCCAAGTCAGGTGAATAAGGAGGATGGCTCAATAGTTGAAATCCGTTTCTCGTTAAGGCATTGGTTGTCTCCTGCGAGGTGTGAATCGGAGCATTGTCATGAAGCAAGTAGAGGGGAATGTTTCGTGGCTTTCTTATTTTCTTCCTCGCTTCAGATAACAGATTGGAATAATATTCGCTATTGATTCTTACTCCTTTATCCGCAAAGTCAACCAGTTGGATTCCCGAAGCGTTCCAAAAGACCGTCAGCATCAACGACCGGCGATGTGATGTTCCGGATCGCATTTTCAAAGGGGCAGACTCGCCTGATTTTCGCCACTCTGCAGATTCTCGCTTACTTTGAGGCAGATACAAACTTAAAGGTGTTTCATCCTCTGTAAGGATGCAGTTCAGAAACTGATCTCCGTGCATTTCGAGGAGATCCAAATTTGACTGTGCCGCCAGAAGTCTGTTCTCCTTCATTTCAGGTGACAGAAACTTCGGTACGAAACGTGATGCCAGTTTGCGATATCCAAGTCTTTCGATGATGTCATGACAGGAGTGATAACTGATTCGCAACTCTCTTGACAACTCACGGATGGTTATCCTTCTGTGTGCTGTAATCACTTCATCGCACTGACTCGATTTCTCTTCCGGAATCTCCTGCGGCCGACCAACAGTTGAAAAATCTTGCTCCACAGATTGTCTTCCGCGTTTAAATTCGCTTATCCAGAAATAAGCAGTAGTTCTCGATGGAGCTTTGCTTCCATATGCCAGGCTTAATTCCTTTAGAATGTCACCATTAGCGAAGCCGCGGATCAGGAGGTATCGTATCACACTGCGATATTCGACTGAAGACACGCTTGTCACATCCATCATGAAAACTGATAGAACAAAGAACCATCGTTGACATGGATTTCTTAATGAATGCGTGCTGAATGAACTTCAATGATTGATATCGTAACACATGAAGCAATTAACAAAAGACGTGCAATATTCATGGCAAAGATATCCGTCAAATAAGGTACAAATCAAAATCAATCTAACTATAACAATATGACAAATCGGATCTCGATCAATTCAGAAAATACAGAAATTCATGTTAAAATGTAAAAATATTTTTTAAAAATAGAAAACTGACCGGAAAAATTTCGGCGACCATATTTCTCATGCCTTAAAGACCTAAATTTACATCTGAAGTAGTATTCGTTATCACAGGTTATCTGCAAGTAGGTTAGTCCGGGACATTTTGGATCACACCACGTATATTGATTTCGAGTACGTTCTCTAACGATGGTGACAGATCCTGCAGCTTGGAGTGGTTCGAGTAAGAAAGCACTCGCGGTATTGGTACTTTCAAAGTCCTGACACCTAAACCACAGCGGTGGCTTGGAACGAAAATTTCTCATCAAAAGTCAGCAGAATTTAAGATAGACAGACCTAAGTTAGATATGACAGGCTTGCAGCTCCATGAACTCTTAAATTTATTGACTCGCATACAAGTACATAAATGAATGAGTATATCGGCTTCCGAAGACCAACAATTTGCCTATACAATCGAGCAATTAGATCCCTGTCACTGACACATTGCTACAGGCAGATCATAAGCAAAATTTAAGAACAACGTCAATTAAGAGCTGTAGACCCTGTCATCACATATTTTTTCAGTTGTCGGTCTGTAATTGGTTGAAATATTCTACAGGCTCCTGGTTTAATGTCTTATAAACTTTCAAAAACAAATTAGAAATATGATTTTACAAGTTGCACTTTGTGTATGTTTGAGTGCATGAAATTACAATCGCTAGTGGATACACTCATGTCTTCATGTCTCAAGGGGTTTAAGAAAATTGACCGGTTTTTGGAGGCAAACATAATTGCACATGAAATGAAGCTCCAGATAAGTATTATTTGCATGATTGTATGAACAGATTGGCATTCTGATTCCTTAGGATCACTTAATCACTTGCTGATTACATGGGCTATATTGTTATAATGCGGGATATACGAAATTTTCAGTTTAGGTTATCTTCCGAAGATATGGATAGTGATACGTACTATAAAACGCGAAATCACTTCAATTCAATAGTTTTCACAGAAATAATGATAAGCAAATGAATAAACAAGCCCTCAGGTACACTACCTAACTTTCAATTATTCAATCATCAGCATTCAGATCATTGACTTGATGAATAGAGGTACTTGCAGCATATAAAGCTTTACCGTAGTATGCATCGATAGTGCTTTCCTAGCTGCTTCTCCTAAATCTCAGTTAAACAAAGCTTAACCCCAGATATATGAGCTTTTCACCCCTTCTGAAAACTGTGTGGGGTCCAGTGGACCCCATTTACAAATTATTAGCGTATTCGCTTAAATCGAAATGAAGAAATGGAAGCTGATTTCAAGTAAAACAATGATGTGTCATTCGCATAGCTGATAGATAGAAATCTTTTGAGTGTCGCTCAGTCTTCGTAATAAACATATGCAAATATATGGTGTTATTATGCGTCAACGACATTTGACACAGGATCAAATTTTGTAGTAGGATGCGGCTTCAAGATACCTACTGCTACAATACAGCCTCAGAAATTGATCCATTGCAATCGATATATTCCGTGTAGTAGAACCCTCACATTGCTTCATTATTATAATGTCATTCACCCACCGCAAATAAGCCTACTAGGGACACAACTATTGCTGTTTAGATTTTCAAACAGCTGTGGATATCTCAAGCTCATCAAATTGATTGATGTGAACACTTGGACAACAGTCTCTTTTTGGTGTCGAAGTAGGAATTTAAAGATAGCTTTCACCTTGAACATTGATTTATGCCCAATTGTTCATATAGGCCAGCCAGTCACAGGCGAACATGCTTGCATTTGCGGTCTCTTTACACACATCGCATACATAGGTACTCGAGCATTATGCAAGCAATGAATTAGTGAATTTCACAAATAATGTAACATTAGGGACATGCACAGAGTCGTTCTTCATCTGAAACAAAAGATTTTGATGGGAATTTCTACCTCTGAGACCATACCTCTATTCAACTGAAATGAAATCTCACATGCTGAATCATTATCAAAAATGATGATTTAGCATTTCCATGAGCGGCTGATATATCAGCTGTAGAAAACGTTGAATAGAAAAATATGGCTCTGGAGGTCCACTGAATCCTTCCCTCAGGTCTCTGAGAGCTAAACGAGGCACACTGATGCCTCGATTTTTTGGATTGAAATCTCCGGATAGAAAAACAGCTCTGGGATTTTCATCTAGTGAAATCAGAAGAGGAGATATGATGATGAGCTTTGCAATACATGTAATGTTTCTTCGTTAAATTGTACATTGTATAATGTTCCCTGTTATTTTATTCCCTCAAATTACTAATAGTTCCCTTGATTTTCCAATCTCAAACTGATTTGGCAGAGAATAACATGCGTTAATAATCACAGTATTATCATTTTTTCCTATTCATGTGTGACGCAAGTTCATTAGAGTGCATGTTTAAGCCAATGAGCGAACTTAAAATGAGCAACAAAATTTAGTTGGTTGAGCGTCTAACATCAACTTCACTATTCGCTGTGACTGCAAGTTTCAATTTGCAATCTCACTATCAGTCAGTAGTACCGATTTCTGAAAATAGACTGAGATAGTGTTGTTGTCAAAGTTTAGATTGTTTTTATTAATCTTCGAATACGTGTTATGTTGTTCTACACAGTCTGCGATCATTGGCCATGGAAGGTTTTATGCCGATTTAACTAATCGCATGAGGTCTTGAACAGATTCAGACACCTTGCGTTATAAGATCCGACACACCTATATCCAGAGCCTGCATCAAACGGTAATGAAGTTAGCTTGCATGGATCATTTACTTCAAACATAATCTCCGACGCATTTGAAGTGTCGCGTAACAATTAATTAAGTAAACGAACCTTACCTACTAAATACCTGTTCATCTGCCAACATCAAGATCACCATCCACCCACTGCTGTGCTACTGGTTTTACTTTCATGCAAAGGGACTTGAATGCAAAAATGTTTATTTTTTATAGTTCTATTCAACTGCTTGTATTTTTGTCCAACATCATTGTTGTTGTTGCTATTCCATTGAAGGATATTGAAGTTTCCACGACGCCGAATACAAATCCCATTGTTATTGCTGCTCAAAGTAAAAGTGCTAATATACAAACGAAAGTGAATTTGCTCATCTTGCCTTTATCAGCATCTTTGATTTTCATCGGACTGATAGTCAGTCGTTGCTATTGTTGGATGGTGGAAGACATTCGGGAGCACGATCGCAATATGGATGGTGTGTTCTCTGATGAATCCCTTCGTGATCAACACCAAGCAGACGTTGAACGTATATCAAGTGTTCGTCTAGCTCGACGTTTGAAACGCGGGTACAGTACTGAAGACCCAGTTACTTTTGATTCTTCTTCAGATTCTATTTCTGAATCTCCTACCAGTATTGACATGAAAAAATCTCCTGTTATCGGTCTTACGCGCAGCAGTACCACAGTTAAAACGTGGCTTGATCAGGTTCCACATCAGGGCTCACGTCACTACAACTCCCAGGCCACATTTTTTACACACACTGGAGGCGTTCTATTTTTATCACCAAGGATGCCTCTGAAAACCCGATCAGTCACCGGACTGCATCGCATACCAGAGGATAGGCCTATCGGTCTATCTACTTCTTGTATTCCATTAGAAATGACTGAATCGTCTACACTGACGATGGCAAGCTCATCAATAGGCGGCTCACGGAGCAATAATGCGCATTCTTTAGATAACGTACATGATATCTGAAATGTCTCAACCTGCACAGTTCAGATATTTCTTTTGTTACTCAATTCCGTGGAACTTTTGCACAGCAGTATTTATCAGATTTTTATATTCTAATTCACAGATTTTGTTTGTTTGAGTTAAACTTACAAGTTCTCATTTGGCTTTAGGTCAGTATGATTAGAAGATCGTGCAAAGACAAAAACATAATTAATGCAGTTTTTAGGTACCTTGTTGATGTACCTTACTAAATGCGGTTCGAGAACTTAACGACATCTATTGTGTTTTGATCGTTCACTAACGAGTATGATGATAGAAGTACTTCTGATAATTAGTTGGTCATTTGCACGAAATGAGAAATCGTCATCATATCGACTTTAAATATGTAGACAGAGATTTAGTTTTTGAAAGTGTTTTTATATCCGCATCTTCATTTTACTTTTTAACGCTGAACATGAACAAATGCAAAGTGAACATATTTGGGACTCACAAATCTGAGGCAAACATAATTGTTGCGCTAAGATGCATCTCCGCCACATTATTTTGATTCAAGAATCACATCATTAGCAACGATGTAGAATCAGCTAAATTGAAAATCGGATATGTCACTATTTTATAGATTGGTATTGTCATGAAACCTATGCAGATGCAACTCAATTCAATATTTTATATTTTTTTTAGATTAATAGAAAGAATTTTATTGAAACATCATTCTTTTCAATTATTCACAGAACAATCAGTGATCAGGCTTAATTGAGATGCTGGTCAAACAAATTTCCATAAGGGATTGAAAAATAATCTATCGAAGTTCATATAAAGTTGGAGCAATTTTGACATTTTATAGAAATTTGAATGATTTATTTACCGAACACTTAGACAGCAATGTGTGGTGAGGTAAGTCAATTGCTAAAAATTCACTAGTCATTAAAACAGCTAATGAGAAATATTTTGGAACTTTTATTTATTTGACTACATGCCTACTAAGGAAGTTTGGAATTTAATAGACGCTTTCATTCTTCAATGCATTTTTATGCATCTTTTCCACTCTACACTTTCGTATCGAAATCCTAAAAACATTACTAATTCAACTTTAAAGCACAGAAAATCAATTCTACGCTGTCTATATTATTATAATGTTTATTATCCCGGTTGTCACTGACGGTCCGAGAACTATAGTACGAAGTTGTGCAAGAAACGAGGTCGTATCTGAAACTTTCTCATATCATTCTACATCTCTTTATACATTCTACATATTTAAACACTTTGCTCTTGACTACTACAAAGCTGCACGTCTGATGGATCAGATCACTCATAAATGGCCTGGATTTAGAAGCCCCTCGCATAGCAAATGGAGGAATGGTAACATAATGGTTTTAAACACGATTTTACTGGGTTGTTGACTAAAGATAAAAGTCGATGAGAAATTTCTTCGACATGATTAATAAAGAAAGCATACAGACCAATTTCTTTCACGTCAGTGGTCACTTTTATTATACAGAATATCTTTTCTTTGACTCATTTAATGACTTCAAACATTTTCATACAGATTTCACAGAAAGTGTGCAATTTTCTCTCTCGATAAGATGTCCGTATCAGAATTGGAACCGAGCCGGCTTCGGCCCGCCAGATCCCCACGGAGGAGGGACCGAGCCAAGATTTTAAGTTCCGCAAGCCATAGCCTGCACTGGCAGTATTTGGCCTACATTCGCATTTTAATTGCATGATATTGCATGGTAAATCGCTTGAAACGAAAATTCCACACAAATATTGACATCAAATTGACATACACTTTGAAGCTGGCATTTGATGCGAGATTCTCGAATTTTACAAAGACAGTTACTATGTTTTTCATACGATATTTCTTTCGCATGTTTGTATGGGTTTGATATGTAACAATGCGAACAACTCTCTGTGTGATTGACTGATTTTCCTACTAGTTTGTCACTGTGTTGGTCAGCTCCGCGTAGAAAGATTTTCACACAAGACGTGTCAATAGTGCTATTGTTAATTTGCTATGGAACTTCAGAGAAAATTCGACAAAATACATTATCTACATGCAGCGTGAAGTCACTTTAGTGTATTTTTAACTTTAGGAGGCCACCTGCATATCAATAAATCACAGCAAGATATCAATGTAAGCTAAATAAGCTAGATATAGATTAGCTGGTTGACAAAAGTCTCTACCTCAGATACCATAAATGTCGGAGATTGAATAATAATAGAATAACCTATCATTCAGTATTATCAAGTGAAGAAAAAAATGGAAAGCGGGAATGCAATTCAGGCATCTGTTTAGCGTCTTGTTTTCGCATTGCAATGGCTACGATAAACATCGCTTAATAACACTGTTCAGCAAAGAGCTTAAAACGCAGGCGGGTTTGATACGGGCCTGCCTCTCGAAGCCCATCAAGGAGCTCCAATTCCGGGCCAGTTCCAACTCTGGTCAGTATACTCAGTAAAATCGCTTTCATAGCCAATATGTCACAATTCGTCCATTGGAAGTGCATGGATCTTTCTTAAATCCAAGCTATTCATGAAAGACACGAGATCTGATCTAACAGACTTGCAGTTTTGTAGTAGTCAAGAGATGCACAATGCTATGTGAAGGTTTCTGGTACGATCTCGTTCACAGCACATCTTCGTGCTAGCATCATTAAGTCGTTTTTGCTCTCAGATACTCCGTTATCAGCTTACAATTTCCATGTATTACATTTATTTAGGTTTACTGAGTAGGTGCAGCATACTTGATCAATTGGCTTAGATAAACCTTACTCTGCATTCGGTAATTTCTCGTAATTCCTCGAATAGGTGAAATCCTGACGATGTGCTATATTTCCTGTCAATAATAGCATGGACTATGTGTTTCAAAAAAAGAGCGATGTAGGACTGTTTGAGAACCCGTACAGACACTTTAGACTCATGCAAATAAGAATTGTTTTCTTTGAACTCTTTCAAAGAATTGACCGTTGGTCGCAGATAATTAATTCTTCATGCTTCACAAAGTCATACTAAATTCGCCATGCACTTGCACTGGCATTTTCGCTACATCACATCGCTATCATTTGTTTCACGCTTTTGTAAACTGATGAAATCATGCCGATGTAATATTCTACGTTAAAAAATGTAGGCCAGCGATTCCTTCTCTCGCCTCACTTTATTCAGAACTCTTCCATCATGAGGATTATCAATGTCTTCATTACATTTTTGCATATCTTTATTGACTCAATGCATGACTATTGGTGACCATGACCATGTGCTCGACTTGCTTTTGTCAGCAAGTTTGTTTACCAACAGCAAAGGCAAGCATACAAAGAGCAAGGTAAGTTAGAAAAAGTCAGGTAACAAGTTATGTACATGTGCTACATAACGAAAGGGAATAGAAATTTTTATCTCTGCAAATTCGTTCCTTAAATACAGTAAAATCAGTAAATATCAGCATTCTCAACCCAGACCCCAAAATCATCAATAGTTGGATTTTTTCATCACAAAGCTTTCTTTTTGCATGTTTGCACGTGGATGAGAAGTATTCTCCGCATGGACAAGGATTAGTAAATTTGATACTTTCATCTTGTATTGCAGTCGCAATGAGTTCAAATCTTTCTTGTTCAAAACGAAGCCTTGATCTTCCGATGGAACAGCAGGTAACTCCTGTGTCTCTTATTTTTTGCACTATTCTCAGCATTCAACCCCTTGAATGCAGTCAGATGTCTGCATCCCGATTGCGTACCCTGGAGACGCTATTGACTCACGATTTATAGTCGTGTACTTACGAATTGCAGGAAATACATTTTGAAGATGCAGTTTAGCCGAGAACATTGGATCACAAACAGCTCCCTTTCGATTTTTTAATTGCACAACTGCAATTGCATCTATTAGATAATTACGGTCAATGACATTGAAAAAACCTTGACTGATACAAATAATTGCAAACAATGCAAGACAACATGCAGTGAACAAAAAAATAACATTAACCTTCATTCTTGCTTTCGCGGTTTTATATTAGACGAGGACTAATGACACAGCACAGCAAGAATCTATTTTATTCAATTACCCACCATCAGATCTTCTTGCCATTTGTCAACAAGTAATTGGAAAATTTGAAGGCTCCTATAGCTGGGTAAATTGTCAGGCAGCTATTCCTGATGTTATGGTAAGGCAAGATAGTTTTCTATGCTGTTTATAAATTCTTCTGTCTTCACAAAGAGAAAACGATTGCATTTATCAAATTTGTTTATTTTGAAAGAAGTGTCACGCTTACTGATTGATTGGCAGCAGAATTGAGTTAAATGTGTAAATCCAATCGTTGAATCACAGGGCTTCTTGGTTCTTTTTGATGATTCCATCCATCCGTGCAACAAATTACTCAATAAAGATGGCCTACGTAACTTGATTTTTTTTGTTGTTGTCTGCGTGAATCGAAAGTCAGTAGTGAAGGTCATGAAAACTCAAACTTGATAACTTGCCAGATGTGCATCACAAAAATCAAAATTTAACATAGCACTCAAAAGAAGACTAAGTACTAACTATCTACAAGAAGAGGTAACTACAACAGGCTATGTACATACATCATGCTCAACAAACGTGAAGGACAATAGACATCTCAAACACCCTATTATCACAAGTTGAACGTTGAAACAGCTCCTATTGGAATACCATTTCCAAGTAACAAGCTGCATTGGTGCTGCGAAGCAACCGATTTCATTTTGGACTTTGCGTCGGGATGCGATGGATTCACTCTTAAAAATGTTGGCTTTTCAGAATACCATATTTGAAAATGTTTTCAACATTTCTTACAAGGAAAAAAATATTTGATTTTCTTAAAAGACTGCGAAGCAAAATTCCGAAAATGGTTTTCCAACTTTTCTTCTCTAAATTTCGTTCCTTGGAATGCTATATTTAGAGTCGTTCATTCAGAGACCTCACACTAAGGCATATGGCCTCGTCATTGTGAGCGGATGTTTTCCCATCACATGTCCCTCATATATTATGTCTTTTTAGAGACAATTTCAATTTGTAACGCTTGATATTGTTGTTGCACATTTGCATTTTCAACACACAATCTTGCATGGCCATGCTTGTAATATTGCAGAATATTTTTGCAGAATTTCAAAAGGGTGGTTTCAGACATCTGTGGTAAATTTGATCTCAAAATTACATAATGCATCGTGAAATATTAGCGAGTTAGAGCAAGAAATGCTATAACATCATAAGGAGCAGGATGACAACTGTATATCGCGGAGATGTTAATTTCTAGGTAATATTTCAGGAATATAGTATACTAGGAGGCGCAGCATCTTTCAGGAGGGTAATGAAATCGACCCCTCCCTGACATATAAGAGCTTCAAAACCCGATACGGATTGCTAATGAAGAACTCGTAGTAACAGAATGGTTCTTGAACATATTGTCTGAGAAAGATGCAGAACACTCACTATCAAAGCTTTGCTTTGTTAGCATCTTCATCTTCCGAGATGCTTCCAATATGCTTTCGTAGCACATTGGCATTTGTTTGAAGAATTTGAGTACCTGCTTGATTATAAAATTAACTTCAGAATAGCAGTTTGATGGGACAGAATACAAAAGCTTCCTATTAATGTGATCATCTTAAATTACAAAGGCAATCAAGTTTGCACGGAAGTTAGTCCGGGTCGGTAAGGACAATCATCTTGCGTTATTCAGTGTAAGGAAATTTCATACCGGATGCTCTTTCAAATGAAGCATGCCATTTTGAACAATGGGCGGTAGCATTATCTAGAAATTTTTGATGTAATGATAACACACAGACCTCATCGGTATGAGGGTGAATAGCGATGCTAGAACAATCGAGAGCAATGTTCAGGAATGAATTCACCACGCAGTGAATGAATGACAGGATCGTAATGAATGTCCATTATCATTAACTGTGACGTAACTCGCAAGGAATGGAATGGCATGATGTAGACAGACTGATGTGACACCTTTCTTCCGCTTTCCTGAACGAAGTGACGTAACGGATATACAGAAATGAATTAATTGTAACTGTACGTCACTTTATTCATGCTCACAAATTGGAGCGTCTAAAATTATATCGTAACCGCTTAAACGCCTGTACAGTTCAGTCAATTCACGACACAGAATTAAATGCTTTGTTTATCTGCTTCGCGCCCGCACAGATGAATCTAATTCTGTGGTTTACGCTTTTAAAGGGAAAGTAAAATCATGGACAAGTAGCTGTCCATGAGTAAAATTAATCCATTTAAAGAGCATGATTTTAAGGTTGAGTCTCACATCAAAACAAAATCACCGATTGATTTTAAAAAATGACTGTTATGTTGATACTCGTAGCTATGACCATAGAGTAGGAGGCTAGTCATATTATGTAGTTTTTAAAACAAATTTTGCATTTCAAAAATAAATAAGCCAAAAATGTTTTGTTTTCTGGGAGTTTTCAGTCAAAATGACTATTATATTAGGTAGAGTAGCAACTCAACATTAGTTAAATCCCCAATGTGTATGCAGTTTCGATTTTATCAAATGAACCCCAGTTAAGGCCCATTTAAATGTGAGATATGCAAATTTTTACAGTTTTGAAGAAATTACCACGGAATCGACTGATCATGATAGCAATACACAAGGAATAATAGCATTTCACAAATCCTCCGTAGCACGACAACCTTGGAGTGGTAATGTTCGTTAAATTAGCAATTCGATGGGCTACTATCTCTTTAATACTCAGCCTTATTAACGTGCGTATTTTTAAGCGTGATCACATCACAAGATACGAGCCAATATCATAATCAAGTTTGAAAGATGCAAATGCGTCCACATTACTATAGTCAGATTCAAGAAATGAAACATAGATTGAAAAATCATGCCGATAAAAATTGCATTTAAAGCTTGCTAATTCAGCGAAGAAGCAGGAAAAGATCTCAACTTTTGTATGAAGACTTGCATTATAATGGGGGGTTCATGAAATTTCCTTGAAAATTAGCTAAATCTCCGTTTAATTAAGACACTCGTTAGTAAATTTATATTCATTTTGATATCCAATGAGCTTCATACTACTTACAAAGAGGTACCAAATCCCTAGCATATACTCACTGACATAAATAATGAAACCAACTATCATTGACTTGAATGGAAGTTTGTTTCATTTTTTCTATGGTTTGAGATGATATCTCGCTTTCTATGTATCACCATTGAACTCCATATGATAAGAGAAATGATATAGGACCATCAAATTTCAAAATTTGATATTGATCACACTAACAGCTAGAAGTTGAACAGAATCACCACCTACTGCTGACCAGATTTGACTTATGAAATGGCGCACGATAACTTTACCAGAGGAATGGCAATTGGGATGATGCGTTGTGGGCAAAGTTCTACAACAGTTGCGAAAGAATTGAAAATTTCAAAGGTCGTTGTATGGAGGTGGTGGTGTCGTTGGAAAGCAGAAGGAAATGTGGAAAAGAAGAACGGATCAGGAAGACCAAGGGTATCATCCAAGCGGACAGGTGCACGCTTAGTTTTAGCTGCTAAAAGAAACAGATTTGTGTCCGTCCCGAAGCTAATTGTGTACTGGAAGGTTGCTGGCAACTTTGCCTGTAGTGTTCGAACTGCATATCGAAGATTGCGAGAAGCTGGTATACAGTCCCGAAGACCCGCTGTGAGAATTCTGCTGAGCCTGGAACATCGAAGGAGACGAGTGACGTGGTGTCAAGGTCATCAGTCGTGGAGTGACAGTCAGTGGGAACGTGTGCTCTGGACTGATGAATCGAGGTTTACTCTCGATTTCAGCGATGGTCGGATCCGTGTTCATCGCTTGCCAAGTGAACGATTTGCTCCATGTTGCGTCAAAGAACACGACCGGTACGGCGGCGGTAGTGTCATGGTTTGGGCCGGTATCTGGCACAATGGAAAAACACCAGCAATCGTAGTGAAAGGAACATTGACAGAACAGCGATATGCCGACGAGATCGTGACACCGGTCGTGGTTCCAGCAGTGACATCGAATCAATTGATTTTTCAGGATGACAACGCAAGGCCCCATCGCGCTTCAGTGGTCTCTAACAGGATAGCAAGCAGTGGAATCCCACCCTTGGAATGGCCCACACGTTCTCCCGACCTCTCCCCCATCGAGCACTGCTGGGATGAACTTGGTCGCAGAGTGAGGGAGAGGTACAACCACCCACCAGTGTCTTTGAAGATGTTGGCCGACAGACTGATCGAGCAGTGGAACCTCTTAGACCTGGCATTCATCCAGCGACTGTGCTCATCCATGCCCTCACGCATCGATGCCTGTTTGGATGCTCGCGGTGGTCACACCCGTTTCTAACTTAAGTTGATAAAATCATGAGTATCAAATTAAATGTTTTTGAGTAAAGCATTCGAGTTCTCCTTTTACAAACAACAAACAAGCGTACAGTACAACCAAGTTTAAGTCATAAGTATTCATATCAGGACTTGTTTCATTCTTTTTGTCACTGAGTATATGTAAGCACAGGAATAATTTCAAAAATTTACATGTAGCTTCTTAAAAATTGATCAAATATCTTTTTTGATCGCAAGAACTGAATCTTTTGATATAAACATTTTGACCGTATGCTGACATTTTTTAGTTGGCACTCTACCTACTATACATAGGCCTTACTTACTCTATGGCTACGATACTACCTGGACGAACATCCGAGTTTCATAGAGTTGGAACCAGCCCAGTTATTTTCGTTCTGCTAGTACGTCGAATTTATTGCGTTTCAAGATTGCATTTTCCAGCTTTAAAAGAAGATTTCAATGTTTTGCTATTTCGATTGATTTTGTAAAGAGAAACTTTGATATCATTTGTTGTTGTTTGTAAGTTGAAGTTATTGAAATAATGCTATTTTTCAGTTTTTCTACGCACAGAAATTAATGAAATTAATGGATTTCTTTACATTACAATTGACAAGGCCAGATCGGCGAAATATATATCAACGAAATACATTAATTTTTGTGCGTAGAAAAACTGAAAAATAACATTATTTCAATAATTTCAACTTATAAACAACAACAAATGAAAGAAGATCGATTAAAGAATTCCATCGAAGCTGGTCATCGAAATGCTTGCAGCAAGACAACCATTGGGGCGAAAGAAGCACTATATTGATGAGTGTGCTATTTTACGCATCAATTTTGTAGTTTCAGTAATGTAATTCTTCAATCGATGGAAAGACAATTCTATAGCCATCCAACATGACTGTGAGTCAATATTCTTAAATAACACATAATTGAATGAATGAATCACGAATTTTATTATAATAACTGGCATATGCAAATAGTGCTTCAAGGCCAGAGTACAATAACATTCAAATAAAATAAAAACAGTTAAAAGCAGTCATTCAAAAATAATTTCTTAACAGACGCTTTAAAACTCTTCAATGAAACACTTGTCTGGACGGAGGATGGTTGATTGTTCCACACTATTGGACCACAAACAGAGAATCGTCGGTTGCCAAAAGTCTTTAAGTTAACTCTGGGTACGACAATACAATTTGTTGAGGATGATCGGAGTCGCGAACGTTCAGGTAAGTCTCGAACATAATGAAACATTTCACTCAAATAAAGAGGTGTACATTTACTCAAGCATTTAAACATCAGACTTAGCACATGAAAATCAATTCTGGCTCTTACAGGTAGCCATTCCAACTCTCTCAAAACTGGTGTAATATGAGCTGAGCGAGGGATATTTGCAACAAGACGAGCCGAAGCATTAATTGCAGCCTGTAGACGTGCTTGCAGTGTTTTCGAAATTCCAAAAAATACACTTATGCAATAGTCAAGTCTTGTTAAAACAAGTGCTAAAACAAGCTTTATAGCAACAGGTGTTGTGACAGAGCGACGTATCGTTCGAATTTGTCTTAAAGCACCAAAACAGGCAGCAACAGTTTTCGACACATTGATTCTAAAAGATAAAGTGCTATCAAGAAAGACTCCAAGGTAACAAAAAGATGGAAAAGTCCTAATAAGCTCATCACTTATTCTTACATATTCACTACAACCATTTTTCAGTCTCTGGCGCGTAGCATACCACATAATTTTTGTTTTATCTTTATTCGACAGTAATCGATTGGCCTTCAACCAGCTATCGACTGCTTGAATACAAAAAGAAATTTTGGATGTCAGTATATTCTGATCGCCAGGTTTGCAATCACCATAGATGAGGATGCCATCAGCGAAAACTTGAACATTTAGATCAAAACTTTGCACTAAAGAAATTACATTGTTCGAGTACAACATATATAAAATTGGGCCAAGGACTGAGCCTTGAGGCACCCCACTTGACACGTAAGTTGTTTCAGAAACAGTATTTCGAAATTTGAAATATCGATAGCGAGTTGTAATGTATGAAGTAAACCAACAATAGACATTATCACAAAGTCCAAAAGATGTTTCCAACCGTCGAAGCAAAGTCTCATGATGAACTGTATCGAAGGTGGATGTAACATCAAGGGCAGCTATCAGATTCACTTTGCCATTATCGATCGAGTTGAAGAGATCATTGGTGACTCGGACAACCGCTGTTTCAGCAGAATGATGTTTTCTGTATGCTGAGTGGTATTGAGGAACCAGGTTATTTGCATTCAAATAAGACGTCAACTGATTGAAGACCAACCGCTGAATTAACTTGGAAAGCACGGGCAGATTGACTATAGGTCGATAAGCAGCCAATTCGTCGACATCATGCCTTGCTTTCTTTAGTACTGGAGTTGCACAGTTATTCGCAAGAGAATTCGGGAAAACTCCCTTCACAAAGCAGAGATTCACCAAACACGTTAAATACGGTGCAAGTAGATCAATGCATGCTTTCAACATTTTCGTTGGCAGAGGATCAGAAACTGATTGTTTATTCGGTAACGAGAGAATAGTCGTTGACACAATAGATGGAGTAACAGTATCAAACTCACATAGACGACAGTCAGTGGTAGAGTCATCCACATGCGGGTCAGTTCTGGAGCTGACCGTTGAAGCATTGATAGCATTGAGCTTGTCACTGAAGAAGTTACAAAAGTCGGAAGCATCGAGATGCTCTGAAATTACTTTTGTACCACGACCGAGAAGCGAGTTGACTGAGTTCCAGAGACGGCGAGGATTTCCAGATTCACTTTGAACTTTGGTTTGCCAAAAGCATTCCCGTTTATGTTTTAGTATGAGTCGATAAGCAGCTTTACTCTTCCTCCAAAAATCAAGGACTAATGGATAATCCGCATCAGAGCACGAGAACTTCCGGACACTACGCTCCACTCGTCGAAGAAGGCGTTTAGCAAATTTACTATCATCGTTAAACCACGGATCGGATTGGCGCTGACGCACTGTAACTTCTCGATATGGAATGAGCTGGTCAAGAGCAGATTTAATGACTCTATTGTAACATTGTACCAACTGGTCACACGTGAGTTGATTCCACGAATCAGGATCACACAAAATGGAACTAGAAATGATATCACGGAGTTCATTCAGATTAAGGAGTTTCCAGGGACGGTAAGAGATCGTGCTGTATACAGGAGTTGGACACTGTAGACTCATATTCCAATTCAAAAGTTTGTGATCAGACACACAAGGATCAAGGAAAACGCACAGATGGATTGAAAGGCATTCCGCGACTAAATACAATGTCAATAGTTCCACCATTCCAATGCGTGGCTTCATCAACATGACATGTAAGACCATAACTTGAGAATAAATCCATCAATGAACAAGTATGTGGATCATTTTCACGCTCTACGTGTATGTTGAAATCGCCACACACGATAAGGGGTTCCGAATAATAAGTTCCGAAAAGAACTGCGACGTCACTGCTCCCGTTCGATAAACCAAAACAACGATAAACGAGGACGACGAAGATGTTGTTCTAGCTGCAACACACTCATGGGAAGTTATTTCAAATCCAATATGAAGACGAGTGAGACGTGTGTTGGGAACTGAAACTATTGCAACTCCACCATGATTTGTCAATATGTTGTCATTTCGAGATCGAGGACGTGGTCTGTCGATGACTTGAAATACTTGAGCACGAAGACGAGCAAGAGATATTGACTCAGGGTCATGCCACGTCTCAACCAACATCACAACGTGAATATTGTACTCCTCTAATATGTTGAGAAGATCATCTACTTTATGATTCAGTGATTTGATGTTATACGGTCTTGCAAAAGTTACCGCACACCTTGAGAAAATCTCAGCTAGCGGTCGTTCTACACTGCGTATGAAGTTCACGTTAACTGTCGGTTAAACTTCATGGAAAAACGAATAGGACTATTATAAAATTATTTGTGAGAGTCATGCGATGGTTCACTCAGAACAGTTTCAAAAAAAGGCAGAACCAATTTCAGTAGCGATTGAAGTCAATGATATCGATCGATCGATGTCTTTGACATTGTCTTACCATGAAATCTTTCTAATGAAATGCATAATGTCATTATGGAGATGAAGTAATAGAGATATCGATTGCCATGAGTTCAAATTTTTGCGTGAAATGACGATATCAGTTATTCTTTTTAACGTATGCTGCCCATTGTTGCATTCATTTGAAAAACGAATCAGATGTCTGAATCACTGCGTTGGAGAATTATCACTCAAAAAAGAAGACGCAGGGGGTTGTATGGGCAATTGCATCTCGTTTTGGAATTGCAAGGTATACTGTCTGAGACCAGGTGAAGCGCTATGCTGAAGCTGGTAGCGTTGAAGACAGGCTCAGATCAGGACAAGCCCAAAACAATGAATTCTGACGATGCACATCGTGTCATAGCGACTGTTGAAAGCAATCCATTCGCCACCTTGCCTGAACTTCAAAAAGAACTCCTCAATAATCTTGTGACAGTCTCACAGTCAGCGATTTGTCGTCGCCTCCGTGCTCGTGGACTCAACAGCTACCGTCCACTTAAGTTTCCGCTGCTGACCGAAAGGCACAAAGTCGACCGACTAGAGTGGACTCGGCAGCATCTACCATGGTCTGTGGATCAATGGCGGCAAGTTGTTTTTAGTGATGAGAGTCGTTTTTCCTTACGTTGGACTGATGGAAGAATTGAGTACGGAGGCTTCGAGGAACGAGACTGATTAATCAGACTGCAGTAGAATGGTGTGACAGAGCAGGAGGTGGAGGAGGTTGCATAATGGTTTGGGCCGCCATAAGTTGGAAACACAATATGCCATGGTGCTCATAGAAGATACTTTAAATGGTCAGAAATATCGGGATGAAATTTTGGAGACAGTCTCAATTCCGTTCGGCTGGGAAGGCATTGGCCCTGGCTTCATCTTCCAAGACGATCATGCCACATCACACCGCAATACATATGTCAATGCTTTTCATGAAGGGAGGACAGATTGCACCCACATGGAATGGCCAAGCAAAAGTCCGGACATCAATCCTATTGAGCAGTTGTGGGATCAACTTGAAGGAGCCATTTCCAGGCGATCGATCCGAAATCTGACAGACTTGGCGCCTGCAGCGATGGAGGAATGGTCTGCAATACCACAAACACGTGTAAGAAGGCCCATTCGATCGATGCGGTCACGTTGTGAGCAAGTGATTGCTGCTTCCGGAGGAGCAACTTGATATTAACTTTTTCCTTTTCTTTCACACCAGTTTTCTAATCTACAGTTTGTATTCTGCAATTATATCAAGCATTTTCTGTTACTAAATTAATTTGTTTTCAGATTACAATGAATGTCTTCATTATTGTATGATTGGAATACTATGCAAATCCAATCGTCATAGACATTGTGCTCAAGTTTGCATAGCCATCTATATCCACACAACACATGGCAATGATATATGATTTTTCAACTGTGCGGGAACTTTTGCAAGACCGTATATAAAGTCCAAGAGATAGAGACTTGAAGGGTCCCAACCTCTCCCCCATCGAGCACTGCTGGGATGAACTTGGTCGCAGAGTGAGGGAGAGGTACAACCACCCACCAGTGTCTTTGAAGATGTTGGCCGACAGACTGATCGAGCAGTGGAACCTCTTAGACCTGGCATTCATCCAGCGACTGTGCTCATCCATGCCCTCACGCATCGATGCCTGTTTGGATGCTCGCGGTGGTCACACCCGTTTCTAACTTAAGTTGATAAAATCATGAGTATCAAATTAAATGTTTTTGAGTAAAGCATTCGAGTTCTCCTTTTACAAACAACAAACAAGCGTACAGTACAACCAAGTTTAAGTCATAAGTATTCATATCAGGACTTGTTTCATTCTTTTTGTCACTGAGTATATCATGACGTCCAGATCCAGAGTTTAGTGCAGATATCACTGGTCTTCCAATGATCTCAGTGTATTATGTATAAGATATTCCATGATATTTCTGGGTGATATAAAAATAAATCCCGAGAGCCGAAGGCTCTCGGGATTTATTTACATATCACCCAGAAATATCATGGAATATCTCATATATACCATGATATTTTTTATGGGAGTTATTCAGATAACTCCCTTTGATTTGAATTGTAAATTTGTTTGTGATCAACGCATCATAGAATTCTTATTACGCGTACATATAGATCTACTTCGGTTGCATTGACAATTTTAGTGTAAACATTTGCCAGACATGGATGGTAAATTGAGCATTGTCAAACCTCTGGTAGACCTCACTAATGGATTCATCGGCAATCACGATCCGAATATAATATCATATGATGAATTTGAAACTATTGAAGATCTGTTTCCTCTACTAAGTGATTTGCAAAACCACAACACGAATTACAGGAGATTTGCCAACTACTCACAACAAGAGCTAAATGAATTGAATAAATCAGTGACAAACAAGAACACCAAAGAGCGCAATAAATGGGCAAATAAAATATTTCAATCTTGGAGAAAAGAACGACTGGATTATGTAAATTCAAACATATGTGACTTATCCGATGATGGATTATGCCAACTTATGACTAAGTTCATTCACGATGTAAGGAAATCAAATGGTAAAAGATACCCAGGCAGATCTCTCGTGTCGATTGTTGCGGGAATACAATCACATATTTCGCTTACACGAAAAGTCGACTTCTTTCGAGATGAAAAGTTTTCAGCGGTGACAGTGAGTCTTGATTCATCGATGAGAATATCCACTGAAAGCGGTGCCAGTTTGAAATCGAAGTCGGCTGATGTGATAAGTGAAAATGAGGAAAAATTATTATGGAACCATGCAATGGGGGCCTCCGATGGACAGTCATTGTTATATGCTCTGTTTTACGTGAATGGGTTGAATTTTGCTCTTCGAGGCGGTGAGGAACACGTACATCTTCTTATTGAGCAATTTCCTTTTGAAGTTCGTGACGGCAAACGATGTCTAGTCGACCGTGAAAAACATTCGAAAACAAATTCAGGAGGTTTGAATAACTTGAGTCATAAAACCAAGGAAGTAGCACATTTTGAGAATGTATCGAACAGATCAAGATGCCATGTAACTTTGATGGAGCTTTTCCTCAGTAAACGACCTCAAAGCTCAAATCGCTTCTATCTGCAACCTTTAAAAAAACCAAACAATTTATGTTGGTACACATCTAAGCCAATAGGCAAGAACAAGCTCAACAAATTTGTGAAATCAATATGTGATCAAACTGGAATAGATTCAAGCAGCAAAAATTCCCTTCGTGCGACATGCGCAACAAGACTTTATCAGAACAACATTGACGAACAACTCATCATGGAACGTACGGGTCACAGAAGTCTGGCAGGGGTTACAAAAGAACCGCAGATACTCTCCTGGAAAACTGTTCTGCCATTCTTGATGGAACAACTCTATCCAAGGTTTCAAAACCGTGTGGAAGTGGAACAGACTCTCTCATATTCAATTTCAACAATTTCAATGTCGTGATCAATAATGGTAAGATTACCGTTAAAAACAATTAGACATTGCTGTGTGACAAGTTCTTATGTTCATGTATACACGTACATTGTTGGCATATTTAGAAGTGGGTATCCACATAGATATCCATATGGATATTTTAGCTGTATTCCCTGTTTGATAATAGAAAATACCATGCACATAGATATTTTTGATGGAATTCCATTGAAAATAACTACCGGAAAATAGTTAATATCATGGTATATGAAAAAATAACGCATAGTTTAATGCAGATATCTCTGCTCTTCCAATGATCTCAGTGTATTATATGAAAAAAATCACACGGAAATTTTCATGACTTCCCAGATTCATATATACACAGTTTGAAGAGATTGGGTTCAAAGGAAAAGGTCTGTTAGAGTGTCGCTATAAGCACACAAAAGAATTGCTGTATAATTTTGAGAAGTAGAAGCTTGAATTGGAGGCTTGTTTGTTACTTATAATAGGGTCCATCCACGAATTCCCTCTTAATTGAGCGCATGCTGTAATCTGTCACTGTCCACTGGTGTTGATACCCCGCTTGGTGGTATGTTCTGCTCCATAACCTGTAACAGCAAGATTTCACGACTTCGGTCTTAATTGGCGCAGAATTTTCTTCAATCATTGAGCAACCCCGACGGTGATGTTTGATTCTTGATGCTGCTACAAGTTCACTTATTCTTAGAGGAGGTAATAAGATGCACAATTTTTAGTTAACAAACTTTGAATGCCATCAGAATTAGACGGACCATTGAACCATATATGCAATTCATCAAGCTTCTTGAATATGAGTCATGGTATCTTGAATTTGATAGGTTATGTCAGGTTTTGTTTCAAGAATCTTGAGATTCAAAATTTTCTTGCTTTTCACACTGTCATTGGGATCTGAGTAGCAAGTTAGAAAACAATAATTTGACACCATTGATGTACATGTAGTGGTAGACTTCAGCGCTAAATGACTCGAATGGAAATGAATGGATTTGGATATTTCCATGGACTTCTGCATGGATTTCCATAGCATATAGAAATCCATGGTTATCGCCTGATATACTCTGTGTAACAAACGGAAACCATCAGATATCACACTCCGAATCACATGTAAAATTATGCGTTATGACAGATATCATACGATATTTTGAAGCACTATCCTATAACAAACTCCTGCCTGCGGCCGTCGTTTGTTATGTTGATCGTATATCGTTTAAATATATATAATAATATATATATATATATAATATATCAAATATCGTTTGATATCCGATACCTAAAGTCATAGAAATTGACAACAATAAAACCTCTAGAATGGAAATTAAGCTTCATGCAATGCACAATAGTGGCACAAAAATCGCACGCATTTTCACTTAGATACACTTGTCAACGGCTGTTTCATTGGGTTAGAATCAGTTACATGCGCAATTCTAAGCTTTTCATTGGTGGTTCATGCCCCAACTTAGTTCCATCGGATGTGCCGCGACCTTGAGTCAATTTCCATTCTAGCGAACTTCAGATAAACAGTTTATTTCTATGCCTAAAGTGATATATCACTGTATCCAAAGTTCGGTTCAGGGAAGATTTCTATGCTGATTTCAATCGCTTCTGTTATTCGAACTTCCATGTTGTTTTTACCTTGGCAGTCTATTTTGAGACAATCATCAATTTTGTTACAACATGCATTACATCTGCTTAGGTGCACACCAATGGCTTAATTTCCTTTTATATGTTCGTCTATTTATTTTTCGGTGAAATCGCCTTTCTGTTTCTCCCAAATGCTGAGGATCAGGATAAACCCGATAATTAAAACGATGCAAAATGTATGATCTTAACAACTTAGCTGCGATATTTTTTAGATTATAGTAGCAACCCACTTCTAAAATAGCACCCACTTTTGCATAGAAGTAGATAATAGTACACTAGAATGGAAGTTTTATATCTTGCCTATGTACAATGATGGCACATGGAAGAATCTATGGTTTGTAGATCAGATTCGATCTAAAACATTGTATCATAGTGAAACTATTTGCCAAGTTGGTTGTGGAAGTTGTTGACACCTAATTACAGGATTTTCTCGAAGAGAATTGTAAGTGAGATGGTGGCATTGTTTCATGTGAAGTAGCTTACTATTCCATGGATTAATATAGTGTGTCTATTTGTAGCAGTCACTGACAACTATTTTCCAATGTTTCAATATTACAATGCGAATTAAAAATTGGTTCACAAAGTCATAATTGAAAGTGGTCGGTGTGCTGTTTGTAGGAACATCTGAAGTATTCACAGATAGAAAGTCTAATTATTGGATAATTTCTTCTTCAAGCGGCTAAGAAGCCTTGCACTTTTCTGGAATAAACACATTGAAAGTTTCTTTACCGACAATCATTTCTCAAATAAATGAAATGTCGCTGGAACATTTCAATTAATCATTGAATGGCGCATGTGATATTTTGGAAATTGATGTTCGAATGCATGTAGAGATTTTGAAAATTATTCAAATTTAGTGAACAGGGGAACCCTTTAAAGTAAAATGAATACTCTCAGATTTCTTGGCCTCTGATTTCAAGCTGGAGTAATGCATGTTCTGTAAATCGACATTACAAGTTGCATAAGAGTCTGATTATACTATTGATAGATTATCGGAGCGATATTTCAAAGTGATGAACGTACAGAACGTTTGAAAGGATTTCCTTCTTTGTCATCCTGTCGCCGCAGCATTTTGTAAATTCACTATTGTTTCTGAGTACATGGTCTTTGGACAAGGGCCAACAATCCAGATCAAGAATTGACCTGATAAATATAAATGTCAATCAAAAAACATGGAAGCCAGATCGCAAAAGTTGCATTTTGCCCCATCTAAGTTCCCCCAGCGTGTGCCATAATTTTCATGCAATTTCCATTCTAGGACTTTCTATGGTAGTGTTAATTTCTATGCACTTTTGCTATTCTCTACTGTAAATTTCATGCTTACATGATGTTTATTAAAGAATTTTGAAGTTTATTTGTGTAATCATCAAAAGCAGTTAGTATATCGTTGACACATCTGTCCCCTCCGGACATTTGCCCAACCAAACCAAAAACTAAATCATGAAAATATTGTGTCATTCGGCATCTGTGTCATCGTTTTTTTTCTGAACACATTTCCCAATTTGGCCCACTACCAGCATGCTCGTAGCTGGGAAATATGAAGAAGTTTCCATCGTTTTTCAGTAAATTCATTTGCGAAGTCAAACTAATGCAAGTTTTTAACGAAGGCTCTATCAACAATCTGAATTGAAGAATATAATAATAATAATATGGTGTATATTTCTGAAAGTGAATGAAAATCATAGTTGTACAAGAATGGAACTCAGCAAAGTAAAATAACTAAAAGAAAATCGTACCAATGCGAGTCGATGCACACATATCAGGACATGTTGATTTCTTTGTTCATCAGTACAGTGGTAACCGGGAAAAATGACAATCTGCGCTTTTGAGTTCGGCAGAGGGGAACACAATAATGGCCGGTATAACGCAGGCTAGTAGGTAAGCAAACCCGTAGGATGTGGTTGGCATTGTTTTCGATAGTTTTGAATAGCCTTTTACTCATCCTTTCACGTCTGTCTGAAATATCGTCGTCTACACATGGTGGATCAGCAGAATTGTATATTATCCCCAAAGCCCGATTTTCAACACGCTGCAGTTTTAAACTGAGGGAATTCGACAAGCTTACAAATACTGGGCACGCGTATTCTAGTAAGTAACGTATAAGTCCTCTATAGATCGTCAAAAGATCATTTTCTCCGGTAAAGTGTTGAACTTTCTTTAAGACGTAGAGCCGTTGATTGCATTTGGATACAATGCCAGCGATGTGGTCATGCCATGTTAGTCTGTCGTTTAATGTGACACCATATCATGTCTATCAGATGTTAACTGCCATGCAATGTAAGCCGCGCATCCAATGACTTTTAAATATAGCACCGACATCAGTCCAGCGGTTTGCGTTGATGACTATCTTTTTAGATGTCATGAACAGCAATAAATGCTTCGAAATCTACTCTTTGGCTTGCAAAATTGCTGTTTCTGGAAATGTCGTGACCTCTTTCTCTGAATATAAGTGGAAATTATTTGTTGAACAGACACGTTATTCAGCTTCAACATAATGGTTATTAAATTGATGAATCTGGCAGAATTATAACAATACAAGTTACTGGAGACATGAAGTTATGGAGTTATCTGCAATACATGAAGGAACATGTCATTAATTTTTAGCACCCGAGCTACTCTACCTTACTTCCTTATCAGAAATGAGATATCGCTTATGAGATAAGATGACAGACTAACGTTCCACAATTATATACGCATTTCACTTAATGTGCGCAACATACTACATCCATCATCACGCGCAGAAATTCCTAGCAATTACTTCATTAACACAATATAATCGTGCATAAAGGATTTTTTCACAATTTCACACAATTGGAAAAAATTGTAGATAGATTGCATATGTATTCGTAATGATTTCCTTCCATGTCAATAATTTGTTGTATTTACATGCTTTAATTTTCTTAATTTTTTGATAATTTCCTTAGGACACCTGGAAATTTTTGGTTACTTTATTACTACAGACTTCCACAGCAATACTTCGAACTCCTTAGACAAAGAAATGAAGTCGCCTCATTTTTTCAAAGTATTTTTATTTCCTAGCAATTACTTTTCAATTTTACATCATGGGCATTTACAAACTTTATTACCATCTATTTTCTTGGGCAACATAATGATGTCCATATTTTACATCTTAATTTTCGCAAGCTGACAATGCATCCGAGCCTAAATAAAGCACTGCATCTGGGCAAGAGCGTCGATCAACTGTTTTACATATGCAAGTTTTTAGTATCGCATAGGCCTACCTGGTGACAGACAAACTTTGCATTATTCAATTTGTATCCTATATCTTTTTGCTTGCTGGCTGATATGAATTTTATATGATGCATTACTATCTGCATTTCCAAATCTCTTTAAGAATTATTGGTTACTGTATTCACGGTACATTAAGCCTTTATGAAATTTGGACAGATCTGTACATAGTGACTTTTCAAATCACTTGACATCAAGACTTTGCCTCTTAATTTTTGAAATTAGTTTTTCGTTGTGCATCAGTTTATTAATCGGAGCTTCAAACTTGTTGACATTCGTATTCATGGTAATTCTGGTTGATGTTCTTGCTTTTGTGTAACTACAAAATAATTAGATAAATCAAACTAGTAAATTAATCATTTGAATTTTTACAGATTACTATAATTCAAAATTCTATGGGTCCAAACTGTGCATTTCTCTGTGTGAATGCAAGCTTCGTAATGGTTATCAAACTGTTTTCTTATCAATTCCAGGGGTTGCAAAGCCTTGAATTTAGCTTAGCTCTTCCTCTAAAGACGTCAAAGCCTAAGAATCGTTTTGTTGCTATTTACATCAACATTTATTGCCTATTGTCAATAAAGCTGAATTTGTAATTATATATTGTAATCGAGAAATAAAGAAAGATCTGAAAATAAACAACACTGAGATGAATAACTCATAACTTTTTTGACGAAATTGCAAATCAAAAGCTTGGATATCATTGACCATATCATTCTATTCATTCAATGCCTTGTCACAATTCCCAGTTATTTTTTACAAGCTATATTTACGCAAAGGAATTTTGCTAAGGAAGCAAAATGCTGTATCATAAGCATATCTTGCCAGTAAAGTATTCACGTTTTGCCGATTCCACGTTACTCATGAAATCATAAACATCATTTGACACGTATTTTCAAATTTCTTTTATACGAAAATTTTAATAGCCTATCGCATTATTGAACATTGTCTACAATAATCGCTATACATGTGTGCATTAGTTACGTCAGTCATTCTTACCATTATTAACGATAAAAACCTAGATAAAAGCAGTTGCAATTCACAACGTGGTGCTACATTTCACTTCACAAATAATAGCTCGGAGATAAAACAGTGACATAAATATAAACAAGATTTGAGTTTTTAAAAAATGATTCCCCTTTACTCAGTTTATAAATAAATAAAGCCACTAAATTCATTTTGATGAAATTAAAAACTAATTCTTGCATAATGCATTTCGTCCACTCTTATTCAAGTGCAAACATGGACTGACTATAAAATACAAACTCTGAAATCATATACTTCTACAGTAATAAATCTATGAATAAAGTCAAGAGCATGCAAGTCTATAATCTAGTAGACTTAAGATATTATAGGTTAATTTTTATTTCAGGACAAAATGCATTGTGCAAGAATCAGTTTTCAATTTCATTAAAATATATTTAATGGCTTTATTATTTATAAGATTTGAGTTGATAATTTATACAACCTATGTGCACTTTAATTGCTATTTTCAATCAATTAATTGTAATTGAGATTTGAGAGCAATCAATTGCTTGAAATTTATGTCAAAACAATCAAATGATTGAATTTGTGGTTAGCAATTAATCAGCTCAATGAACAAACAATGCTCCGTATAACATTACCTCCGGCGTTATTCAGGGTTCAATTATTGACCCATATTTGTTCTCTGTCTTCACTAACGACTTTGTTCCCGTCTATGTCGATACACATGTCGTAAAATGCGCAAACGATATATATCTCATTATTCCCTTACCAAAGAGTGTAGATATCAAAAAGCGCATCTCTGACGAAATTTCGAATGTTGAAAGTTGGTGTAATGCGAAAGAACTTCAACTGAATACACTCAAAACCAAAATCATGTATTGTGGACGATTCCAGAATATTTCGAGCACTGTTGATCCTCACGTTGTAGATCACATGAAAATTCTTGAGGTGAAAATATGGATAGGAATCTGGGGTTTGGGCAGCATATTGAATCACTAAGATCTAAATCCGTTTCTAGACTACATGCTCTACGCCTGCTGAGACCACACGTCTCCAAAGAGGAGCTTCATCAAATTTATACTTCACACGTCCGATCTGTTATGGAATACGCAAGTCCTTGCTATTGTGGTATTAATAAAACGCATTCCCAACAACTGGAGCGGATAGATAAGAGGCCGCATAGAATCATTTTCTTCGGTGATGCCAATCGCTCATGTCAATGCATCCCAGACTCTTTAGCAATGAGAAGATCATCCTTATCGAAAAAACTTTTTCAACAAGCTTGTAGCAGTTCCTCACATATTATTTTCCCAATGTCTCCGACCACATTACCACGCACGAAGAAGTACCAATCTTTTTACACTTGCACAACCGTTAGATCATGTTCCTTTTTCCCTTTTATTACACAAGCAGTTAATACTAGTGTTTGACAATGAATTTATGATAAAATTCCTCAAATATCGATGACATTTGTGTATTTGTACCATTCCAATTTTCAATAACTTGCATCGTATGTTTTTACATTTATCAATAAACAACACAGCTACTACTAATATCATTCTAGTAATTATATTACGAGTCCATTAATACATGTTTATCATGAATCCTAACTGTTTAGGTCTGCACTCTAATTATCTATAGTTCTACTTCGCATTTTTAGTTCATGCCATAAAATTTTACAACGTTGCGGTACAACTGCAACACCTTTGTGATGGGCGGCACCCCAGGAATCTTCTGCACCACCCCGGTTGATAATCGCTGTCCTAAGTATGACCTTCTTGAAACACGATATGATGAAATATGATTGTGAAACATTCTTAGACACTCATTATTGGCATCTGACAATTCATTAGTAAAACTGCACAGTTGTCACGCATTTGTAGACACAACAAGATCAATGACGCTGAGAAGATGTGTAACTGCAGTGAAGATACAGAAGATAAAGAAGAGTACATGTAACATGAGGCAGAATGCACTTGAAATTATATAAGTCTATTCATTCTTTCTCTCTCAATTGCAACTTATGAATTAGCAATAACTTCTTCGCTTTTTGTGCGTTGCAATCCATTTCACTGCAGTATACCATCAGCGGCTTAGAAAAAATAGACAAAAGACATTTTATCATCTGTTAAAACTTCAATTTATGCCTGCTGTATGGTGCACTATACTTGCACAAGAGGGAAGTCTAGAAACATTTCTATACATCTACCTTCTGGATAAGTCGGAAGGTGGTTAGAGCTTTTCCTTAAAGTGATATGCATTTTTACAACGTTTCTTTTCTTTAACTTAATTCAATTTTCAGAGTTGTCAAACTCCAATCATACGCGGTTTTGAAGTGAAAATTCGAGATTTTGTTGTCTATTTTTAGGCATTTCTGTAATATTTTGTTGGTTTGGTGTGAACATCCATAATACTCTGCAACAGTGACAGGAGCAGTAGTAAATCGATTCCGCACGATTAATCATGCGACGGAATCGATCGCGCGATTCTTGAATGACCAGGAATCGTGCGATTTTTTTTGCAATGTGATTTCTCAATGAAATGTGCTTGATGATTTAAAAACAATGCTTCTATTCACTCTTTCATCGTTTGAGATACCGGTAATTACAATGCGCGAGTGTTCGCTCCTGATATCATGTATAGCTAGACAGAGTTACCATGTGAAATCTCCATGAGAGCTCTCCACATAGCATTAAGCACGGTCGCATATGCCGGGTACACCATTTATACGGATCATGCATGTTGTCAAGGTAGTCAAGCATAATAGGTCCCTGTCATATTATGTCTACACATTGAAATCATATAAATACTGCACTTTAGCAACAATGCGTAAATGCCTGATTTATATATAATAACATGCACACTATGGACAACACCCGGCAACAGTTGTACTTGCAGATTTGTCAATTATGAACATTGTAGAGTGCCAGTTCGCCTGATGCACAATCATGCTTATTTTAGGTCTGATAGAAGAAACGGCAAATACTTACATTCTTACAGCTGTGTTCGATGAAATATAATTGATAAGGACTAAAAGAACGAAAACTGGCAAATAAATACATTAATGATATACTTCATTTCACATGACTTTCAGTACTTCTACATGATGGCAGATTTTCAGTAGAATCTTATAAACAGATTATCAAGACTTTTCATGCCTTGTTTGGGTTTCTGTGTGTGTTCCGATTTATGATGCCGTTTTTCCCTAACATCTGCAAATAGAGTATCGCATAAATTAATCGGGTAGTTATAATTTCTGTGTAAATAGAATATGAATGTCACATGCTCTCAATTTTGATGGAAATGATCAAGCTTTTAATGAAAATGGTATACAAGTGAAAAATAATGCAAGCTAGATGACTGTAAGCTTCTGACTTCACTGAATCTCAAAATATTCAGAATCGCACGATTTTCGATTAATCGTGCTCTGAGTCGCACGACTCGGAGTCGTGCGAAAAACGAATCGCGGCCGCCGCTGCTATGTAATAGTATCAATACATATATCATAGTATGTAATTATATAATGTAAGCAAATGTAAAATAACACATAAAAAGTGAAGCACAAAAAAGAAATCTCCATTTACAGTGCATCAGATCGTCAACTTAGTGACAACATACCTACACATTCTATTGCGCAGAGGTCGTAGCCAAAATCTAAGCAGAACAAGTAAAAATGTTGAGCAATAGAATGGAGAAGCATGGCAGCACCCATGGATCTGTGATAGAGTTTAACGATTTCTAAATACATGTTTTTTTCTTTTTTGTGTCATAACGGATATCGAGAGAGAAAAGAGAACATTGTCATAAGATAATGAGCCCAACATTGTACACTGTGCGACCAATAATTAATATATGACAAAACACTTCAATATTTTCAATTTTTGCCCATTTGCAAAGTCCGGACTTTTGATTTCTATATCATGAAAATTCAACTTCATTTAAATTATGAATACATCACGAAATAACCCAAGCCATTTCATGATGCCGAGGAGTGATGTAGAAATATGAAATTTTTCAGTGACGAAAATATTTAAAGTTCATGATAGCTCTGCTTGAGTCACGGAACATCAATTCCCACGACCTAAGAACTTCTGAATCTCGTAGTGAATCACAATTTCTACTACCAGAATTGGATGCCTGTTATGATTCCACTTTGGGATTGCACATCCATAAATCATTAACATAATTATGGCTTTAACAATAGTGAAATAGTTATTCATTGCAGCAGATTGGACAAGCAGATGTCACCTCCTGTACCGTGCGCCATCATCCAGCTTTCCTAGTAATTCAGACAATTTGTATTATTAAAATGCAGGACAAATGATAACCCTTATCAGTTTGACTATTTTTAAAGGCCTTCCAACATGCGCTAATAAGACAACATTTTCAAATCAAACATCTTAAAATTTTCGCTGCACTAGACGGTGTGCGGTTATTCAACAGGTACACCGACGCAAACAGTTGTGACTATCGCACAAGCTTTTGAATTGATGGTCTGAAATAATTTTATTATATTTCATTTGTATATATATTCAAATCCATGTATATGCATATCAAAAATTTTTCCTGTATCGAAATCTCGATGAAATTAAGTTTCAAAAATTGACTTAATAAAGTATAAAGTATCTTGTTACAAATGAACCACTTTATTCATTTTCCTGTTATTAAATCGAATGTTTACACATCTAAAATCATTTGAAAAATCCTGAGGCATGCATAAGATACCTAAGAGATAAAAAAAGTACTTAAGAACACTGTGCTATCCTAATAACGGATTCACTTGAAATACAAGGCAAAGTTGATACATATCGATTGGCACCGGATGCATATTTGTCTCTAATCGCTCTGTATTTGCTTGGTTGGTTATGTCGTAAGAGATTGCAGGCAAGGGTTGTTACCAGTGGAAGGAGCTCTTCTTCAGAATAATTGGAGGCATCAACTAATTTTTTCTCCCAAGTTGGTCTCCCTTCACTCATCATTAACCGCACTAACCACACGCTAGCCGCGGCCAGTTTACTCGGAGGCCAGTAGCAGAGTGTAGATTCCATCAGACACAACTCTAGCAAATATTTACCCATGCAGTGTTGTACTGAATTGAATTTGCTTACATGACTCAAACGCCGATAAAATTGTATAGGAATAGGGATATTCACCTCAAAATCGAGCGCTCCCAAAATTTTTACCTCTGTTTCACGAATTTCTTCGCAAGTGACACAGTTTTCAGTCATATAAGACAAATCAGAAATAGTTGGAGGATAGATTTCTTCCACTTTTGAGGCAATGAAAAGAGCTGTTGTCCCAATTAGTTGCAAATTGTGTTTACTTACTGATTCTGCGAGACTTATATAACGATCGAGAATTTTTACAGTCAGATGAAAACTATCCAATGTCAATTCGAATTTCGAATGGATTTTGGAGAGCCAATCAATAAGGATATACCGCATTCGAGGCGTCATGCTCTTATGCCTATCCATAAAATTAGACCGAAGATTGAACTTCTGTTCGTAGAATCGCAAATATTTGTAGATTGAACGAACATAGTTGGAAACGTAAACGACATTGTCACCATCATTTTCATCAGAATCTTTTGAAAAATCCAAAAACCATTGTATATCATCTTTCATCTCTTTGTTAGGATCAACCTCCATTTCCTCGACTTCATCGATCTGCTTGTACTGTACATCTTGAATTCGCTTCTTTACTGGCAAAACAGACAGTTCTTTGCGAGGAGGAACGCGCGTATCACTGGTTGCAGGGCGTGGTATGTTCGTGCGATCTCCAAGCACGGGTCTTCTGTTGTTTGGAAATGCAGCAACTGGCTTGCTTTTGACAACATTGTTCTCGTCCAGCAGGTATGTTCTTCGCCGCGTTCTTCTCTGTACTGACATGGTCAACTGCATGTACGGAAGATTTTCACTTTGCTTATGAAGAATTGACTGCAATTGATCCATAAACAGTGCTTATGATGCAAAGAGCTATGACGTTGATTTTGCAAGCATTCAGCATTCCAATCAACTGTCTATTTGATCAAACTGCGCTGTGGTCGCATAGTTCCCGACTTTTGAAATTGATTCGAACATGCGTGAAAGAATATATCCAAGATATAAACAACGGCCGGTATAATGGTATGAACGTTGATGGCTATGACTTTATACGAGCATGAGGACGTAATTTAATACGCTCTATGATCATTTGAAATGATCTTTAGAAAGAACTTTGTTGTGTTCATCTTGAGATACATGTAGCTTCTGATTTAAGTGCTGTATAAACTAAAATTTTAATTCGTAAATTGAGATCCACTTAAGAGATGTCACCTGGCTGAAAATTTGTGAAAATGGACCATAAACGGAGTCTGTAGACCACATGAACGAAAATTATAAAAGTTGCTCTTGTGATCACAGCGTTATGGACTTTGTTTCCATCTTTTGCATATTTGATCTTCAAACCCATTGCAAAGCGACCCTGTGCAGTATGATACAAAGGATTCTGCAGGCGATTTTTGATGGCTTCATCCTCATTGGTTAGTCATGTCGCTGATTTTTTTTAAAAAAGTTGATAACATAGAAGATGCCGTGCTCATATTACAAAGCACTCATTTTCATTGTATGTCTATCAAATATAGTCGTGTTCTATTAATTGAAGTTACAGAAGTAATTGCCTTCAATCAGTATTGTAAGACATCCAATTCACAGATACTTTGACGAAAAGAAAATGAGAGGAAAGGCCGGTCGGTGTCATTAGTGCAAGCGTCCTCCAAAAGTTTTGATCGAAATGTTAAAAGATTTCCTTTTCTGATGACTCCCCTAACATAATTGCCAAATTTTTCACTGTTAATGTTGAATTCACAGATGACAGTGATTTGAATTACAATGATGAATTACAATTGATTTTGTAAGCCTGTAGCCGTCATAATACATGGTAGAGATATTTCATTTCTCCTCTATACATAGATAGCAAAGATAGCTAGCAAACCGACCTCTATGGCACGAAGTATATTCAGCTCTACTGTATTTTCCTATATATTCCTTATATTCTATATATTCCCATATGGCACGAAGTGTATGGCACCACTTGTTTAGACTCTAAAGTGATGAAGAGTCGAGTCATTTATTTACACATGCTTATGAAATAAATACATCAAATGCGCTTCTTCTATTACAAAGTAAAATGCAATTATTTACGGTCGGGCGTTTTCTGCTTCCAATATTTCGGATTAGCATAAAGAAATTAGGCTGAATATTAAATAAACACCCAATACAAGTTTTGTGCCAAAACTTGGGTCAAAACCCAAAACCCGAGCGCAAGTTTCAATTAATGAGTTTAATCAAGTAAACGAAGTGCATTCTTTGCATTTTGTGCTGTCACAAAGATTCTTCTATAGGCCAAAATTCCTAATGGGCTCATAAGAAGTGTGACGATTTTTATTGCAATAACTGCAACTATCAGCCTAAGTGCATGTATTCTTTTGATTTAAACTACTTTGATATACTGAATCATTGAAGATCTTTGATTTAATGATGATTGAATAACACATTGATCATAACAAAGCAATTGTTTTCATTTTATCATTCAGAGATATAAACAGACTTGATAAATATTGCAATTGCGCAGTGCGTGCATGGTTAAACATATTTAGAATACGACATTGGAAAAAAATTCATTTTTGGATAAATGTCAGTAGTTAATAATGTGAACGCAAAAAGTGAGGATTTAAACGAGGATGCGAACATGGCGTTCCAAACATGTAAATATGAACATTTGAATTCGAACCGCGTTCCGATTGGGATTTGAATTTGAGTTCATGTTTCGAGGTTCGGTACAATCAATTGTGTACTGGGGTTGTAACAGCCTGTTCCGAGATTGAATTAAAGTGAGTGAATTAGAACAGGGATGCGAACATCTATTTCGGAAATTGAATAGATAGTTGTTTGTTTTGAGACTGCTTGCTCAAATGCGACAATTGTGACCATTGTGACTATGATGACAATTTTTTTTATTTTCATAACTAAGTTAAGTTATAAATACGTGGAAGTTGCTTGATGGTTAGCCTCCCAATTTCATGGATTGTTGCAAGAGACCTTGGTTATTCGCTAAAGGCTGTAGAAACTGTTACAAATCTAAATGAAAATATCAAAGCTGGCTTTTTAGTTGAACGACTAATGGATCTGGATGAGCATGCCATGAATTACAATTTCGATCTTAGTTGGATAGAGGATTTCTCAATGCTACATTTCAAAGACAGTGAAATTAGAAGGATGGAATTGGAACTATCTGAAACGGAGATAAAAGAAGTGAAACCTTCAACTGATTTATCGAAATGGTCTAGCAGTGAAAGTGACTTCAGAAAGAAATTAGAAATAGAGACGTTTAAATTATTATGTGAACGGAACTGCATTAGGTGTTTTGAACGGGAAAGATCTCTTCTCTTGTTTCCATGTTCTCATTTTGTTATGTGTTCTACATGTTATGTACCCTTGGAAACTATATTTTGTCCCCTTTGTGATGGAGAAATAATTTCAACAGTCAATGTATATCGTTCATGATGAGTCATCATGTGTGTCGGTGATTGGTTGCTATTGTGCAGCTTTTGTATATAGGGTTATCACACTTCTATTTCAATCATACTTGTTGAGGATTGTAGACATTAATAAACATGCCATTTACCAATCATTCCTGTTTCAATTATTCAAAAAGACAATCTGTTTACTAGCAAGATTTCCTACTCTGCAAATGAAAGCTGATCTTATAGATCTGATGGAGGATATTGTCACATTCTACCACTGTGAAGATGATATTGAACTTCAGAAACTCTTTATGAGGACATTGACCAATGCCCTTACGCGAGTACCAAGATTTTGGCTCGATGAAGTGTTCAAACCTCTGAGTTTGACGGAAGCTATTCCACGGAGTTCTCGTTGCTATTGTGAAATCAGAACGCGGAAATTGAAGACTTGCTTGCATGATATAATCAAATTTAGCCACTATGAGGAAAATGGTGGCAAATTCAAAGTGGACATGTTTGCCGGACCCCCGTCGATGAGTGTCAACGTGGTAGTGCAAGATGAGCGGGATATAAACGAGTTCAGAGCATACTATGCTAATCTTTTAAAAGTCTTCGCTTCAAAACCATGCTGTTCATACTGTCCTCTATCAAAGGATTTAATGTGTGATATAGAACAGCTTATAACTGCAACGACTCAGACCTTGAGTGATGTTGATGATTACGACCTACCATCTGTTACCGTTTAACTTTGTTGTATGGAACTAAGGAAAAATGCATATTTTCATAAATGCTTTGCTTTTATCATAATAAAAATGACTGCAAAAAGAAAGGCATCTCTTTCTCGGAAGAATGGTTCTTTTAAACCTTCAAGTCAGTTTAAGAAGGCGTTGCGAAAGTTAAACAGCATGCGAAATAATAAAATTAAGTGCAAATTAATTCAAAACTCAAGTGATGATTTCATCCGTGATTTGGCTTTTGCAATACACAAATGCCTCCCAATATACAAGCCTTTATTGAGTACTGATTCTCTGAACAACATTAAAAAAATTTTCAAATCCAAGAAGCAGTGATACGAAAAGGCGGAACTTGGTTCAGCGTGGAGGTGGTGGGTTTTTGAATATGTTGAATGATATTGGAAACAGCATTTACAATGTACTCAACAGTCCACTAGGGAAAGTTGTAGCAGGTGCCGCAGTGTTGCTGTAGACGACGAATCATGGATTGACACGTCATCATTGATTGATGACTCATGTGAATATGTATATAAGAGAGACGCGCTTGTACTCTTTAATCACTTTCAAGCTATCATTCATCGTCGGTGGTTGAAAAGCTTCGAATAAGTAATACTTTGAATTATGTCTCAAAAAATGTATATAGTTAGAGAGGAGAGCGACTCATTTGAACGTGATCTCTTAAAATTCCGACCGACAAGGAAGGTTCAAGGGATTGGAAATACCTTTTACTTCCAAACGTTGAGCTATGGTGACGATGGTTTCTACCTTCAAGTTCCATTTTTCCACAGTAATGGTATGTCTTCATCTGGATATAGCAACATGAGACAAATGCGAGTGACCTTTCCGAAATAGCAGCAGATGATACTCAAAACCATCGGCTCTTTGGCGAAGGAATGCGTTGAGTTGCCCGAAAGTGCTCCTGCACATTGGAGGAAGGCGTTAGAGGAAGGAATTGGCTATAAGGAATTACCCGAGTTCGATGCACTATTCCTGAAATTGTCCGATCACTTTCAAGCATTCGATCTACTTGGAAATACAATGGAGTGTGATGATCTGAAGCGCGGACGATACATGGGTTTAATACACGTCAACGGACTATACATTGGTGCTCATGGCTCAACCGGAAAAGTGGCATCGTTACAAATGAAAGTTGATAAGTGCCTAATCACCATCAATAAACCTAACTCAAAAGATGGGAAGGATGCTGAGAATGCAAAAAGCGGGGACGAAAATCCAAGGAAGGGAGTGCTAAGTTGAAATTGAAGCGCCAAGATGCTCAAATTAACGCGAGAAGTTATTTTAATGCTGACATTGATGAGGAAACACAAGTGCTGTGAATGTGAAATGAAAGTTTCTAAATGTAAATAAAGCTGTTATGGAACATGATTTGCTTTATTCTAAGCAAACTGGTGGGTGCTAGTCTTTAAAGCTTTTGAAATTTCAGAATGACAGATTTTCGCCTACTCACTGATCGTACAATGTGTGTGGCCGGTCCAAGTCAGTCCGGTAAAACTACTTTTGTAACTCAATTACTACAATTTAGAAATGAGATGTTTAATAAAGAAATTAAAAGAGTTAAATGGCATTATGGCATATTCCAACCACAGTTGCATTCTGCACTTCGTCAGAAAGGTTATGATGTGAAGCAAGGGTTACCAACAACTGAAGACATCAAAGCAGGTGACTTAATTGTGTTAGATGATCTATTGCGTGAAAGCAAATCATCGACAGCACATCATAGGGAAGCTTTCATAATCTATATCACCCAAAACATCTTTGATGGAGGGAAAGAGGAAAGAACTAGGAGATTGAATACCCATTATTTAGCAATATTTAAAGATCCAAGAGACAGCAGTCAGATACATCATCTCAGTAGACAGATATTACCTCCACAACCTAAAGTTCTTTCAAAAATATATGAAGATCTAACAAAGAAGCCACATGGCTATCTATTTATTGATCTAACCCAGGAATGTCCGGAACGACTTCGATTTCGAACTAATATCATACCTAATTCCATTGAACCAATGACAGTTTTCTCGGTTCACAGTTAGTTTTAAGCAATGTACTTTGTTGCCTTATTATTTTCAAACATGTCATATTCAAAGATGGTAGTCATTCCTCAAGAGGAGTATGTACAATTGACTACATTACAAAGTGCACAGGATCAGCGCATTACGAATCAACTTAAGGAACTAACACAAAAGGATATGGAAATTCAGAAGATTAAGGATCCCTATCGACGAATGCAGTTAGCAGCTGAAAACATTGATGAGAGACGACAGATTCGTGACAAATTGCGTCGATTTATAACCTTGTCAACACCTCGACCATATCGTGTACGCGCTGAGCGATTATTTGACTTCTTTGATCCACATGTGAAGTTCAATAAGAGAGGGAAATAATAGATGAAACAACTGGTGATGCTATCAGAAATAGTCACATACATGCATGACCTTCTACAATATGCTGTCAGAGATGTAAGCGAAAACTAGGTGCACCACAAAGGTGGTCATATTTTCAGAAAATTTTATCTGATCAAAATGTACCTCACAATATTATTGGAGGACCGACTGTGAATGAGTTGGACAAGGGTCACTTGCGAGATGGATCAAAAAGTAAAACACCCACGATGGCGGTCAAGCGAGAGCTTCATGATCCCGATGATTGGCAACCAAAAAGAGCTACTAGGCGCTCAATGCGTGTTGCGAAGGAGTATAGTAAATATTAAGCAAATATGAATTAAACCTTGCTTCTCTCATATCATGTCGCTACAAAAAGTTTGCTGCTGTTTGAAATCTGCGCTCGAAGGTAAAGGAGAAGAGGGCATAGAGGTTGATATCAATTGTGTTGGCAGTTGCTGTGCGAGTAATACGCGTGCAAATCAGAGCAAAGACGATGAGTACAGCCGTGAAGCTGAGGGAGATTTATTACGACTTAAATCACCCCGCAAGTTTCAGTCGTCCGGAGGTTTTAGCTCATGCAGCAGGTGTGGGAATAGAGAAAGTCAAGAAGTGGTTAAGGAGTCAACCGACTTACACTCTTCACAAAAATGCGAGAAAGCGAATGCCAACGAGAAAAAAGGTTGTTAACAATTAGATAGTCAATGGCAAGCAGACTTGGCTGACATGCAACAGATATCACAGTACAATGATGGCTATAAATACATCTTAACCGTAATAGATATTTTATCTCGCTATGCTATGCTTGGGCACGTGCGCTGAAATCTAAACGAGGACCAGAAGTTCAAGCGGCTTTTCAGAGTATTTTCGATGAGGGGCGTGTTCCACAAAGAATACAGACCGATCAGGGCAAGGAATTTGAGAACTCTCATGTTCGAAGTCTCCTCAAAAGTCATAATATGGAATTGTTTAGCGTTAAAAGTGTTTATAAAGCTGCAATGGTTGAGAGGTTCAATCGCACATTGAAAACGAAAATATGGCGATATTTTACTGCAAAAAACACACATGTTTGGCTAGATGAGTTGCAGAAATTTGTTAAGAATTACAATGAAAGCTATCATCGTATTATTAAGATGCGACCAATTTTGATGTCACCTCAGATAATGCAATGGATGTATGGCTTCGATTGTATGATAAGAAAGCGAAAAACATTTCCAATGAAAAGAAAATAAATGTTGGTGGTAGAGTTCGGATTTCGAAGGTTAAGTCTACATTTGAGAAGGGTTATCTACCTAATTGGACTGAAGAAGAGTTTTTTGTAGATGAAGTAAATAGAAAATTTAGAACCATCATGTACAATTACCATGGTAATCCAATTGAAGGAAAATGTTACTCATATGAATTGCAAGTAGTAGACAGAAGTGACGAGGTTTATATGATTGATAAAATAATCAGGAAGAAAGGTCATGGCAATCAAAGGAAATATCTAGTTAAATGAAAAGGGTATCCTGATTCATTCAATAGCTGGATAACGCGCCAGGATCTACAAAATGTGGAGGTGGGAGAAACTCGTAGCTTTTAAGCTAATATGACATGTGACTTCTTACATATATGAGGTCAACATGTCTACTGACTTCAACATCATTCTTCCAAGCAATAGCAACCCAAAGATATTCTCAGGCAACAGACCATCTCAATACTCTGTTGAATTCGCTAATCCAATTACTCTTCACGGACCCTATGAAGTTGCTCTAACTGCAATTACTTATTACAACGATATCAGTTTACTAAAAAACAATTATTTTGAATTACATAAAAAAGTGCGAGAGAAGGATGATTGCTTTCGCATATTTCAAAATAGTCTACATGGTACATGGGCTTTTCATCATCTAACCTTACATCCTTTTTCAACATCTCTACCATCTGTCCAAAACATGATTAAAATTCAAAAGGCATTTGCAACGTCCACTTTTGATTCTAAAGTTCCCACAATGAGCTTGCAAGATACAGAAAAGGAAATCGGTAGAATGTTTCAACGAATAAATGATCTCTTTAAGCTGACTTTGAATAAATTCTACAGACCAGTCGTAAAGGGGTCAACAAAATTGTTGAAGGAAGGGAAGCATGTTCTTCTTGTATTTGGTAAGGATTTGAGTCATACTGTAGGGTATTCCAGAACAACATTCTCATCAAGGTATTGGTATAATGGACGTGGGTGGAATTCGGAGAGGAAAGTCACTGATTTTCGATGTAGAATCGTGCCATTGTATGCATTACAAAAAAGGAGCATCCGAGTAAAGAATCAATTTGAAGTTATTAGAAGTGTTGAAGACGTTGCAAGAAAGATTCAAGGATCAGTGCCAGAAACGTTAATGACTTGTGAATATAAGAAAGAGAAAGTAACTTTATTTACTGTTGAAACGGAGGTAGAATTTCTTGTTTTTACTAAAAAGACACCATTGGAAAGGTCTGAGTCCGCTGTTATTGAATTCGGATCTGAAATGTTTGGGATGTTTAAAGGCCTTGAAAGCGCACCTTTGCTGACAGAATTAAATGATACATACAAGGTTCATTTATCCTCTTCTAAACTCAAAGCATCAACAAACGCTTCATGGGATATCCACGTATACAGCGAAGACATTGTGGGTGATGAATTGACTACTTCTAGTGAACTGGCAAAAAGAGTTAATTTAAACATTGAACGCTTGAAAACGCCATCTGCATTGTGCACAAAGTTAAATGAGTTTGGTGTAGATTACCTTGATGCAGATGAATATCACTTTTCTTGTGACCCACATAAGACACGCATGATTGTAAAGGTAGGGAAGAACTCTCTTATCAAGCTGGATAGCGTGTTAACGACCACATTGGGATTCTCAAAATCAACTATTTATGAAGGCACATCAACAGGCGATACAACACCATCATTAGAGCGTGATATAAGCAGTTTGTACGTCTATTGTAACATCATTGAATACACAAGGGTTCGTGACATTGAATCCCCACTTTTGCGTACATTTGCGCTCTCCTCCGTGAGGAAGCAACTAATCAATCGAGAATTTATTAACACGATGTATGTACCAATGAGCAGAAATGTCATCAATAGAATTGACATATCAATTCATGATGATACAGGTGAAGTAGTACCATTTTGTGGTGGTGTTACTGTTTTAACACTACACATCAGGACACGAGATTAAGGCTTTACGCTATTGTAGGATCTATAATTATCCACAGGACATAATGTCAGGCATTTACAGTGGTCCATCCTATCAGAGTGGCTATCCCGTGTTCGCTGGAGGTAGACGACAAGTTGGAGGAGGCATATTCGGTGCACTAAGACGTATGGTGCTCCCAACACTCAAAAGGTATGGCGCACCATTCATGAAGCGGGTTGGAAACAGAGCTTTAGACTTTGGTGCAAATGTTGCAGCTGATGCACTTCAAGGGGAGCATATCGGTGAATCCATGAAATTGCGTGCACAGCAATCTGCCATAGACGCATTAGATGATTTAACAAAGACGAGGCGTACAGCTCGGAAGAAACGTAGGAAGTCAAGACAAGTTGGATCAGGTCGAGTTACTAAGCAAAGGCGTCGAAAAAGTAAAAAGCCCACCAGAGCAGCACGTTTTAAATCAAGACGTCGTGTGAAAGCAAGAAAGCGCAAACGAAATTCCACTGCGACTGGTAACAAGTCAAAACGAAGGAAGACAACATATTTGTAAAGCTAATACGATGCAGAGTATCAATTCGGCTTTGTGTTTCTTTGATTCACCGCCTCATCAAACTGAAATTATTACCCCAACTATTGTAGACATAGTCCCCACAATAAATATCGATGGTAACCAACAGCCTATTCAGTTTGATATACCTGCTAATCCTCAAGATTATATTGACTGTCAATCCGTTGATTTAGAATTGTGTATACAAATTAAGAAGACTGATGGTACCAATATTGATTCAACCAAGGATAAAGTGGTATTGACAAATCTTCCTATTGCCAGTCTATTCTCAGATGTGTATTTAATATTGAATGACAAACAGATTGAAGGAGGGGATCGAGCATATCCCTATGGAGCATACATAAATACAATGACGCAATTTTAGAAACAAGCTAAACAGTCACACTTGCAAGTTGCTGGCTGGTGTGATGATCAGCAAGGGAAATTTGATGAGGTTTCAAATGGGTTTAAAAAACGAATGGAATTGACAGCAGATTCAAAGGAATTATACTTGAAAGGACCTGTCTATCTTGATTTCCTTCGTCAATCTAGATATCTACTATCACAGGTTAAAATGCAAATAAAATTTATTCGTGCAAATCCTGAGTTCGCGTTAATGGCTTTTGGAGCTACAAACTATCAAGTCAACATAAGTAGTGCCGTGCTCAATGTAAGGAGAGTAACAATGAACCCGTCAGTCATCAACGAGTATGCAACAGGATTGAGGAAAAGCAATGCAATATATCCAGTTAATCACAGTGTGTTAACAAACTTCACAATTAGTGCGGGATCATCCTCTCATGCCTACCCAAATCTTTTTCCCACTGCGATGCCGAAGGCGGTGTATATCACATTTGTGGAAAATGAGTCATTTATTGGTGCTTTCGAAAAGAATCCATTTAATTTCCAATACTTTAACGTTAGTAAACTAGCACTCTATCAAGATGGAAAATTTGTTGCTTGCAAAGCTTATGAGCCTAATTTTAAAGAGGGCAGATTTGCACGTGAATATGGTTCTACTTTCACTGCACTGAGCATGTTTAACACAGATGATTAAAATGGAATTACAATGGATATGTATGAAAATGGATACTTCTTCATTATATACAATCTCACAGCAGATGCAGATCTAGGTGATGAAGGCGTAGGAGTTACAAAGCCTGGTAATCTACGACTGGAGGTGTCATTTGAGTCACCTTTGAAGAAAACAATTACTTGCTTTATTTATGCCATCTATGATAGCAAAGTTGAAATAACGAGAATGCGAGACGTAACTGTCAGCTATCAGAGATGAGTAACCTAAGCAACACCGAAATCTTGAGGAAAATGGGAAATGCTCATTCCTACTCCAAGACAATATTTCTTGATGTCTTTTCTAGAGATAATTTACCTAATTCAATTCCTTTCTATCCTTGTTCGCTTATCATCAATACGGACAGCAACAATCTTCCTGGTAAACATTGGGTTGCAGTGTACATCAATCGCTATTAAGTGGCTGAATATTTTTACTCTCTTAATCTACCTCGCTTACATGACATTGCACTATGGATGAATAGGTTCCCCTGGACGATTAAGAAAGTTACATCGTTTCCACTCCAAAGCAATGTATCTCTCATGTGCGGCGGTTATGTGCTATATCTCGTCAACGAGAGACCATTGAAAAATAACTGTAAAAGTTTTTTACAACTTTTTTCGAAAGACTGCTATAAAAATGATGTAATTCTTACAAAAAATTAAAAAAAATAAAGTTTTATTTTATATGTAAATATCCTTGTTTTCATGTTCCAAATTGTTGGTTTTAGAGGGAAAGCAAAACACGTTTACATTTCAATATGTATTTACAAATGAACAGTTCTTTCCTACATATTTACATAGCTACAATGTAGACTTCACAAATATTTTTCTCAACTCACATAGGATGGGAGGAACATCATTTATGTCTTTAATGCCGGTTATCACAATTTTTCCATTATGGAATACATGAACATGATATGGGTGCCAGTTAGTCATCTGTGCTGCTGGAAATAGTTCCACTTCATAAGTGAGATTATTTGATGATGTGACTTTACGAAAGTCATAATGATAGATCAATTCACATAGCACAGTCATTGTTTTCACTTCCCATTCAGATAATGAGTCTCTAAGTAAATTTTCCAACGTAGAATGTAGATATGGTAGATCACCATCAGTGAAGCCACCAAGACACTGGATTGTTCCATTTGGAAAGAATAGGATAGTCACATATTTATCCTTCCTCTGCATCCTCCATGTTAACATTGAGGGTCTTCCCAGATGCAGGTTCGTTGTCGGCTTCATTTTGTGTTTTATTAATAATCATTGCTTTCGGTTTGGAATGTACCGCTCGATCTCTTGAAGATTGAGTTTTGAGTTTACTTTTGCAGTTAGCATCCGATTCACAACTTCCATCCACTTGATGTCCTCCATCCTTAATGAATGAAATCATGTGTGGTAGTATCTCCTTTGTAAAGTTTCTCCATGTGACGTCACTGAAACGGAAGAATCGATAGTCAACATCTTCCCTCTTTGGTGAACAGACGTACAGCTTGACGATAGAGTCACACTTTATCCATACCTTTTGATCGAGGGGAATCTTCAGCCGAGTCTTGTGGTTGTCAATCAGATCAGCGAAGTCTTTCAGTGAAGATAATGCGTCAAGGCTAATGCAAACGCCACTATTTGCCATTGAGTGACGAAAGACTACTTTCTTTGAATTTGTTATGTGAACGCTTTGTAAGTCGTTTAGTTTCCATGTTCTAGTGTAATGAGGCATGTTTTCAAATATAAACCTAATTCATCTGTTTGCATAAAGTTTGCTATTTCACATCTCAACAAATCGGAATGATGTTGAGTGCTATGTCTTAAATTCATTTTGTGTTTAGACTACCTATATATTAGTAAGCATAACTAAGCAGGAAGATATGATGATTGGTTAGTTTACTTGTAAATTACCTTGTTGAATCTATTTACACTTATTCTACATCACCTATAGCAGGAAGGATTCTCCTTCTTTTTGAAAGTGGGGAAAGTCCCAAACTGTAGTGTCCATATGGTGGTGACAAATTTCTATTTAACCAACAGCGCTTATCCTCCCAGAGTGAAAGTCCTCGCTTCCTAAATGCTTTTGTAGTAACTAAGTGGTTTTTTGAGTTAATTACTGTCATTTCTTCACTTGTATCCATTTCACTGTAGTACACGGTCCTGTAATCATTATGTTATAGTTTTTTAACTGCAACTCTCTGCACTCCTTTTGCACGTTTGATGCTGTGGCAAGATGAATCTAGATATTTCATTGGGTACATTTTCGGTTTTAATAAGATCATTTCCTCAAACAACTTTCCTGCACACTCATCCTTAAAACAGCCCAACCTAGCTCTGTTTGTAGTTGAGTATAGTCGGTGATGTACATCATCATAGTTTGAAGAGTCACATTTTTCACCAAAATATAGAAGTATGTCCTCCAGACGGATAGAAGGTGAGGTGTATAAACATAGGAAAAAACTGTCAGTGTCATCGCCACAAAGTCGCGTTCTATTTATCAGTAGACATCTTTTTAAATCACTGTACAATAGTTGATACATTTCCAACTTGCTATAATCAAGAACTGCTTGACCAACATAAATTAATTTATTCAACATAATTGAAAGCTTGTACATTTCCATGCCAACTAGATCTTCATCAAAGATCTTATGCTGAACATAGAGTGGATGATTTGATAATTTTTGACATTGCTCAACACTATTAACTAATTTGAATTTTCTCCTTCGTCTTACATTTTCCATTGTCTTGCCATATAAAGAGTTATTCTTCAACTTGTAAAATGACTTTTCAAAATCAGTTCTTGACTGAGCTTTCTTTTGGGAATTCATGTCAATGAACGTTCTTAACCAGGGCTTTTGAGTGAACTTTACACAACTATGAACTTTTTTGACTTTCATGCCCATAAATATATAAAACTTTAATATTGAATAGTGTACAACATAATTTTCCCTATCAAATTGGTGTAGCAATAATTTCTTAGTTGAGGAAAAGTTAGTATTTGGTCTTACTTTTTTATACAAGTCCTTCATGTAACTTCAAAACATTTTTTGTTCTATCATCTGCATTTCTGGCGCCAATGGAAAATCGGCAGTGTCATCATGTATGCTTGCAGTATATTTCAAATCTAAATCAAAAATATACCCGATTTCACTATCATCATCTATGGCTTGAATGTTAACTTCGTTTGAAAAGTAGTCTATTTCATCTTCATTCAACCATTTGAAATTTGAATGTGGTAGACTCTTGCTAAGTGACGAGCCGTAAAGGTTGTTGACATCTATGTAGGATAAGTGACGGCTTTCATTTGTATTATTTTGTAATTCTGTAATGCGTGCACGTGCTCTGGGAATATTTGTAAATGTCATACCTCCCCTTATTCCTCTTTCAAATAGATTGTACATGTTTTCATCTTGTATGTAGTGTGGAGGATCAGATAAAGCAAAACTCAAAGATGAAGTAAAGCTAAGGTGTGGAAGGCTGACAAAATGCACAGGATACACCTCATCTTCATTTTGACTCAATGATCTAAAGACTTCAAAAATATCTGCCAGCAATAACACATCTAATTTGAGATATGCAAGCATGTAATCGCCAAAATTAGAGCAACTGAAAGCAATCCACGCATTACAGGCGTGTTCATATTCTTTGTCTGAGCAATGCTCTCGTGTGAGATCATTATAGAATTCACCTTGTGGTGGTACACTATTTTCCAACAATGTATTTAGACTTTTAAAACAAGAGTAGGGAAACACTCCCTTTTGATATAGGATGTCATCATTAATCAGTGGAAATACGTTTCTTAATCTTTCTGCATGCTTATACACTTGTAATCCTTTTACTAATTCACTTAGTGATGCACTTAGAAATTGAAAAGAATCCAAGAACTTCAATTTAAAATATATTGTTTTTCCGTTGTACTCGTTCACAGGTACACTAGCGGATAAAGTTATGTATTTTTCAGCTGTGGCTGCTACCACTTCTAATTTCCATGGTTTCTTCTTTCCAATTGCTTTGTAGCAAACGATGTGACTGTCATAATTCTTGAAGTTGTGGAAAAATATGGGCAGTTCCCGCCTATTCAGTTTCAATCGAAGATTGCATTTGCTACATAATGTTTGTCTCTATTTTCCTGTTATATGATCATGATCTCTCACTTTGATACAATCATCACTGAACTTAGATTTACATTTACTGCAATTCTGTGCGCTTTTGTGTTTTTCTTCTTCATCATGGGATAGAGACATCGGTTGTCTACTTATTGCACGCTGATTGTCATACAAATTTTAAGCTACATTTTCTAGGTGATTTAAGAAGTTCATAATACAATTTTCTCCTTTAAAGACATAATATTCGTTATCAAATTTTGATTGGAGAGCGTTGTGCCAAACATGATAAATTCCAACTGCTGCAGGTTTACGCATCCTATTATCGATGTAGCACTCTATATCTGCATAAATTACTAAAGGTGGACTTAGATGATATTCCATGCTACTTGTACTTACCTCTAGTTGTTTAGGCAATTTTTCTATTTGCGCTTTTCCTCGAACACAAAATTGATAATGTCGGTCTAGAGTTGTCTTATATGTAAACGATTGGGTGCATCGATCACAGTACTGTTTAAATCTTTTATTAATTTTCCTATATAGTCTCGATATCTTTCTGATTCCACAATAATGTGCGCGTTCATTGTTAACAATTAACGGTATATTGACAGTTCGTTCGCCAATAAAGTTTCTACTATAACGAACACCTTTGAGTCCTTTTTCATAAAAATGAATGTAAATTTTGATGTCATTATTTTTCTCAAACCTAGAAATATTTTTTATTGATACTGGTGTGGCAATGCCATCCATATTCAGATCAGATGTCCACTTGCTATATGATTTCATCTCATTCCTCGAGTGAAGTACTTCATCATAATGTAGTATTGATAAAACTGAATACTTGAAGCAGTCATTTGCATTCGAGTGTACATTGATTACAGCCTTAGAATCTTTCAAGCTCTTTGGTAGAGTAAATGTTTGCCCACCGGATAGTAGTGGACTGGTAATAACATTGAATTCAATAGTAAGTATTTCATCTGTAACCCAGTTTCTCCCCTTATTTGCAAATGCTTCAATATGGCTTGAAAGACTATTCAAATTATCTTGGAACCAGATATCATAGTCATAAATATAGTTTGTAGATGATGATGTAAAGTGTGCGAGAAACGTTTCATCTTCTTGAGGATTTGATCGCACATAACGAATTTGTGCAATTACACGGCCACGTAGTTGAAATTATTCTAGAAGGTTTGACACTAAGTTCCCTAATATAGGTCGCATACTCAATAAAAAAAATTAATGTCGATTGTATGTGTTGATGGTGTGATGTCATATGCACAAGCGTGACCATTAAGTGCGCTTTCACTGAGATTTAGAGTTCCGTGATTATTATGAATATTCATCTCACTTTTTGTATTATGTACATTCATATGCTGACGAAATTTGCTAACAGAATTATAATTTTTGCCACAACGGGAGCAACATTGCATAAAGGTATTATTTGAAGCGCTGGTTGACGGATGTCTAGACGTTGGTTCAACAATACTAGATCTGGATATGTGATTATTTTGTGATTCTACTTGATTAACAACTGACATATTTTCAGAATTTGAACTCAAATTGCAAACTAGATTGTGTCGCTTTAGATTATCCTTCCTATTCGTTTGATATGGACACTTGCTACACTTATATGCTATCCCCAACTTACAAAATTTTTCATGACGTTGCAAATTGCCATAAAGAGTATAAGATTTTCCACACTTGGAACAGACAACCATTCTTAATAGTAAATGATGAGGATTATAATTTTTGATAGTCCTTATATATTTTCATCATTCTATGACGTCAGAGCTATTACCACCCAATAGAATTTGTTCCGATCTCTTCACTTTTGAGATAGATGTAGTATCTTCGATGATGTAAAGGAAAAAATTCAGGATTTACAACAATTTTCATTTTTCAAAAGAAAAGAGTAAATTACGTTACATTTTTACGCATTTTACAATGCCATTGTGGCACATCTTGATGTGCTGACACTGTGCAGAGCAAGCACCCCTGTCTTCCATGTGAGTCAGCCTCACCCTTTCAATGTTCGAATTTGCATACTCAATATGCATTAATGTCTCTTTTTCAAAAAACTTGTTACCTCTTGAAAGCAGCGATGCCATATGAAAGTTTGACTGCGTCAAATTTCGGACATATTGGATTAAATCCCGATTCTCATTCCTTAACTTCGCTTCCCTTTCCTCAGCGAGTCGCAGTCGCTCCTCACAGCGCCTCAACTCACTCTTGTCAATAGATTCATTTAAGTCAACATTATATTCCTTTGTTTGCAGCATGATGGAAGCAGCAGGCGCAGCAGCGTGGACAGTAGTATTGGAGATCGTAGGGGGAGCAGGAGGAGTAGGATCATCGGAAGTCGTAGGTGATGGTGTAGTAGGAGGAGTAGGATCGTGGGAAGTCGTAAGAGGAGCAGTCCCCGGGGTAGGTGGTTGTGCTGTGGGCGTAGGTGATGCACCCCTATACTCCAGTATAGGAGTGAAGGGGAAGCGGACGCTGCAGGTTGGAGACGATCGAATGTTGGAGAAGGATTCTTCCTCCTGTGATGTGCAGACCGCCGCATCCTGTAATGAGAATAGAAAATATTTGTATTATCCATGCATCATTATATGGGAAAGAAGTTAATGTTTGTAGAATTAACAATATAATAATATTTAAATAATGTAAACATGTTTTCTAGTGTTTGAAAGCTATCTTACCTTAGGAGTCATGACGATCTCATGATCAGATCCATCTTCCACCGCAACGTTGTATGAACTATTCTAAAATCAAAATTTAACTGTTACAATCTTTTTACATTTTAATTATCTGCTTTCATATTCATTCCTAATATTGTACTTACCTTAGCAATTCTACCATTATCACAGTCATCATCAGAAGAAGTTGGCGATGATGTCGCTGACGAAGAGGACTCATCCGAAGAGGACTCATCTGATGAGGACTCGCGGATGGTGTAGGGCTTTTCCTCATTGTCCTCCATGGACGTTGAGGTAGGTGGCGTTGAGAGGACACTTCGATCTCGAGTCTTTTTCAGTGATAAAGATCGAATTGCCTGCAATAGGAATAAAGACAAAATGATTAGAGAGTGATTATTAAGACATGATAGATTTGTGTGAGTGTAGACTGCAACAATCATACTTACAGGTCTCTGACATCCATTATTTTCCACCGTTCTCAACTTGGGAATGGGGGGCAGACTTTGGAACAGCTGAAAAGTTAACAATGTTTTAAAATTTCTAGTTATATACGTATAGACTTTGTAAATAATACTTACGGGATATGATTTTACTTTTTTCTCCACCATAGTCAATTTCGGAACAGGTGGCAGACTGTTGAAATGCTGAAAGAAAGAGTTTAGTAGTAAAACATATTTGAAATCATAAACATTTTGACTGCAAAATACTTACATCTCTTGCTGTAGGCAATTTCTTTAAAAGTACCTTGGCACTCTTCGTTGGAGGTTCTGAACTCTGAAATGTTAAGAAAATATGTTTACTACATGCATGTTTGCACTAGAATCGTAGGTGCCATTCATCATTGTTTCATTTAAAAATCTAATTCAAAATAAGCATTTAACAGTACTCACTTCATAATCAGATAGTGACGTGTCACTATCAATGAATTTTCGCGACTTTACTTTGATGGATCGCACCTTTTTTGGAGGTTTAGAAGTTTTCGTGACCTCATTACATTGGCTCAAAACCCCTGTCGCCGGCCTGTCCTCCTTGGCAAACAATCTTTCCAATTTCCGCTTCTCTGCGGTCGAGGTCAGATTGATACCTTTGCGTCCATTTCCAAGTGCGCAGGCAGTATGGGCTTGAATAAACGCCTTATCTTCCTAACTGTTTGCCTTCTCAGTGCTCTTTAGATATGCCTTACATGTAAGGCAATACAGGTATGTACCATCCTCCTTAAAAGTGCAATCCTTATGACTGCTTTTGCTAGCGTGGCGAACTGGCAAATTGCAAGTACTGCAATAATGAAAAATAAGTCTCTGTCGGGAAATGCTTGACGTTCGAACCATTTCTACAAAGGAAATAATCGTTTGTTATATTCTTATCTCTCTGTAGATTAGAACTCATTTGTAAATCTATTTTCCAAACTTAAAAAGTAATATTAAAAAGTTTAATAATCTCAATTAGAAAAATATTAAGATGAAACAGAAACCGAGATTCGAAACATTAAATCAATTTTTAAGAGGTGTTTTTCATATAGAAACATCAAGTTTGGAATCAGCTGAGTAAATGGTATTTAATTTCGAAAAAAAACATTGAAACAAAACTGACTTTTCGAAAAGTCGAAAGTGTAGAGATTGATTAAAAGTATTTTAATTAGAAGAACAGCTGATTGAAAATGAAATTAATGTGTAGGTGTTTTATTATTTAGAAACGAAATCTTGCGATGTTTATTTAAATTCAGACACTACATCAATCAAGATCGCTTGATTCATGTGTATTTCATATGCTATAATAAAAACGAAGTAAAGATTTGTGATTAATAATATAACATTGTGTTGTTTCCCGACCATAGAAATTGATAACAATAAAACCTCTAGAATGGAAGTAAAGCTTCATGCAATACACAATAGTGGCACAAAAATCGCACGCATTTTCACTTAGATAGACTTGTCAACGGCTGTTTCATTGTGTTAGAAACAGTCACATGTGCAATTCTAAGCTTTTCATTGGTGGTTCATGCCCCAACTTAGTTCCCCCGGATGTGCCGCGACCTTGAGTCAATTTCCATTCTAGTCAACTTTAGATAAACAATTTATTTCTATGGTTGTTTCCTATCCTAAAAGCCAACCATGTATTTTAAACTATTTGGTTCTAAGAAGTTAGTAATGTGCCTATTTCCCAAACTTAGAAAGTAGTAAATACTAAATGATGAAACTCACTTCAGAAATATAATTGTAAATCGACGAAACGGAGAAGCGGAGAACAAGGTCTTGTATGCACACCAAATAATTCAAAACTGAGTGAAGAACGGAGCTTTACAAGTTCTTTATATATAAATTCAACAAAGGAACCATGAACAAAGACTTGATGACATCATGTCATCAATTTGCTCCAGCAAAACAAACTTGACAATTTTAAACAAAATAATAATCAGTTGGCTCATTTTATACACTAGAATGGAATGGCAATCAAATGCTATGAATATGACTCTTGTAAATAATATAAAATCTACTATATGTATCTATTATAAACACAAGCAAGTTAATTCATATGAATTCAGAGAGTTTGAACATTATTACATACAAATTAATTATTCAATTTGTAAATATATATATGGCAACATGTTTGAAGTCAATATTTTAGGATTTTTGAATTGCATGTCAATTTCTAAAGTTTAATTTTCGCGCCAAAATATTGGCTTAAAACTCTTGGAGATAATATTAAAATCTGGAATATCTAAATTTCAAATTTCGCGCCAAATTTCGAAATTTTAAATGTCGCATGCATGGTTAGCGTAATTATAAGAGATAACTTTCAATATGGTACTTGATGATTAGAGCCTTTGATGAGAATTGGTACACAGCTAGGACTTATATACTTTTTAAACAAAGGAATTCCCAACAGCCAATCAGAGAGGTTCCGATTTTCCCTAAAGGGATATATAAGGATGTCAATGTTCCAATTAAACAAGTTCTAATCCTCGTGACTTGAGTAGACATTAAGAATCTATTACGAATCTACTTCATGATGAGTACCCAGAAACAACTGTTCTGTTAGCACAATGAAAGCCAAGTAATTATGGGTGGAGCGTTGGATGCGAAGGTTAATTTGTGTTGCGGATGCAAAGTGGAACTCTGGAAGACTCTAACAGTGACAGCACTCCAAAGGAGAAAAGGACTGTCGGCGAAGTGTCCTATACACGAGTGTGAACACGACTTCACAAACAATGCAACATTCCTCGAATGGGCCGAGGACTTCTTGAAGTTAACGGAGTCCCCCGAGGGACGTCACTTACCTTCTTTCATTTTTTATGGTTAATTACACTTACATTGTAAACCTCTTGTTTTTATTTCACAAATTCTGTAAATGGGATTCTGATTAGCAAATAATAGAACATTCATAACATAATTTCTGATCTGCAAACGCATTATGAAAATAAATAAAATTGTCATCATAGTCACAATGGTCACAATTGTCGCATTTGAGCAAGCAGTCTCAAAACAAACAACTATCTATTCAAGTTCCGAAATAAATGTTCGCATCCCTGTTCTAATTCACTCACTTTAATTCAATCTCGGAACAGGCTGTTACAACCCCAGTACACAATTGATTGTACCGAACCTCGAAACATGAACTCAAATTCAAATCCCAATCGGAACGCGGTTCCTATTCACATGATCGGAACGCGGTTCGAATTCAAATGTTCATATTTACATGTTTGGAACGCCATGTTCGCATCCTCGTTTAAATCCTCACTTTTTGCGTTCACATTATTAACTACTAATGTCGACTAGATCGCAGACAATTTAGGGCTGCGAAGATATGAAATATATAGAAATTCAATACCTGAAAATGCAGCAAAATGCATGTTAACTTACAGCAAATACAACATGTGCGAACTTTCAATAGGTGGTTAATGTCAAGTCCAAAATGAAATAGCGAATAATCTCAAGTGTTTTATTTTTGAAATAAAATATTTGTGAATTGAGTGGAATTTTGATAAAAAATTAGAACTTCATACTCTCATCATGTAGTTCTCCTAAGATTCAAATCAAAGCATTAATATTTGTAACTTGATTTGTATATATGCACATTAATAGAAGACCCAAGTTTTGTATCACGCATCCAGGGTCGACCCATGGTCCAACCTTGTCAGAGACATATTTTGATTCCTTCTTAGTGTCATTGTTGCAGCCGACAAGAGCATGAAACTTTTGCAATAAATAATATGCAGTATAGAGTAAGTATATTAGGTAGAGTGGTAACTCCGCATTTATTACATCCCCAATGTGTATACACTTTCGATTTTATTAAATGAACTCAAGGGTCATTCATTGTCACCAAATGTGAGATATGCAAATATTTGCAGTTTTGCAGAAATTACAACGGAATTGAGTGATCATGATTGTAATGCAGAAGGAATGATGGTATTTCACATATTTTCATGACAGCCTTGGAGATTTAATGTTTGTTGAATGAGAAATTCGATAGGTTCCTATTTCTTTCATGCTCAACCTCAAGAGTATTTTCTTAAGCGTGATCATGTCACAGGCAACCTGCCACTGGCAGAGCAAAATAACAGAATCAAAGACAATGACTTCATTTAACTTTGAAAGATGTAAATGGTTCCGCATCACTATTCAGATTCAAGAAATGAAACATGAATTTAGTGAATCATAAAATCATGCCAATGAAAATTGAATTATAAACTTGAAATTTCAGCCAAGAAAGCACGAATAATATCGCGACTTTTTCATGAAGACTTTCATTATAATACAATTCATGAAATTCCCTTGATAATCAGCTTGGTTTCCTCTTAGTTAGGATGCTTATTAGCAAATAGTCATTCCTCTTGATATCCAGCTTGTTTCATACTACTTATATAGCAGAGTCATCTCGGTAGTACATAAATTGGCAAATTTTGACTTTTTTCAAAAGTGCTCAAATAATTTTTTGGACCACGGGAACGCAATCTCCGCAAAAACTGAATCTTTTGATATGAAATTGTTCACTGTATACCTGGCTTGCCGTGGGAATGGGAATTCCCATCCCATGGGAATTCCCATGAGATGGGAATCTTGCTTCAGGTCATGGGAATCCCATGGGAATTAAATGAAAATTTTGATCACCAAAATAAGATAAATTTAAATTTTATTTGAAAGTATCAACTCTTTTTTGGTTTTCAAAGGTTGTGAGAAAGCGAGAATGCAGGCTGTAGTTGCACTCATCTTACTGGATGACTAGGCGAAGCCGCTCATGAATGACGCACAGATTGAAGTGAAAATACAACATTTATGCATGTACATTGTGCAGGTGTGTCTACAGTAAGCAGGCTGTCCTTGTCTGAAAAAAGCATGATTCTGTCAGGGTGACGAAACACGGGTCGGTAACTATCATCATATAACAATTCTTTTCTTGGCTTATCAATCTTATAAGAAGACTAATATCGGTCTTGAATGAGAGAGAGAGAGAGAGAAAATCTGAATTATGTAATTATCTGTTGAGGCTGTCTGTCAATTCGCATCGTCAACCGACGGGAGGAGAATCAGTATCCATGTCAGTGACCGACCGATTCTCTCGCCCCGTGCGCTGCATGATCAATTTCACTTACGCAACTTTTGACAATTCAAGTGAGGGAATGTGAGCTCGCAAAACATTCTTTTCCCCTGATTGACGCTTGGCGATGATTCATTAGGCTGCAGACCGAAGAGGAACCGAGCTATACGATGTAATTATAATCGTCTGCAACTTCAGTTCCCACTCTGAGGCAGGACGTCGCTGCGATGTCTTCGAACAAGTTCTTCGAAGTAGACAAAAAAACTCTGCAGCAGCACATTTCTGCTGCTCGTGTATCTTTTGTTCCGCCACCGAAGTCATTAACCAGTGGTAATGCCAATCTTGATTCGAGGATAAAGGCCGTGCAAGTGGACATATCACCGGTTGCCGAGAGCTCAGGAGACGACAAGAAACCATTGTTGGCCCCTTTCCTTTATTGTGATGCCTGTAAGAAATTGTTTTTTTGTTTTTTAAGAAGACAAGAGGACAGTGGGTCAACCAGAGTGGGGTCAGTGCAATAAAGCGCCATCTCGAGAAAAACTGCGCACCGGCGACGTCGACGTCGACGTCCAATCAATTCACCATTCACCGAAGTTTTCAGTGTGCTCCATCAACAAGCAAGCCTCCTCTTCCGAAAGAAGCAAAAGAACAATGGCAGCAGTATGTAGTGAAGCTTGTTTGTGCCCATCCGACTGTGTCCATCAACGCCATGGCTCAAATTGCATCTTCTTGCGCAAACTTCGCTTCTTTGGTAACGCACAGAAACAACAAGATCAATGACTATTCCATCGGACGAACTTACATTTCATCGGGGTTAATGACTGAGGGAGAGCAATCCCATGCGAAGTTGCGACATCATTTTAGAAACAGTCTCAACGATCCGAATGCCTGTGTATCATGCATGATTGATTTTTGGTCTGGAAGACATGAACATCGACTTTCTTATTTTGCTATTGTTGCTTGTGGACTCAATAAAGATTGGCGTTGGTTCAGTTATCCACTTAAGATTTGTGATTTGGATGATGCACCACACGACGCTTCGTTCACTTTCAAAATTCTCGAAGAATGCATTAAGTCACCGGATGATGAAAAACAGGGTGAGCTCTCTCAACCCATCTTTATAGTTAGTGACAACGAACCGAAAATGGTCGCAGCGTTCGACAGCCGTTGTCCAACGACGCTGAACTTGGGTGGTAGAATTGGTTGTACCGAACATGCCTTGTCGACTTGTGTCAAAGACGTTTTCGAGAAGTCTCCACCAGAATTACTAAGTGGCATGCTGTCTAATCTGACTTCTGTGGAATCTTTCTATAATGCGAAAATGCCAAAATGCGAAGCGACTGAAGCGTGCTATTCCTGATAAAATCACGACTCACCCATGGCGCTTTCAACATTCTCGACTTCGATCTGCGGTGGACAACTACACTGTATTTCTGTCAGAAGAAGCCTGTCATGTATCTGACAATTTGCCACCTTTACCTTCACTGAAATCTCTGTTGAATATTATGGAAGCCGTCAAGTGCTTCTTTGACAGAGTTGAGGTTGATGAGCCAACTTCTCATCTATCTTACCTGAACTATCTTACTTTGGATATTCACTTGTTCCAAATGCAGATTAGTGAAGAAGTGCCTGCCATCGCTCGGGAGACTTGCTGCCTTCTACGAAACCAGATGAGAAAGAAGCTGTGGCCATATTGTGGTTCATCATTTGCAAAAGCGGCTTGTTATTTGTCAGGCATTGATGTCTGCAACACGGCTTTGGATATGGTTAAAACTCTTAGATATTCCAGCAAAAAGACCCGAGAATTGCAAGTGTTCATGAATGAATGGGAGCAGGAGATGCAAGGATTCAAATCGAGTGTTATGAACTATTTCAATCAGCTGCTTGATTCAATGCATATATCTGATATCCCCACGGACAAAGTCAGTGATAACCAGGAACGTGAGCCCTCGACATCCAGCGATCCGTTTGAGACATTGTTTGCTCCACGCCCAAAGCGCATGAAGACTTCGCTTCATGAACAACTTGAAACGGAAATGTTGCTTTTTGAGACCATTCGTGTGGCCTCCAGACATCCGACCAAGGATTTTTTGGAAAGAGAAAGGACCACAAATGAGACTTTTGTCAAAGTGTGCAAAAATTCTTTTTTCCACCCCAGTGTCATCGGCTTCTGTAGAAAGACTATTCAGCGAGGCGGGGATTCTCTTATCAAAGCTTCGAAAAAGGCTCAAGCCTGACAAGCTCAGCGCTATGCTTGTAAGTTAGAGACTGTATTATAATTCAGTTCCTAGGTTTGCATGAACATTTGTTATTCATTTGATATATTTCATAACAACGTTTGTTAATCCATTGACATTTTTCTAGTGCATCGGCTATCTCTAGATTTGCATACCCGTAGAAACGTTTGTTAATCCATTGATATTTTTCTAGAACATCAGCTATTCTCTTGATAGCCTTCATTGCCGCATAGTAGCGTTTTGCGTTTGTTAATCCACTGATATTTTACTTCAGTATCTGCTATTCTCATGATTGTTATTATACCCGCATTTTGTTTGTTAATCCATTGATATTTTCTTGAGTATTTGCTTGTGCCTTGATGGTTTTCAAAGTGACGCTTGTTAATCCATCGATGGTCTTCATTCGGCATCACGCGGGTCTCAAAGTAACGGTTGTTAGTCCATTGATAATTTATTGAAGATCTGCTATTCTTAGATTGTAGTACTGTCATTCGTAGGCCTTTATACATAATAGGGCCTACATTGGAGAGTCTTTATAATATGTAGCTTTCATCAATCCATTGATATTTTTTAATGTTTGATGCCTTTTTAGCAGCAACGTTTGTCAATCCTTGGACAAATTTTCAATGAACGTTTGTTTCTCGAATATAAATTTGTCTTTTTGCATTTGTGGCTTTATCATCAAAGTTAGATAGAATTGGAATTACACCGTACCTAAATACATGGGATGCGAGCGAGCGTATTATCACATATTCATAAATCAGTAGTCGTTTTCTGTTGATAAGTCATAGAAATATGCGTAGGCGAAGTATTGACTTCATTGCTTGTATACAGGCACTGTACTTGTATTGTAAACTTAAATATGATATTGCGATGAGCTAGAAGTTTGCCATGTTCATCACAAGTACGGCATCGCATGAAGTGAATCAGAGTGAATAGACATGCGAATATGTGTATGTATAGGCCTATATGTAATCGAAGACTATTTCGATGAAGTCGTCTTTATTGATTGACTAATCCCTGAAACAAAGTGATAGATATTTTTGATAATTAGTAAAAACTTGCAATTTTTGGAAATTACAAAATAAGATAGATTGATATGCCAATACTTTTTCATCCAAAAGATAGGTCAACTAAACGCGCTTAATCTCATCAGTTCAATGACGAAAATCCGTTAATCGAATTGTAGTTCGAAAGAAGAGAACCATAAACCGTATATAGGAATAGTAATGAGCCATGGGAATTCTGATGGGAAATACTGAAAAATCCCGTGGGAATGGGAATTCCCATGGGATTCCCATCAAAAATCCCGTGGGAATGGGATGGGAATTCAAAATCAATTCCCACGGCAAAGCTTGTTGTATACAGATACTTTTTTGAGTCGCCACTCTACCTATATATCCCTACTCTATGGTATGCAATACTATCATACTGTAGGCCCTACTGCGTAGCGCATATAGTTTAGTATAAAAATTTCATATTAGTACTGTGCTACATTTGTATTATAGTACAGTCTTATTGTGCAAAGTCGAAATAATTACCAGTTTATCAGTTATCACAAATGCATATTGAAGACTTGCATAAGCATGCGTGTATTGTTTCTATGGCAACTATTTAATTATCTTTAACTTGCATTTAGATTATACTGTGCAGCGTCTTTTCCGTTTACAAGGCTTGTGCAATTTCATCGTGACATTTATAACCGTGAAAATATCTCAAGTAAGTTAATTTCTTCAACCTGTGTCATGCGATTTTGACATGCAAGCGCTGTGAAAGTTTTATTTTTGCTGAGATGCGGCATTGCACAATCTCTACATTTGCTTAGATTTTAGAAATCGTATACCAGGTATTTGAGTGCAATAACAGAAGGCTTGCGATTAGATTACAACTTAAATACTTTACTTACAACTTAAAAAAACTCAAAAAACTTACAACTTTAGATTAGATTTACAATAATTTGTTGTATTACCTTTAAAATATGATAAGATTTATTTTATTCTTTGCGTATCTTGTTACTTGAAGCTTTTGACCCTATTTGGTATGGTGGCTTGTTATAGAATGTATAGATGGGGAACATAAAAAATATTTTTTCATTATATCATGGTGGGTCGCTGTTCACCTACCATATGAAACTTTCCAAACTATTGTTTCTACATGCGATTGTTTGCCTCGTTACAACAATTTTTTCGGCTTGGACGAAATTTTTGAAAAATTTGCAAAGGACGAAATTTTTATTGTCAGTCTATGACATCTAGTATTTATACCATCTGCACAAGTTTTCCCATCTCGGGTTATGTACAATATTGGAATACTTAAAGTGCCAGTAACATAAGCATGTTAATACTGACAAGATATTTTGTGCGCTCCAGATTGTATCAAGCGAAACTGATCAATTTGAATTTCAGTTCACAACTAAAAAATAACTTAATAATATTCGAAAGTCGGTGCTAAACCTTCCCTCGAAAATTCCGAACCCCGTCCAGGAATAACCTGGCGCTATCTCTGAGTTAAGTTGATTTAAAAATGAACTTTTGCCAATGAGCAAATTTTGCCACCAATCTAAAGTTTTCGGGCTGACATCTTGAGAGCAGATAATGAAGGACACCAAAATTGTTTTGAAGTGCTTGTGGGAGACGCAGAGTAAGAACTCTGCCTTGATGCAAAACGTCAAGGAGACATTGCCTTTCATAGATACGCTGCGATGATCAAGTACGTAAATGGTGCGGAAAGCTCTGTTGTGTAGTGCTTAATTGTTTTCCTCGGTTTAAGCACAAGATCGATAGTGAAGCAAGCATTTACTGAATTTACTTTAATATCTCAAACTAACGTTGGAGCTCAAATTTTGAATGACTAACAATGAATTAAATTTTGTTTTCTGTAAAAAGTGGGATATAGTGTTCTGCGTTGTTCTTATGTTTTGCCAATAATTTCTTTGTCTTAAGCCTTTGACATTCTTCTCCTGCAATGCGAAGATGCTAACTGAAAACAATTTCATAATTAGGTAGAAAGAAATCCCTAAAAATTGACTTTTAAAAAGAATAGACCAATTGAAAAATCTTGCGGCGAAAGATGTGATAATTTTTATCATTATGCTCATTTCTGAAAACAAAAATCTATGACTCATGGACTGATACATGTCAAATTTCACTCACGGGATGTTCTTTTCCATAGATTTTGCGACGATAGCAAAGTCACTTAATCCGCTTTAAATAACAGAGTTTTCAATATTTCAGTTTTCCTCCGACCCTGTACAATTGCATTCCATTCTAATGAGGAATTAACATGTATGTAACACACAATAAATCATGGATATATAGACACATGGGCATTTTTTCTACTCCGGTTCCAAATTCTTAATATTGCTTCCTACAAAAGCTCCATTCGCTATCATTATTGCACTCAAAAGCTTGCTGGTTAATTCATCGATGCAAGAATGATGACACTGTTAAGAGACACACTGCAATTAGTACTACAGGAAAATATGACTTCACACCTTCTACATCTTCACAATTCTTATTTAGTCACCAAATGTTAGAATAAGCTATAAGCTGCAACTCTAGAAATTCTACCACAATTATTTCAATGAAAGCTTGGACACAGAGTAAGCTAAAAGCCAAGTGTAGTATGTAGCCTTTTCCATCCTCGTACGTCCGTTGCTCTTCCAATCTAAGAATAATAAATTATTAGTGCGAGATAAATTCAATTCGACTAAGTATCGGCGTAGTCCACTGCAGCTTCTGTTGATCCTCAAATCTTGTAATTTCTTCTGCGATTACATGAAGTCCGATTATTTCTGTAGCTAACTTGCACTTGCAGCATTCCACGATAAGAGGCCCCTATTCCAAATGCGTTCACTTTTTTCTTGGCGTCATTATATTGCCTTGAAACTCGCTTTTACCCATTCTTCATGACTGATTTAGTGTCTCAATGGTTTAAAAAAATGATCGAAATGAACAAAGGCAACATATGTATATACTAGGTAAAGGATGTGATGAATGGAATGAAACATATAATCAAACTGTCGCGAACTGTAAAATGCGAGTTAGAACGAGAATGTTTGAAATGAGATATTGCTCCGGTACAATGCTGGGGAAGATGCGGATTAATTTATACAGCATTTAAGACAAAAAGTTTTCATGAGTGTTTCATGAAGTTTCCTCCCGCTTTGAGAGATACCTTGCTAGAAAGAAACTCCGAGAAATTGATGCACTTGGTCTTGTCTATAGTTCAATGCAAATATTGCACTTGGTTTTGCACCGATGAGACTAGCAAGACTCTTACTGACAATATTCTAAGTTGGACCTTGGGTGCTCATCCCAAGGTTCCAAAATTTTGGGTCGTGAAAATGGACCTGGCCCAAGTTTTTAACATTGCTTTCGGCTAATTTTTCACTAATATTTAATATGTACGACTGAAAAAAACACTTACTAATAGTAACACTCACTAAGAAAACAATACACGACTGAATATAGACGACTTGAAGAAAACGGAAATAACATATTTTTTGGATTCACAACGTCAACTGTACTTCTGTGATACTATGTGATTGGCTCTTATGCATACAAACTCGATTAAATGCAAATATTGTGCGACACCATTGACATTTTTATATTTTAATCAGTCCATTTAATTGAGTCTCTTTATTATCATTGAAATATCTGGCTGTCCTTGTGTTTGACATGTAGATATTTTTGTACCAATATTGGAGTCATCATTTCTTCACTCGAATACTATTTTTGTTGCATGTCAAACGAATTTTATAGCATCATCTGATTATCTTCTTACTATGTGAGCTGAAAGAGATGCATGAATTCATGATGTACACTTTGAGCTCCTTGTAGATCCTGCTCTTGATCTTGGTTAGAATCGTCAAAGTAAATGATAATCGGGTCTGTATGGGGATCAGTAAGTGTGCTTTTTAACAAATCTGATGAAGGTATTACTCAAAACTCCTCCTTACTTTCGGTAAGCGTGTATCATAACGTGAATTATTTTCATAAGGATAGTATCAACATGTTTCTCGGGATGGAAACATAGACTTTATCCAATATTAAAGACAAAGTACGACTGCTTATCCAAAAACCCGTAATGGAAATTTCTTTTGATAGACGATATCAAGCCGATTAGTATCTTTAAAATATCAACCCATTAGTAATAATTATCGATTGTATCGTCTGACGAAAGAAACATACAAAATGCTCCGCTTTCATAAAACTGTGTTTGGCAATATCATTGCGGATTCTAGCATTTGAAATGCTAGAAGAAAAGCTTTTAGGCATCCCTAAATTCTGCACAAAGCTTGACTAATTGACTACAGGGAAGAGATGGAAACTGACCGGCGGCCTGGTTTATCAGATTTAAAGCTATGGGGCAAATTTATCACCAAGTAAAAGATTTCTTTAATTGAAAAACGTCTTTTGATCACTTACTTAAGCCAATTTCACTTTGATTTTACTTGGCTGTTTATTAGCTTATTAGTTATTTCATCAATAAGCATATTGGAGATGATTTTAGTTAACACTATCTGACTGTAAATAATTTTAAAAATCTTGTAGATAACGCATGCATGTTTAATTGATGAAACTGATGTTTCGTGAGTAGATCGAGCGGGCAATCAAATATGAAAATTTTTCGGTTTTTTTTTGGTATAGCTAACACAAAGACAACAGCGATTTCGCATAGCAGAAGTAAATATAGCCTATATAGCCCACGGTACCGGTACTGTGCAATTGATCACTTTACAGCATTCTTCACTACAATTTGTATAAAAGGACATCGGTATGTACCGGCACTCATTTTGATAAAATATTGCATGACGATAGTTGTAATCATAAATTGATGTATACCGGAACCGGGTACCTTAATCATGCTGCCTTGCTCAAATACATTTCAGACGAAGATAAAATTACAGGATATTATCAGTACCAAAGTTTGAGAAAATGCACAAAAACGCTCTCTCGCTTTTCTTTTTGTCTAAGACATGAATTTATCGCAGATAATCAGTGCTGGGACCGGTTAATTTTTTTGTAACCGGTTAATCGATTATATTTTTAACCGGTTAAATGAGGATTCACAGTATTTATTTAGTTGTCAAGGTTTATCGACAACTACGGACCTTGTTAATTGTGTTTCGACCGAGTTCCTCCACTCGCAACAACTTGATTTCAATGCCTGGCTACATTCCTAAGAAACCTCAAAAGTTATTTGAAATTCGCCAGTACAGTATTTGATTTATAGAAATCTACATGGTGATTTATACTTAACTTACCATGGAGTATGTTAGATGCAAAGCTATCATACAAAGCTGAATTTCCATAATGTAATAGGCAGCGATCCTATGATGTACAGGACGCAGCGCTCATTGCTTCTGTGATCAGTCCACTACATTGCTATTAGTCAAGTGACATTGTTGTGTTGATCATTTCTATGATTACTACCAAAAGTACCGAACACAATACCAAAAGTGCACAGCAATATTGCGCCGTGCAGTTTTCGACGTTGTCACAGACTGCCGTGACAAGAGACATGGACTAATAGCAATTAAAGTCCGTAACGCGAACTTGATTGCTGTGTTCATTTTTCGTACAACAACTCTACATAGTATATCTTGGAGTCTATGATGCAAGATAAAGCTAATCAAACGTCATAACCGATTTTAACCGGTTAACCGATCCCAGCCCTGTAGATAATCCCTGTTTCAGACCATAACAAAACCTTCTTTATCGCTAATGTCGCTTCTTCAAGTCTTCCCATCACTGATAGGGCTCAATGGGTCGTTTCATTGAGGTGACATTCAGTATAGAGCATGAAACCTCATTCCAATTCCACACAGGTGCAAAGATCAATATGATAGGTTGTCATTATGTCTATGAGATATAACATGATGCAATCATAATGCTGCATGCAATCATGATGACGCAATTCTATATGCAGACATAATCCAATGCAAACATTGGATCATGCTACAGAATAGAAGCATTTTGATAGCAAAGTTATCACAAGGTTGTAAATACCGATAAAAAGCCATATCAAGCATTGAGGATGAATATGCAAGAAAGCGAAAACCAAATGCAAAATACAGATTCATTTACAGATAATGTGAATAATAAGATGTATAGTATATAGTATATTTCTTTCCAATGCACACCAAAAAACCATATTCTGGACTGTTTCGATGTAAATTATACCATAGTCTTCAGCGGCTACAAAATAGTCACAAAAATGCGTACAAAGATTGCCTTTTTTGCTGCACATTGGAAAATATGAAACGATTGGACACTCTCTGCTGTAATATACACATACATGCACATTAGGGCTGTGCGCTAGCCGCACCTCCTTGCAGCGGTGCACCGGGTGTGATAACCAGTGAACCGGTCGGCGCAGCGACAATTTTAAAAATTACACTGAAATACTTATTGTAAAATAATGAAATAATAATATGAAAATAATGTAAAATATAAATGTAATTTGTCTCTCGTTTTAGATTTTCCTGTGATAGTTAAGTAGACTTCAAAACCTTGAAAGCAGAATCTCTATCTTTTAGAATAAATGTTCAGAATAATCGATGCAAATTTTATAAAGTACCAGGAAAATTCTAGCGATAGGCTACTGAAGAATCTGCATCTATTTGCAGATATGCATGTACGTAGCCTCTTTTAATTTTATTTCGCCAATACTTGAAAGTGACCCTCGTCACAGTTAGCACGTAAATCTCTGTGAGAGTTCTAGTTGAGTTTTTTGAAAATAGATGAGAGCTGAAATCATGAAGATGTTGGCCTACAGCGAAAAAGCGAAAATATTACAATGACTGAATTACTAAGCCAGTAGCAGACGAAGCATCGTGGTATTAGTTGTTTCTTTTAAAATATCATTACACGCATGTAACAAAGGAAAAGCTTACTTTTGATTGCTTTTTCAAAATCTGAAAATGAAAAACGGAACACCCTGGAAACACACGGGAACAACCTGGCAACATCAGGAAATGTACTCGTGGAAAGATTCGAAGCAATGTCACCGCAATCTGCGAATTGCTATGCGAAAAGGTCAACATCTCGACATTGCTTGGCATCAAGCAGTTTCTCCGTGTTGTTGCAATGATCCGAAATAGCGAAAAAATCCCTCGGACGGAACGCTGGATAATTCTTTGCTTGAGGAACAGAAGCCCGGATCATGGTATTCACTATGAGATTCCAAAATTGTCACATCGCGGGAGTAATAATAATAATAATAATAACGTATATTCGAAAAAATGAAAATCAAGTTATTACATTGTACAAGACATTCAAAGTTACACGAGCTATACACTGATTTACAGGACAAAAATTAGTGCTTGTGTTGCAGTTTCTCGTTGTAGGCAGATGTGCAAAAAGGAACAAAGGACAATGATCGTCGAAGAGTTTTGGAAAAGGGAATTTCAAGGTGGTTGCTGTATTTCAGACGGCGTGGCAACAAAGGAAAAAGAATATTGTCTTCTTGCATAGCTTCTTCGAAGCACCTCATGGCTCTCCCATCACGTCGAACTTTCAAGACTCCGAGACAGTGTTCATGACATTCATTTCCACAAATGATGCGATGGCATAGACGATTTAGCTTTTCTAGTTTTTTGCTGTTTTTCTTGTTGATACCAACATAGATGGTTGAATTGAACTCAAGAATGGATCGAATGTAAGCATTGTACACTAATATCAGCTCATTCTTTGGAACACCAAGCCACTTCAGTCTTCTCAGCGCATACACTCTTTTGCTGGCAGTTTTGCAAATAGTGGATATATGACTGTCCCAGTTGAATAGTTCATTGAATACCACACCGAGGAATTTCAATTCTTTACAGAACACGATATTCGACGATAAAGCAAAATCAGCAATGTTGCCTTTCTTCACGTACATTCGCTTGGTTTTACCAGCATTCAAGGTCAAACCATTTACGGAACACCAGCTAGCCACATTTTCCTCCGCTGATTTTATCATGGACTCGCAAAAGGATATGTTCGATCGATTTATTGGTAGCACAATAAGGACATCGTCGGCGTACTTCACCATTAAGGACTCTTGAAAGTGGGGTTTTAGCGTTCCCATATGTGCAGCAAACAGCTGTGGTGCTAGAACAGAGCCTTGTGGGACTCCTGAAGAAGCCCCGTAAAGTGAGCTGCAGGCGACATTCCGCAGGAAAATTCTGAATTGGCGATCGCGGAGAAACGAAAGTATCCATTTGACGAATTTTCCGGGAAGTTGTCCATTTACTAAAGTCATGATAAGAGAGTCATGGCGGAGTGAATCAAATGCGCGTTGTACATCAAAAGACACGATGATGAGTCCGAATGAGTCAGGTAAGTCAAGTTGCCTCGTGACGAAATCATGGACAAATACTTGGGCATGAAAGGAGCTAATTCGTGGTTGATAGGCAAACTGGTTTCGTCCGAAGAGCAGTCTTAAACTCTGAACAACTGACTGTAGAACCAGGTCTTCGAGGATCTTGGACAGAATCGGGAGTAGTGAGATCGGCCTGAAGTTGTTGGAATCAAACTTGCTTGACTTTGGAATTGGCACAATATTTGCAGACTTCCAAGCCTTTGGAAATTCACATGTTAAGACGGAGACCGAAGACAGATGAGAAGCTGGATAGCATAGAATATGTGCACTTTCACGAATGAGCCTCGCAGACAGGTCGTCCATTCCAGGAGCTTTATTTTTAAGCTTCGTCATTTTCTCATACACGGCTTGCGGAGAGACATCAATCATGAATTGAGATATTGTGCCATAAACTGATTTTTCATGAACTTGATACATCTAATTTTCTTCACATTTTTTCATTTTTATAAGTATCAGGAAATGCAATGGTTATTTATGATGAGTCTTGATTTTCAAAATGTTTCAGTTTCATCATATAGAAACTTAAAGCTAATTAGTAATAAGAAGTTAATAAATATTCTCTCCTTGTTGGATTGGTAATATTGTATGCTTAAAGGATTGTTCCATCTATATTTCCTGTGTGACTATGATTTGTGAAAAAAATGAATAAATTTTAAGTAAAACCACTTAGTAAAACACCCATTTGATAGAAATTCGAACGTTTCGGAGCACCGGTCCGGGAACCGGTGTAAGCAGAGCCGGTGCACTGTGCACACAGCCCTAAAGCCCTATTATATATAACGATGCTGTTAAATTCATGTGCGTCCGCGAAGTGCCATACATACTGTACACAGTTTTTGTTATGTTTGCTTCTTAGTTTATCACATTGCTGTATTATTTAAATAGATAGCAATATCAATTTAAAACTGAGTACTCAAAAAACATGCTATTATTCTGCACAGGTCTGTATAATGTATGCATAAACGCATGTAGGATACATAAGAAGCATAATACAGACAATCTGTTGTCATACATTACCCCTGAATTAGGAAAATCAAGATTGATTTTTTCAAGTAGAATAATTTCAAGAAGACCACAATTTTATGACCAACATTAATCATACTTGTGTGACAGGGATCTATACTGATGGCTGGAATATATTTTGTCATATGTCTACTTCTTTTTGAGGTGCATTTTTTTCTTGTAATCATGATATCTTTTCAATGAAAGATTAGGAAAGATTTTCATTATCCAGGAATAGTATAATATTATTCGCTACTGTGATTGCTTCCCTACTCGCGTTTGCAAGTGAAAAAAATTACTTTGGTGGATTCTTTTTCGACTTCTTCGGTAGAAGACTGGATGTTCGGCAAAACTCCACCTTGAGCAAGCGTGACTCCGCTCAATAGTTTCTTCAATTCTTCATCGTTCCGTATGGCAAGATGAAGATGTCGCGGAATGATTCGCGATCGATGGTTGTCTCTTGCAGCATTGCCAGGCAATTACAAGGCTTCCGCTGCTAAGTAGCCCACTCCATCACCGCCGCAAGATGAATTGGTGCACCAGCTCCAATTCGATCACCATAATTTCCTCTCTTCAGGAGTCGGTGTACACGCCCGACAGGAAACTGAAGCCCTGCTCTAGTTGATCGGCTCTTCTGCTTGTCGGCCGATTTTGACACTTTACCTTTGCCGCGTCCACTCATTATGTGCGATGATGTTCGATGTTCAGATATTTACATATATTCAGATCACCTATTCAATATTAAAGAAATTGGAAATCAACTCTTGATGCTAACTGAGCCAGGTCTGCTTATTCACTTAGTTCCGAAACCAATTTATAGAAATTGAAAACTTCACAAAGCTTTGCTTTGAAGCTGCTGCAAAACTAAATGTGTCAGATTTGATCCTAGTCAGAGTTCCTTAAATCGTATAAAGTCAACAGTGATTTACTAATTCTAGAGATTTGGCCAGTTATACTGAAATTCCTGGCTATCATGTTGCCTTTCGTTGTTGAATTACCCAATATTGATATCAACTGTTTCCGCATTTAACTTACAAAACAAACATTTAACATGCCATAGCTACTTGGAGCATTCATGTTCAGCACGATTTATCATTTGGCTCAATTCATGACAATTGCAACAGAGTTCGCTAGTAAAGTAAATTCTCTGTTGTGAAAACTAAAAATAGTGGGCTGTGCACAAGCCACACCTGCTCGCACCGAGACATGAGAGGACAGTTGAGACATACATATATCGCTTCACATTCTAGATTGTTGTCTGATAGTCAATTAAAACTTCAAAATCTTAACGGTAGGGTCTCTTTCTTTCATAATAAATGCTCATATTTTCATATTTTAGAGTAATAGGAAAGTACTAATAGTACTAAAGAATTTGAAAGACTTGCATAGGGCTCCCTTAATTCTATTTTGCCCATACGTACTTGCAAGTAACTTTCATCATACTTAACCAGCACGTCGCTATAATATACTCATTGACATAATGAAACAAACTATCATTGGCTTGAATTGAAGTTTGTTTCATTTTTTTCTCAGGTATGATGCAATATCTCGCTTTCTATGTATTACCATTCAACACATTAGAGAATGGAGAAAGAACTATGGTGGTCAAATTTCAAATTTTGATATCGATACAACTGTCACAATTGCTTTTACAAATTGAACATAAACGTGAACTGAAATCCAGCTTTAATAAAATTAAATGGCACACGATCAGTTTACCAGAGGTATGGCTATTGGAATGATTCGTTGTGGTAGAAGTTGTGCAAGTGTTGCCGAAGAGCTGCAACCATCGAGAGTCGTTGTTTGGAGGTGGTGGATTTCTAATGAAATTATTTAGAGCGAGGTGAAAACAGAAGTTACAAAGATACAGAAAATTGTAAAAAAACTACAGTGACTAAATTGTAAAGTCATTGGCGGACGAAGCATTGGGTTTTTAGTTCATTCTTTGAAAAATATGTGCAACACATTATAAAGCACATATATACATTTCTACACATATATAAAATATAAGTAGGGAGGACATACAAACATGCAAATTACTATGCAAGTAGCTCAGCATTTCGACGCCACTCGGCTTCAGACAGTCTCTGTGCGTGAGTACTGGAAGTCCCCCATATCTGATGTAAATAGAACAGCTTCTTTTCAAGAGAGAGAGAGCGCTGCTGACAACCGTCGGCTGGCATATTCATGCCTCGACTCGTAGATATGAGTCGCTGTGTGATGTTGTGGCAATTTTACCGGATGCCGAAAAATCCTTCGGACGGATCGGTTCTCGCTGGAATGCCAAGATAGCCTATATCTTAACATGAGAAGCAACAACAGGGTATGCGGTACTTACTATGAGAACCCGAAATTCTGAAGTCGCGGGAATTGAGATTTCGTGCCTAAAATGATATATCTAATGATATTTCTATGATTATCTAATTTCCGTAACCTTTTCACACTTGGTCTCAAAATCAGGAAATTCACCGGTTATTTTGTGATATAGCTGTGATTTTCAAAAGTTTTAAATGCATGATATAGTAATAAAAAAGGTTTGAATGAAATTGACAAGCAGAATTGAATAATGCTCTCCTAGTTGGATCAATTACTCTGTATGCTTAAAATATTTTTCTCTCCAATTTGCTGTGACAAAGATAACAGATAAAATGAATCAATCATAACTGATACCATATAGTAAAGCAACAATTTGATCGAAATTCGCACATTTCGGTGCACCGGCCTGAGAACCATGAAAAAGCAATCACGGATATATTTTGGTTTTTTTGTAAATAACATTCGATGAATAGTTCAGAAATGTCTATTTCTATCATCACAGGAATAGTTTATCTGCTACATGAGAAACTGACTGCTAATGGCGCATGTTCGCCGGGAAGACATTATTCCTTCAATCCATTATCAAAAGGACACAATAGATCTGTTCCCTTTTAAGCACCTCTTCTTATGTTTGGATCACTGACGAATGGAAAAGGAGGTGGTCTCAGTCTACCCAAAGATTGTTTCGCAGCATCGAGAAGCCATAGCATCTTCCTCTCGGCTGTGATCTACCAAGACATCGATGAGTCTTGTAAAAACGCCTTCAATCTGAGCATTGGAGATTCGCATTCATTGGATCGGACTATCATCGAACGATTCTTGCAAGTATGGTGACGAACAAGCAAGTGACCATGAGCTCCACTCTCATGCAATAGGCATTGGCTGGTGACGTGGCTAGTGTTGTTATATTGTGACATTCGCCAGCCTGATCCTTCTATCTGACTTTCTAAATATTACTTTATTTAAGCTTCATTACAGTATTTAAAAGTTGAGCCAATCTTCTCCGTAAAATCATCCATCATATTTGACAAGGCTTTCCGCTAATTGCATCTGCTCGCACTGTTGAAAAGTTTCACTGAAAAATCTTATAAAAGTACAGGCGCGATATAAGTTGTTTCAGATTGTCGTGTGATAGTCAATTAAACCTACAAAATCTTGAAAGTAAAGGGTTCTCTGTCTTTCATGTTGAACGCTCACAGCAGTATATTTTGTATTATTATCTGATAGCAATTCGGTATTTTCAATAACACTGTCTGGAATTGTCATTATCCCCATTGAACGGGATATCCACATGATCGCTTTATGAATCCAGCAAGTATTTTTGCGCTCTTAGCGTTTCCAAATGTTCAAGAAAGATTTTATGATTGTGGATAAATACAATGTGTTTTCAATAAAGTTTATACATGCGTCATGGGTCTGTATCTGATTCATTAGCAAAAAAGTTGTATTGCCAACATACATGTAGGTTCTCCGAGGGATTGATAAATTATTGCAATTTCTTGCGGATGCATTAGCATTTTGGATTTACAATTCTGATAAATGAATTTCAGTTTGTCTGCTTGAATTAAAAAGACATCTCACATTGATGATGCCTTACATAAGAAATGCACAAACAGAGTAGCAATGGATTGCGAATTAATGAGCAATTGAAAACGTTGGCAACGCCGTGTTAGCAACATGGGAGTTATAAGGCAGATGTAGTTTATCCTACACGCGTACTGCAAGTCATGTACTAAAACACTATGCTAATATGTGTTTCTTGGGTTTTACATAGTGTTCTTTTATTAATTACACGTCTTCTTTTTGACAAAGCAATGCCGGCATGAAGCCTGATTCATAGAAATATAATCATAAATATTATTTCACTGCATGTCCACTTTGAAATCAAAATAACTGCAATAAGACTATCAGTAGATAGCAGAATTGAAATTGATCAGCCGACCAGCCGACTACTGTTGATGAAATGATACCGGTCGTCGATGCTTAAATGCCGCGCCATGACTGAGTAAATATTGGTATACTGTACTACTTGATTTTAATGATTCGCGAACACATTGTGAACACAGGCGCTTCTTATAACAATTCATGCACAAATATGTCTGCCATCGATCGAATCTAATGTTTATGTTGAAAGATTATATCATAAATGGTTGAAATTTCACGAACCTGGAATGTTAATGCAAATACCGCTATTCAGTGCGGCGATGTAGCCTAGGAGCTATTTGTTTATGGAAGCGTCCGTCTAACGAATGCTGACATATTGAAGTGGAGGGCAAAACTGAGTGTTTACAATTGCTTCTAAATGTAGTATAGTATAGTATACTAATAGTATTCTAATAGTATCCTTCGAAAGAGCATTGATATGGCTCTGTTAAGAGACATCTTTTGACATATCCAATCAAACTCTCTATAATATGACTCCTTAATAAAGTTCTAAATATTTTTTAGATTCTTTATAATGAGCGGATGAATAAGTTTCAAGGTTACCGAAGTATTTTGTCAGAAGCCGGTCGGTCGATTTATGATGACATTGACCGCCAGCTCAGCCGGATTTCAACTCTGGTGGTAGTCTTTTAGTCCGGCAGCCAGAACGAGTTTCTGCAGGGAATGAGGCCGAAAGTGAGACTTTCACAGAATGATGTACACCCTATGCCTACTTCGAATCTGCTCGTCTGCCGAGTTCTAGTGAGTTCCTCTTCTTGTCAGACAGGATAAAAGAAAAACACTTGTTAATCTAATGGGACGCAAATTGAAGTTTTTGGTTAAAATGAAATATTCTTTGTTTTCTCTTATCACCTGAAAAGTATTAAGTCTACAGTGCCTGACAGCAAGTTTCAAAATTTCTATCTTCGTATGTCAATATCTCCATAATGCGATGTGAATGAAAACTTCAAATCGGTGCCAATACTCATTTATATTGCATATGAACACTGGTGTGCAACTGGAACATTGATAATGCTCAAGCAAACAATAACATAGATATCTTGTTATTACTACTTTCTATGACGTCCTTCGACTGAAAAAGAGCTCTCACAGGTCTTGGCATTGAAATAATCAAAGACTGGCATACCGCCACCAGCTCATCATCACGATGTCAGATTTTAATGAGGCGTGATATGGTCTCGCGTTTGTTGCGAGGTTTCTCCTTGCTTACTCGTTTCTTGACTACTGTCCAGATGTTTTCAATAGGATCAACATCCGGGCTACATGGGGCCAATCCATGACATTGATGTCCAAACGTCGCAGCTCTTCTTTTGATTTTTGGGTGACATGACAGAGAGTATTATCCTGTTGGAATGTCCATGTGCCATCAGGATACCAGTCTTTTATTTGCTGGACAAGTCGTCCATTGATTATCTTGCTGAAGTTAAGTGTCAGAATCCATGAAACCATCGACCACATGACTTCGTCATACACCGTTGGCTGAGAAGTAGGCCCAAATCATAGCCTTTTTAGTGTGTTTCACTGTCAATTGGAAGTGTTCGTTGGTCATAGGGTAGCGTTCCACACACCTCACGAATTGGGGAGAACTATCTGTAAGTTCTATCACAGTCTCATCGATAAAGATTGCATTATTCCACTGATCCCTATCCCTGTGACTGTGGTCAAGGGCCCATTGGTATCGTCGAGACACGTATGAATTGCTAAGATATGGCTTCTTCTTTGACTTACACGCTGAAGTTGTTCGCAAGATATCCATACGCTTTGATTTCGAATTCTTTCAGTAAATTTCAATCAAGAGCAATTTCAAATTTGTACATTCTGTTATCTTTGACACACAGTGTTAGAAAAGTGTAGAACACAAAGTGTTCTGATTAGAAAAAGTTATAGTAACGATAGAAAAGTTCTTTCATGCGACTCACTCTCCGTCATCGCCCGTACGAACAAAACTCGCATTGCTGAATCAGTCTTCATAGATGCCTATGACACAGATATCTTATTAAACAATAATACCAGCTCTTTCCCATTGTTTTTAAAGTTGTGAATTATAGACCTAAATTCTTTTTTATTGTCTCGATTTGTTGCGTTTTACTATATAAGCCACTGAAGATGAAAACGAGTCTTTGAAATTGTACAAGTTGGTCAAATTAAATGAAAGAGCCTTCCTATCGTTACCAAAACTTGGCACATTATGTCATAGATAAAGTTAATTCACCTTCATAAAATTCTCTTTGATTTTTCATTGCACATTCAGTCGTGTGCTAAAACTCTGCGAAATGATTTACTGTGCATGGTAAGCTGTTTGAATTTTCACGAGTGAAAGGTCAATCTGCACGTTAATTGATTACGCAACATGCTCTGAGTTCTGTTATCAGATATTCGGACAAACATATGTCGTACACATTGTGCAGCCTATTTAATCAGTAAAAAGTTCACATGTGCAGGTAAAATCTCATTTTCATGTTGGATTTGTGCATGTGCTTCTCTATCGTGTCACTGAAGGTGAACAAAAGTTCAGACAATTCATTTCGACGAAGCACAAGTTACTGAACGGAAAATTAACTGCAAACAAGTCAATATTTCTCTTTTTTGAATTAATGAAATTATTATTTTCTGTTAGAAACAATGACAAGTCATTAGAGCTTATCTCAAAATTTGATAATCTCATAACACTTTTCTGGGTCGCTGACTGACTATTTGCCACTTCTCAGTTTCAAGAAATTCTGTTTCCTTAGACCGTAATACACAATTCGAATTTCAAATTTGTTGCGTTGTGAAGTTTCAATTTTTTCCGAACTTAATAATATCAGCATATCAAACAAATCACATTATAAGTAATGAAATATCCGCATCTAATTATGCGTCACACAATAAATTAGGAATATCTTATAATATTCATGCAAAAAGTCAAATTTTAGACATTTTTTACGAAGGTGTGAAGCTAGCTCAATCAATTTTCACGTCACATTTACTCAGCACACATGTCGTTTCGCATTAAATAAATCATCCCATCGAGTATGCCACGTCAGCATTCTTAAGAATGAGAAAAACATTTGTGGCTATTTACTCGCTCAATAAGAAAATACAATCTTTTAAAAACAAATGCCTTGGCTTCTATTGAAAACACACACACAGCGCAGCCATTTTTTATTTAAAGTGTGTCTGTTGAAATGCTTGTTTCTTAAACAATCTAGTGCAGCTGACTATATGCCACCACTTAAGTGGACCTCCTTCACTTGTAAAGCTCAATTCAAAGTTGAAATCTGCAATAAGCTTAATTCAGCGCAACCACTTTTTAAGTTGCCATTACTCAGACGCCTTTTCACATCAGATTAATAGCACCAGCAGATGTGTTAGGTCAATATTCATCATAATCGACCAAATATTTAATCAAGATAGGCCTGCAATACGTTTTGACATGTAGGCCTACACTGTAAACTCTAGGGCACGAAATTTAGCTTGAATTAGGCACGAAATTTAGGCATCAATTCTAACCAACACAAGGCACCAGTAGGCACGAAGTTCATTGTGCCGAGTTTGTGCCCATTTTCCTTCGATTTAATTGGATAAACAAATATTTGCCTTGGTGCCTATTAGTGCCTAGTGCACCTACTAGTGCCTCGAGGCACTAGAAAGTCACTAACTAGGCGCTAACTGGCACGAAATTTCGGCTTCGTACCTAAGCTAGTGCCCTACAGTTTACAGTGTACAAACCATGTGTGTGCATATAGTGTTAACCACTGCTTAATTAATACATTTTCGTTTTCAGTTTTAGATGTCGACTTCTTATTAGATGTAATGGAATTTGAGAAAGGCTGCGATTGATAACAATATCTAGGATTTGGTGAAGATATGATTAGCGGAACTCTTCCACGACATGCTGTGAGGAGAACCTTTGATCCGGGGTCTTCTCACATGGAAGTTAGCTAACTAATGTTCAAAAGTTTAGAAAAAAACAAAATTTTTTATTAGGTTGTATTGCGTAAACTTAGTTGTAAGTGCTTATCTGTTGCAGGTGCAGCGCAAGATCGAGCAACGGAGGTTGTCTCTTCCCTGGTCTTGGATGTTTACATGCATTTTTATCATATTTTTATATGTACTTCTATTAATATATCCTTGACGAAAACTGTTTCGAAATTATGAAACTGAAATCGAACCAATGCCTGGAAGTAGAAATGCCTTGAATTAAGATTGCGAAAATTAGCGATAATGTAATAATTCTCTTATCTATTGACCCTTAAATATTGTGGTTGTATGGAGTTGATGTTGTAAAGAGTAATTATCCCCGATATACATGTAGTTCACAATTTTGCAATAAGATATGCCAAGAACAAAAATGATCACAGATTCATGTGTATACAATCTCATCGGCAAACCCATGGGTCGCCAGGGGCTAAACAATTACAGATAGACGTGTATGTTCTTTGCAAATCGGAAATTGTAAGTAATTTTGTAAGCATTTCACACCTGTCTCTGAAAAGTTGATGGGGTTTACATCTTCACAAGGTAAATTTGGGAACATCATAAATAAGACACAATTCTAGCAGGTCACATCAATGAGTTGCTATTGCGTGAAGAAAACCCTTTGTATTGGCGAATTCATTCCTTGAAAAAGCAGGATGAGCTACATATCAGGGATGTTCCATTGAAATATGAAAAAGCAAGCATGCATGTAACTCCCGAGGTCAAAGTACGGCTTCCACCATAGAGCATGGCTGCTATTTGTTCCCGTTCCACTTTAAGTATGTAATGAACTTTCCAGCTTAGCGCCAAAATCCAAAGGGTTTAAAACCAGTTTATGACCTGGGATGCAAATGACTTGATTTTTTCCATTCATCAGACCAGGGTTGAATCCAGGTCTGGTCCACGGGTCCGTCCGGGTCCAACGGGTCCATGGACCCAGACTGGAAATTTTCTATTCTGTCCCTTTTTTGTAACTCTAGTACTACATGGTCGCTGGCACTGATAAAATTATTGCAAATTGTTATGAGGAATCCGTAGATATGGAGATATACATAAATTGCATGTACAGCACAGTGCATGATGGTGCCAAGGCCCTGCATGGTTACCAAATGGCAAAACTAAAAGATGATATACGGTAATAATTTACATCATAATTTCTAAATCGTTGACTCTAGGCCTAGCCAGCAATTGATAACCTGCATGCTGCAGAGTTGTAACCTAAACAGGCAGCTACGCGGTCCTACGGAATGCATAGCTACGTTTTTTAGGATCTAGGGCTATAGTCTATCTACTGATGTATCAGAGTTTATCGCTCATAGGCTTGTATTAAAATTACTAGCCTAATGCGTGTGCTATCACAATCGGTCGGCCCCAAAACTTGTTGGCCTATAAAGGCTATTGAATCTTGTGAATAGGCTCTCATGCAAGCCTAGATACATGCCTAGATGTAAAGCAATGCATGTGCAACACAGATCCGCCCTTTATATAGGCATTGGCCTACTGCTTTTTAGTTATGGAAATGTGGAAAAAAATTCCGGGTCCGTGGGTCTGCCTGACTGAAAGCATCCGGGTCGTCCGGGTAGAGGACCCCGATTCGACCCTGCATGCGACGATATTCTTAATACTCTAACACAATTGTATCTATGACGTGATAGTTCAAGACAGGTATTCACATTGGCGGCCTTGTGTATGATGCTATCTGACAATTCATAAACCTCATCTGCGCATAAGTAATTCCCTCGCTTGTCCCGATAATGGCTGCAATCAGCTTAGATGCGGGGCATTTTACAAGATACCCCGACAGACTAGGCCTACAAGCTCCCATATAATCAACATATAATGCAATCTGCCGATTGTTACAAGACATCCTGCAGGTCTACGACTGATTCACCATTAAATATCAAAAGTTCCGCTACATTCAATCGAGGGGAATCATGGCGTCAAGTGAAACAGTAATATGAATGTTTATTTCAAGAAACCACATTGTCTTAAATAGTCTTGCTTGATTAAACGGATGCGTTTACATGTGGATTCTCTGATGATAAAACTGAAGCTCTCTGAAAAAGGAACTGTGAAATTATAGTGCTACTTCCCGTTGCATTTTCACGGGTCAAATTACATGTACGCTGTACGTGAGATGTTCAGAAAGCAGCAAATGTGTCGCATCAAAATGTATACATACAAATATAACAGGTTCCAATAAATGTTTTTGTTTTTATTTATTTATTTATTTATTCATGCACTTATTTTAACAACCTCATTTCCTTGAAAGGGGGTAGGGGGGAAATATCAAACACATAAAAGTAACACTATATTCATAATCAAAAACGCAGTCATTAGTCACTTTACGTCTTCTCCATCACACCCTTCGCCGCTACCTTAACAATTTGCCGCCACTTCAATCTGTCCTTCGCCTTCTCCTTCCAAGTCCTCCAATCTTCTTATGTGCTTTCTAGGTCTCTCTTGATGCAGTCCTTCCATCGAATACTTGGTCGCTGAAAAAAGATGAAAAAACATTAAGTTGAAGAAACAAAATCTTAGTGACAAGGTAGAAATATTTGAAAATGTGGGAATTGAATGCTTGAATCCGTTTCCTGTCTGCCATTGATTAAGGCATGATTAGAAAATTTTGATGAAAAGGTAACTCTTGGGAATATTTAAAAGAATGCATTTTGAATAACTTTTTCTGACTACGAGCATTGTTTAAAAGTTCAAAAAGTGATCCAGAAAATATGAACAACTAGGTATGACCAATTTATGTGATAAAATAATTTAAGATGAATCAATAGAACTTTGAGGAAAATAGACTGACAGAAATAAAATTGCAGTTCACGTAAATGTTCTTCCACGAGTTGATGTCAATTATGCAGCATCCATAACACTAAAGTAGGCACCAATCAGAAATAGCAAATTACTATTATTTAGTATTAATTAGCACATTATAAACTATGCATCAGTTTATTCAAGAATGATTGCTTGTCCTCAACGACGACATGAAATGGCTGGCAAAAGAATTTTATTTGACGTTGAATATAGGTTTTCTTCAATACGTTGAAGATGACATCAAGATCATAACAAGCTCTTGCATTGTTTCATCAATTGTTGTGACAGTTCATTGAAAAATCGCACACTGTCCTGAAATTATGACAGTAAGTACAGAAAAACTCATCAATAGAGATCGCAAATGTAGCTGGCGAATCATTAGTCTCGCTAGTGATTACACTGATGAAGTAAGCAATGTTTTTATGATGATAAATTATATACAAGCTTATTTCAAAACAAAAGGAATCTGAGGCATGTATTCAATAGATGGATAACCAGTCAAGTGGAGCGCGTGTCATCAAAATGAGATTGATCACAATCAAAAATTATGAGCGAGTGTTGTCAATGTCAATCTATCATGATACATCTAGAAATAATGAACACCGTCACATTATCAAGCTATTTAACGACCCAGTTCTGTCACACTTGTAGACTGTCAGCACGTGACTAGACCCTCAAGTCTGTGGTTACTGAAATTCAAACTTAAAGTAATATCTTCCCTTCTCATTTTCACTAATGACACTATAATAAGGCGCTGTTATATTTTCTGTACTGTTTTTCATTGTACTTGAATAGGCTATGCTGTATTTTCAATATGATAATACGATTATATAATTTCATAATACACACACCTTACCTCATTTTCCGACTCAAATTGACACATCTCCTTTGAAACCTCTTTATATTTAGCTTTTTAAAGTATTTGAACCAGTCCTTATGTGCTCGGTTTTCGATAGCCTCCTTGCATCATTTCTCAATTCTAATATCAATTACAGGTCACGTTTAAGGTCCATTCTTCCAGAATTTTCGTTCAGAATCTTAATAAACTTATGGAGCTATTCACACCGGACGCGGCGCGGTCCCGTACGTCTCTGTGTGAACAACCCCATAGGTTCATTAAGGTTCTGAACGAAAATTCTGACGCGTGAGGACGGCCGCGTCCAATGTGAATGAACTTTTAAAGTGCTTGATTAATCTGACTTATCAATGGGTATTGCTTGCTCTGCACAGATAGCATTGTCAACCAGCTTTTCGCAACACGAGCCCTACGTTGCAAGGAGACATTTATCAAGGATTTTCTTTCGAAGATTCAATGTCGCAATAATATGTATCTTACCGGGCTTTCATTGACGGACCAATTTACCCCCCTCGTGCACAATTCTTTAATAGATGACGTTCTCTTTTAATTATTCAAATTTCAGCATGCTCAACAATCGTGTTTAACTTTTCTAACGGCTGTGAAGACGACCAATGGACATTTTTGATTCCAATACAGTGTATTGAATACACTGAGAGATTTTTCCATGTTGATTTGTACATAAGCAAGCCTCATGCGACACTTGCTAATAGCAATAAAGAATGCATAGAGATCTGGCAGCAGAATCTTCAATTTAAAGTTTGAAATTGTTTATATCCATCAATGCACATGTTAAGATTTTTCCGTGTTGATTTGTACGATAATTCGCTTAATGATGCCAATAATATGCTTTAATCATGATGCTATAATAATACAAATGCTTTAATAATATAATAATATAAATGCTTTAATAATAATATGCTTCAATAATGATGCTACCGAATGATTGGGGAGACGTTCCCCCTTGCTCAAGTGGTAAAAAAAGAGATTGTGAGAATTTCTTAAAACTGCATAATGTAGACACATAATTAAGCAAAGAGAAAATATCAAAAATGTAATTCAAACTTGTGAATTCACTATAAAATCAATTGTGACTGAATTGTTGAATCATCAGCCCAAGACATATTTGTGATCCCTTCATTCTATTCTTATCTCGAATGGATGTTCTCCAAATTGCTTGAAAACGCATAGCTCACAGCATCTGTCAGCCATAGGCGGTCCCGTCTATTTGTCTAAAGGAGCTGCTTTGGAGGTTTTCCAATTGTCTGCCTTTGTCGAAGTAAAGGTCACCCAGTATCTTCCATAATCTCTTGCGTAGCGCTAGTTTAGATATGAAATGCCGCCCGTGTCCTATGATTTTTCTCCATTGTCATTTCTGACAAAAATGGTGCTACAATTCTGACCACTGTCAGTTCTTAAGTGAGTAGGGCAACCACTTCGAGAGGCGCCTCCAGCTTCGTCAAGCCATCAAGGCCTGGGTAGGGACAACTGCTACTCCCCTCCACCCTAATAGATATATTCGAGGAATGTCAGGATGAATTGATCCACTGCCTGATTTTCGATGGTTGGTTGCACACAAATCTACAACATGAAAAGGCCCAGATAACAGTGAGTGTATGACTATTGAATAAACTTCTAGGATGGCCATAAAAGCTTCCACTTGAACATTTTCAATGGGTGACGGCACCTGCCGCCTGGCATCGGCACCTAAGCCAAAGGGAAAGTGTCATAGGTCAACTCCCTTTGAAAATCTTTGCCTGCGTCCCTGGTCTCGGGTGGACGATTCCATCTATTGTGAATACTATAACTTCCACTCCAAGGAGATTTGGTGTAACTGGAACGCCATGTGTTCACAGCACATGAGTCTGCTGTAGATAGTTTTGATGTATTCATTAGTAAACAGAGGTATAAACACGTTTACCCTCACAACTCGTGAAAAAAAACGGAAATACGAATTAGAACCATTTCCAGTGTCGGAGTCACGGTCACAGGATTATATTTGTTGAAGGATATATCCGTTAAGCGTCGACATGTATATCATTATTTTTGACCTACCTGATAAAAAGATCATAGACAATATCTTCGTATAGCACATTAGATGTACTAGCTATTTAAAAAAATCCTGTGATTGTCTATATTGCACGGATCGCATTTTGTGTGTTCAATTCACAGACTCGGACATAGAGTAAGTATATAGTCGGTAGTGTCGACTCAAAAAGTACTTGTATACAGTAAAACATTTGTAATAAAAATTCCGTTTTTTGCGGAGATCACGTTCTTGCGGTCCAAAAAATCATTTCAGCTGTTTTTAAAAACCTAGATTTTTTGCAAATTATTCCTGATTTATATACTATTGACATGAGCACAATATATAAGTAGTATGAAGCATGTTGGATATAAGAAGGATTTTAATCCTAATTGAGCGCAACTTAAGTTGATTATCAAGGGAATTTTATGGAACGATTATGATGCAAGTCCTCATGAAAAACTTGAGATCTCATTGTATTTAATTTGGCTGGAATGTCAGGTTTTTTCATTTTCAATGGTATAATTTTATAATTCACTATATATTTATGTTTCATTTCTTGAATCTGAATAGCTGTAGACTGTGGACCCATTTACATACTTTAAAATTAATTGTGATCACTGTCCTTGATTTTGTTATTTTGCTCTTCCAGTGAGAGGTATAATGTGATATGATCACGCTAAAGAAAATACTCACATTAAGAAGGTTGAGCATGAAAGAAATAGCAACCAATCGAATAGCTAACTCAACAAACATCACCTCTCCGAAACTGATGACACGAAAGATCTGCAAAATGCTATTATTCCATCAGTATTGCTATGATGATCAGTCAATTCCGTGGCAATTTATTCAATACTACAAAATCGAAACTGTATACACACACATTGGGGATTTAAGTAAGTAAGTAAGTGTTTTATTCAGATATTAAGAATCATGACAGTTGTACAGTAGTAACAGTTGTAACAATAGTTCGTACATATGGAATGCACAGACGGCCACTACGAGGTAGACGAGACGGAACTAAATGATGCAAATGGTGGAAGATAATAATAATAAGTAAAGTGTGCATTTGATGGAATGAAATTCGAATCATTTCACAAGGCTTCACAAAGTTATGAGATTTGAATGTACATACAAGGAATGCACGGCTTAAATTTCGAAAACTGAGTAATGAATGCGGATACAAAATTACGAGAACTCAAAAGAAGTGAATATCACAATTGTCTCTGTTTAGTAGCATAGCAGTCCAAGGAAAGAAAGAATTGAGTCGTCTGGAACTGGAGCAATAAGGGATGGAAAAATGACCGGAACGTGGAAGTTTGGACGAAACACGATGGCACAGGGGATGGGCAGGAGATTCACATTTCTCAAAGAATTTTCGTGCATGCTTATCTCTAATTTCTGTTAAGTCAGAAAAGAGAGAACATTTACAATGGGGTTCACATATAATCCGATGTGTTCTCTTGCGCATTAACTCAAGTTGCTTGATGATATTTGACGGACGCTTGCAGAAAAGTGGCGACGCATAAAAAATGATGGACATTATTATACAATTAAACACCTCAAATAGTTTTGAAGAAAAGGCTTTTTGTTAAGAAAAGGCTTCAAAGTGCGAATCAAGTAAAGGCGACGAGAGGCTAATGGAATGACTTTATCAAAGTGGTCATTCCACTTTAGATCGTCACTTATCGTAACTCCAAGGATGTTCAAAGAAGAGCACACTGTCATATCTGGATATGGCAAGGTCGTTGTGTCCCTACGACGTCGAGCAAGTAGCTGTTGACATCTGTCGTAGCTCAGAGTCATATTATTCTGAAGGGTCCACAAGGGAATAGCCTACAAATTATCAGGACATGAGTTACCTCTGGTACAAGTGTAAGGTCATCGGCATACCTTATCAATGCAGCATCATCACATTTAATTTTCAATGTGGCAATGAATAGGGCAAACAAATACGGTCCCAAAACTGAAACCCTGGGCACCCCAGATGAAACCTTGATGACAGGATCAAATTCTACCTCGAATGCACAGTCGCTGACACCGACCATGTAAGTAGGAACTAAGCCACGAGAGAAAACTTTTGTTGAAGTTCCATTTTTTCAAATTACTAATTGGCAGATTGAGCTGAACTTTATCAAACGCCTGACAGCTCTTGATATTGTTGTATGAGGCATCGAAACCATCACTACGAGAAAACAATAACTGCGTAGACTTCGCGAGATTCAGTTTCACATTGAGTTCATCAATCCATACCTGAATGCGATGCAAAGTATTTGGATTATTATTTACTGTAAATCTTTCTATTAGGGTTATGTCATCAGCATAACTGATAACAGCTGAGTCGGATGAAACTTTAATTGAACCCATGAAAGCTGCAAGTATCGATGGTCCTAAAATTGATCCCTGAGGTAGGCCGGAAGGGACGTTGGCAAGTGGACCGTACGCAACCATTGAACTTGAGCCTTCGAGACCTAAGTAAGTAAGTAAGCGCATATTTGTACCAATGATAATCAGAACACTCGAATTATTGACACAGAGAAAAATAAAAAAGGTAACATTTAAAGATATACAGCAGCATTTGAAAGCAGAAATTCAAGTACACGAATATTGTTAATCATAAGCGAGACATAAGGGAAAAAGAACGCAGTCTGCACGCTGAGCTAACTTCCGGTAAACATAAATGGCCACTGCGGTGCATGCGAGACGGCAAAAAGCCGTGAAGAGGATGTACTTCGAAATCTTCACATTTTCTGAAATAATCAATTGAACGATTTTTTCTTAATGAAGAAAGTGAAGGAAAAACGTCACATTTACAATGTTTCCCACAAATAATGACATGACTACGTTGATGAAACTTTTCAAGGTCTATTTCTAGTGATTTTGGTAGCCATGCTAACAAGGAAGCAACATATAACTGTCACATAATTAGCTCCTAAACCAGCTCACGAAACCATGATTTACATGACCTTCTACCAGACGATTCAGTAGACAAGCGCAATTAAATTCGTCGAACGCTCTCGTAAAATCGAGACATGCGCTGATATCAATCAAGTCGAGAAAGGAAGTGATGGTATCGTGGATACTTATTAACGCACTGTTAGTTGAACAAAACTTTCTAAATGCGTGCTGAGAAGGCAATACAGATAAAAGAATCTTTTACGTTTTAAAATTTTGCTAAAACCGGAGTAATTGAAATTGGGCGAAAATACCTAATTGTAGGCTTCCTGCATTTAGGAATTGGCACCATTTCGCAACATTTCCAACATGATGGAAAGGATCTCGTTTCAACTGATTTATTGTAGATCAAGCAAGGATGATAACAGAAGAAGTCCGCCCCTGCCCTAAGAAGTAACCAAGGTAAACCATCACTACCAATGGCTTTGTTCATTGGAATTCGAGATCGGGCATTTCGAATGTCAATGACATTCGCATTCAAATTCCACAGCTCACCATAAACTGGAAGCGGATCGACAGGATCGCTTCCATGATTGAAATTTTTAGACAGTCCATCCTGCAATGCAACTGAACAGCATCAACATCACCATATTCTTGCTTTAGAATACCAAACACATTTGAAGAAAAATTTCCACGTATTTCAGCTACTAATTTCCAAACATTTTTGGATGTGTACAAGCATCGCTGAGACCAGATTATCCTGGATTTCAATATTTCGCTCTTAACTTTACTTTTATAATGATGATATTTATGCCATTGATGTGATCTGAACGCCCACCATCTTTCATTTATCAGTGACTTGAGTACTAACGTCATCCACGACTTGTCGTTATCAGATAGCGTGACATATGTTGACGGCATAAATGACATGGCCTTATGTAATACATGATAGAAAGATGTGCACATATCATCCAACGAGTCCCCATTTACGAAATGAGGAGGAAAATGCGTAGTGGATCAAAGAAACAAGAAGTCATCAATGTGTGATTTGCTGAAATCCCATACTTTCACCAAACGCATAGAGCTTTCCTTATTTGCATCACCAAATAATACCACTGTATTGTGATCTGAGGAGCCGAGTGGTGGACCGATGCAAGCATCTCCATAACAGTGATCCTACAAGTAATCACCGATCCAAGTGTGATCCAAAACAAGGTTTTGTCGAGTCGGAGCTTTAATTGTATTTACAAGAGAAAATTGCTTCTCAAAATTAGAGACAGTGTCAAACGAATTAAAGTCACCACAGATGATACGATCACAATCAGGATTAACAATAGGTTCATTATCCAGCATATGAATAAAAAATTCTTTTATTTCGGTCATTGTAGAGGATCTCATACTAGGTGGAATGTATACGCATGCGACAAGAAGATCATTAGACCTAAACCAAAGAAACTCAATGGCATTTGGATAACGGTACATGATAGGCTGGAGACCTATATCAGTTTTTATCCAAGCACAAACGCCTCCATCGACACGCCCGAATCGATCGCATATAAAAAGTGTAATTGCGGAGAGCCATGTAATCATAAGGAATACCAGAATGTAACCAAGACTCAGTTACAAACACTAAGCCAGTAGATAGAGAAGATATGAGAACAGATCATTCATCCATCTTTCGAAAAATTGAACGAGAATTCAACAATGCAACAGTGGGGCGACAACACCTGTTAATGCGAAGATTAAGATCATTTACTAAAAATTTCTCCCAATGTGATTCACCAGAAAGTTCGAACGGGCGATATATAACCACATCCTCACATTCTACCTTGCGCTTTGTCAGTTCATCACGCAGATTACGAAATTCAAGCATTGGTAATCGAGTTCCGTCAGCATGTATGAAAACATCTTTATATTCAGCTTAGCTTCTCAGTCCCTTTGCTCTTTTTAACAACAGATTTTTTGACTGTACATCACTAATCGTCAGCATTATTACGTCCAATTCGTTGTTTTGTTTGCAATTCATGTAAATCGATTCCAAGGAGCAAGTTAGCAATCTGAGTCTTATCATAAGCGTTTCTTTCCTCCATTGAACCATGTGATTCATTCAAGCCATAAATAATGACATAAATGAGCCGCAACATTCTTTCATCTACCTCCTCCAAGACCATTTGCGGAATATTTTGGTACTAGTTAACCATCTCAGTTTTGATCGATGCAATTTCATTATCGTGTAGACAAGGAATTCATTGAATTTGTGCATTTCTAACTCCATATTATCAATACGTGAGCTCACTGTACCGAGCATATCCGTAGCTTTTTGAATTTCGGCTTGAAACGAAGTCAGCATTTCTTTTTTGAAATCTTCCAGAAGAACCCTGACATCACTCAAACACATACCATTGCTTGAAAAACTGTAGAGCGAGTAACTCTGCGGTAGGATTAGACATAATAGGAAAAAGTGACAACTGTGTCTATACTCGTAAGTGCAGTCCACCAAAAATGTTCAAATAGTATAAACCACTCCACAATGACGGCATTCAGACCAGAACCAAAGACTGCGCGCACGTGAATCAGCTGCTAGATGCACAAGACCATCGGAACACATGTGCCGCTGATCAGTCGATATCAGTAATTCGATATCGAAATGTGAAAAGACTGTCGCAAGCACCGACGTTACGAATTCATCAGCCCGACCAGAGACGAGGCACAGATTTCAACTCACTAAGGCCTCAGCCACACTGCGAGCTTTTCCAAGCGTTTCCGAGCAAAGCGTTTTGCAGCAAATATAATGTCATCATTGCAGCAGTTGTAGACTACCACACTGAGAGCAAAGCAAATCAGAGAGATTGATAGCTTGCGGACAAATGTTTGCTCGCGCTTGCTCGAGACGCTCGTGTTTGCTTTGCTTTCACTGTGGCTGAGGCCTAACACGTTCGGTTGAAAAAAATTGAAAACTATGATTTTTGGACGTGGGAAACAGAAATGAATAATTCCAGATGCACAGGAGGATAGATGACGCTGTGTTGAGCACAATGATCCAAAATTCGACACTGAAATACTTTCAAAAAGCCGGAAAACGATGAAAATTTAAATTCAGACCGCAGTCAACAGATACGCGTCAGCCGTCCACTTCAGCAGGCAGATGTTTAATTAACATTGAGTTGGTACTCTACCTAATATAGTTTCTTTATGGACTCGGATATAACCACAGTATATCGGTGTCTCTTCAAATCATTTTCGAGGGCTTGTAGACCCACGATAATCCACATTGATGATCAAGGAGGCAAGCAGTCTCAGGTGAAGCCCCTAATTTGTAAGAAAATTGGCTGGCTGTCGCATGAGTTAATTGGAGAGTCCTGGCAATGTAAATGAAGTAATATCAACCCTTTTTTCATAAAGTGACACGATTTATTTGCACCAGTAATACAGTTGCAGTTGCGTTATTTTGTCACTCAACTTTGCAATTATTCATCTTCATGTACGTTTTTGCATACATATGTGCATGATGCAACTGTATGCAACTGTATGTAACTGAATATATCTCACATAGAGTAAGTATATTAGATAGAACAGCAACTCACCATTAATTACATCCCCAATGTGCAGTTTCGATTTCATTGAATGAACTCGAGTTGAAACCCAGTATCAAATGTGAGATATGCAATTTTTCACACTGGCAGAAATTACCACGGATTTGACTGATCATGATAGCAACATAGATGGCAGAATAGTAATTTACAAGTCTTCCGTGACATGGCAACCTTGAAGAGGTAATGTTGGCTTAAGTAGCAATTCGGTGGGTGACTTTCTATTACTAATTAATACTCAGCCTTATAAATTAATAATAGTTTTTCCTTTAACCTGGTCATATCACAAGGTGTCTCTCACTGAAGGAGAAAAATATCATAATCAAAGACAATGATCACAATTAACCTCCACAGATGTAAGCGGATCCATTATTCACATTCAAGAAATGAAACATAAAATTAGTGACTCATAAAATCATTCCTATGAAAGCATGAACGAAAAAAGTGAAATTTCAGTTAAGAGGCGCAATAATCTCAACTTTTCTATGAAGACTTGCATTACAATGCGGTTCATGAAATTTCTTCGATTATCAGATTAAATTCCATTTCATTGGAATGTCTGCTCGTAAATGTTCATCTCATAACTTTCGCACAACATAAATAGTGGCTTCACGTCCCTAGTATACAAACACAGGAATAATTTGCAAAAATCTAGCTTCTTTAAAATCAATTAAATATTTTTGGACCACGGGAACGTGATCTACGCAAAAAACTGAATCTTTTGATATAAATATTTTTACTGTATACTGACATATTTTTGAGCCGACATTCTACCTACCATATGCTTTCGCTGTGTACAGTTGTGTCATTTTGTCACTTAACTTTGCAATTAGTTCTCTTCAAGTACTTTTTTGCATGAACATATATGCACATATGCGAACACATGCATGTGCGCATACTCAGCACTTTTATGCATTTTTCATATTCTAATTTCGATAGGACCCACCGCCAATTTCCAAGCAAAAGCAAATGTCAGCACACACACACAATCCGAGTCCTGTCGAGCGAAGGATGCATAAGTAAGAACAGGGGTCATCAAAAATCAATTACATTGGATTTTATTATAATCAATTGGTCACAATCAATTTATTGTCGCTGTCAAAGAATTACAATTAATGATTGATTGATTTGTAATGCGGAAAGTATTTACTTCACTGCTTTACTTGCATTGCCGCGGTAGTCTATACACTAAGCTTTAACATATCTCATTCACAAATTGATAGCCTTCAATATTCTAGAGCACTGCTGATGACCTAGCTATCAAGCATCTCTGTCATAAAATACTTTTATGATGACTTTTAAGACTGTTCTTCATGTTCTGTTGTCTAGCGAGGTATATCTGATTATTCATTCACTTAATTCTTCAATAATTGATTATCACTATAAACAGCTGTGTGAACATGAACTTAAGTCGGATACAAAATTTAACAATGTTCACATCCAAATAAGAATATATGCAGCCCATGCATTTCATGTAACAGCTCCCACTCACCGCCCAAATTGATAATAAGCGACTTGTCAAATATATGCGAGTACATGTATGTTGCCTTATACGTTAAAGTGAAATATCAAAGTAAAAATCCAAAGCAATAATTGATCTAATAAAATTGTGATGACAGGTAATTGTAATCAATAAATTGCTTCTTCAATGCAGTTAAATTAATTTCAATTAATTTTTGAAAGGAGAAGGACATCCCAGTTCCACCGAAGTGTATCGATAGCATTTCATGAAGGTGATATTGTCAAACGAGCCACTTTCACGATGGAGGTCGCATTCCACTTAGTAATCAAGGTGTTTATCAAATGATAATTTATTAAGAATATTGCTGAATCTACTGCTGTGGTTGCCACAAGTAATAGTCCGGCAGCCAGAACGAGTTTCTGCAGGGAATGAGGCCGAAAATGAAACTTCACAGAATAATGTACACCCTATGCCTATTACGAATCTGCACGTCTGCCGAGTTCTAATGAGTTCCTGTTCTTGTCAGACAAGATAAAAAAAAGCATGTAAATCCAATGGGACGCAGATTGCAGTTTTTGGTTAAAATGAAATTTTGTATGTTTTCTCTGATTAAACGAAAAGTACTAAGCCCAGAGTCATAATTTTTGGCATGAAATGTCTTCAGGTCATTTTCTATGATGTGCATGTGCTACTATCATGCATCTAATCGGCAATGTATGTGAGAATGTGGTTGAATGTGGATAAAGTTGCTCAGAATGTTCGTGTTTGCCGACATTAAGAGGCTCTCCAAATTTTAAATGTGCTTAGCTTTATAGACAGAGGTGCATGAAAATGAATAGAAATGACCTGAAGACATTCCATGCCAAAAATTATGACTCTGGGTTTAGTAAATTTCGTTTAATTAGTGAAAACATACAAAATTCATTTTAGCCAAAAACTGCAATCTGTGTCCCATTGGATTTACCTGTGTTTTTCTTTGATCTTATCTAACAAGAAGAGGAACTCACTTGAACTCGGCAGACGAGCAGATTCGAAGTAGGCATAGGCTGTACATCATTCTGTGAAAGTCTCACTTTCGGCCTCATTCCCCGCGAAACTCGTTCTGGCTGCCGGACTATAAGTTGACATGGAAAGTTTGAAGATAAATTCCGTGTTGCTAGCCAACCGATAAAAGGATTAATTGGTTTTGAGCAAATGATGAATGAATAACAAGAGGTTATTTGAGTTCCTGGATTTACAACTGAGTATTTATACCTACCCGTGTACTTGCAGATGAGTTGCATGTATTCCATATATTAAAGCTTAACAACGATAAATATCCGCGATAAAGTGAGCGATGAAGTTCCACGTAAGTGAGCATTCATCAAAATACAGAAACACAAATTTCATAAGAGCGAGGTTCGAAACACAACCTTCGTGTCAGGTAGTAAGTCTCCTGCATATAGAAATAACATAAGAGAATTTAACCTAGAATTTGAGTTATTTTGATATACAACTTGAGAATAGTAATGAAAGATGAACGAACGAATTCTCGTGATCAAATATTTAAATTTTCAAGCATTGTGATGAACTAGATATTGGAAATATCAGAAAAACATGATATATAGAAATTGAATATACGTTCAATGTCAGCATCCCAAAAGTTCGATATGGTGGATATGAAGCACCGAGATAAATTTCAGCACTTTTGGGGACGTCGATGTTTTCAATGTTTTGCACTCAAGCGCAAAGCATCCTGCAAATTTATATGTTTCAAGATTGACTATAAAAATTAGTTCACAGTTAATTGATGTTTAGTTTATGTTTGTTTCGCTAGCACATGACAAAGAAATAGCAATATTTACTCACTCAATAACGCTTTTCATGTTGTACTTTAAAACAATGGAATGGGCAAAAAATTGCTAGGAAAACAGCTGCGCAAGTGTTTCTAATTAACTGTTGTTAACATAAGGATACACTCGTTCTATTTTCAATTGATAACATATCGAATGCACAGACGCTTCGTCATATTGTAGCTCTATCTTTTCAGAGAACACTTTGTGATCACTTGTCGGCGACTACTCAATTATAAATAATATTTCCAAACTTTCCAAGTCATCAACTCATTTTTGCTCTATATATCTACAACATCAAATACAATGAGCGTCATTACCCTAAGAATTTGATGACCTGTATTAAATAAGATTAAAGGAAAATTTCCAGACGAACTTGAAAGAAGTTGCCCGCCAAATTCCACGGGGAAATCGAAGTTTTCATCTAGTGTAGCATTTTAACAAATTTGCTTTTAATAGATGTTCTTTCTGAATAATAAGTTTCCCTTTAGCGTTGCATTGCAAGCTACAGGTTCAAAGTCTTATCTAAAGCAAGAATTTCTTTTAATTGTGAATGAATTCTACGAACATGTTGATGTTCATAAATTTTGCAGGCTACGAAAAATGTTCTACAATTTGCAATCTTAGATTGTTTTTTGTGATAAATATTCTCATTATCTAGCATTTTACAAAAATTCTTGTCATCTTTAATGTGCTTTATCCAATACAATTCTTGACAAGATATCTAGAGCGTGTGAAAAGACGTTTTGCAGTGAAAAATTTAACCATTTCATGCAATCTTCATATGAGAGGACGAGTTTAAATAGAAAAAGGGTTATCTCCCAACCTATCTCCGCTTTCAAATTTGTCTAAAATCCTCAAAAATATATAAACTGTCACAAAATTTCAAGAACCACCGCAGTTGAGAATATTATCTACCCACACACCAAAATTTGTGCAAATTAGAGAAATGTCTTCTGAGTTAAGGATGATTCAGCAGCTTGATCTGACTTCGTTTGTTCAACGCATGATCGCTACTCATGTGTACAACGTTCTCTCACCGTCTTCGTTTCATCCATTACTGCTATTTCAAATCCAAATACGACAACTACTCTACCACACATTTTGTAAGTCAGGCATATTAGTGCAAGGGATGTGGCTAGGTCATTATCACTTCATGAGTTGTCGCGAAAGGACTTTGCTGACCTTGTGACCCATCTGCTCAGACGATGAAGTCAAACTAAGTCAGGTCGCGCTGCTGACATCTTTACACTTCATGATATCGTCTCTACTTTAAAAAGCACTTGTACGATTTGTACAAATTTGGGTATGCGGGCAAAAAATATCTTCATCTACATGCACTTAAAGTTTTGCTTCAAGGGCACAAGAAAAAACGCAGCAAAACGAAGTCGATCGACGTCACAGGAGAGAGGCAAATGTTAGAAAATGAGAAACAAACAAAAACATATCATCAGTGACTGAAGCAGTACGCAGGAGTTCGGATTTCAGGGCCCTCTTGAAGGAAGGGACTGAGGAAGCCACTTTGACACTATCCGGCAGACTGTTCCACACGCGGGCAGCCGCGATCTGGAGGTTGGGACAAGCAGCTGGTCACCTGAGGCCGAGCGGAGACTTTTACGGGAGGGGATGGAGGACACACGATGCAAGAAGGAACGACAAGTATGAAGGGGCTCCTGCCCGGAGGCACTTGAACGCGAATACCGCCACGCGAAAGGTGATGCGATGGCGGATCGGGAGCCACTGCAGCGACTGGAGAAGCGGAGTGATGTGGTCACGGGAGCGGGCACGAAACAAGATCCGTGCTCCAGCATTCATCACGGATTGCATTCTGGAGAGGGAGTTATCAGGGAGGCCATACAGCAGACTGCAGCAGTAATCAAGTCTGGAGAGCACTAGGGAGACCACGAGGGTGTTCAGGACAGATCTGGGAAGGAAGCGATGTATGGTTCGGAGCTGACGGAGAGTCGAGAAGCACTTGGAGACGATATTCGAAATCTGGGGTCGCATTGATAAGTAGGGGTCGAGAAGCACACCAAGATTGAGGACTACGGTTGATGGACTGATCACACTCTCTTGGTTGATGGCGGTGGGAGTCAGTGGGGCAAGGTGACGACGTCTTTTGGAGGTGAGCCACATGACTTCTGTCTTGCTGATGTTGAGCAGAAGGCGGTTACTTGCCAGCCAGCGGTGGACCTCCGCGAGGCAGTCGCTCATCTTGGAGGAGAGATCCAGAGCCTGAGAGGGTGGGCAGGACGCGTAGATCTGGACGCGTAGATCCTTTCGTGCTATAAAACACTATTCTGTAGGAAAATCTTGACAAGTTGCATCAAAATACACTTTTCTTTTGAGTCAAATTTGACAGCTGACAGTTACCTTAATAGAGCCTATTAACACATTGAGGAAACGTTTTTCTCGACAGCAAATTCGGAGAGACCAATCATGATTTATTCAAGTATCAAATTGGTGTACATGATAAGTGTGCAAACAAGATCCGCCAAAGTAATTTGCAATTAGCCGTCTCGAATCTATCAGTATTGTAGATTTTGAAAATTCAATTCGATTTCGACGAAATTTTCTACAGCCCAATTTTGAATTACGAATATTTCGTTTGTTATTTGAAGATAATGATAACTATTTCGAACACTATGTTTTCGTTTTTATGATTTCGGTTATAATTTCGAACATGATGAATTTGCGCATGTGCCAAAACAACAATATCCGGCAGTTTGTTCTGTGCAATGAATATTGTGAGATTAATCAATCAGTATTTTGTACATTATCCACGTCAAACCCACGTGATATTCTAAGGATGTTGCACTGGTAGAGAACTCATAATATGTAGGTGAAGGAGTACCATCAGCATGGATCTAGAAATAACAAAGAGTCTGAAGAACATGCCACAATCCCAGTGTATTTCACCTTAAGTTTGTACTGAGATCACTGAGCTCTGACAGAGAGGCTGCTCTTCCGAGAACCAACGAATTGAGAGTAGTAGGACAAGAGTACCCGAGATTCAGAAGACTACGGTACGGTACTACATGATTGGAGACTGCAAAATCACTCCATAATTTGATGACATTTATAGGCCTACATAAGCAAAAATAAAAGTATCCTTCATTGACCTGCTTGCTACATGTTTTAAGAATAAAATCACATTTAAATCGACTCTCTGACTGTGTTGATGAGTTTTTTTAATATTTTAGGTTTTGTTGTTATTTATTGTCTTTGAAAAGAATGGAAATAAATTGCTTCGTCTGTCACGTCGCTTCATCTGATAATACAGATATCATTTTGTTTTGTACACTATGTCCACAAAGGATATTGTCAAGGTCATTTTCGCAAAATGTATATTATTGTCGTAAAGATAAATAAAAACCAAATCAAAGCATTCACTAAAGAATGTGCTATAAGGAAATCTAAGTGTAAAAGAGAGCATGTGTAGATGCACCTTGTACATAAAAAGGAATACGATGTAGTGATGATGCACAGCAATGGAGAAAATGGAACTTGGGAAGAAAAGTAATTTATTATTAACGTACTTAAACTAGTATTAATGTCTTTGAATACTGTATTCCTTCTGTTGTCACAATATTCAAAATATTTCGAATTTTATTAGGTATCAAATAGAGGGATGATAAACTACTCTATTTCTAACGAATGAATGATTTCATGTATATGGCGTTTCGACTGCATTCTGTTGTTTATTCTTCAAGAAATATGCGGAAATGTACTTCGAACGTGCCGCCACTTTCGCTGCTTTATTCATGCGGAACTCAAACTCGATGTTGTCTACATTAATTTCGGATTAATTCAAATTGATCTCAGATTCTCTACAAGTGCACAAGATTTACGCATGACCTTTCCATGATGCCCCAGTGAAAATAAATATTCATTACAATGTTCTTATGAGCAAATGTCAAAATCAATATCTGCTCTTCTGTAGCAGTTCCAATGAAAGAGTTCATTATGTCAACGAATCTCTGCGTTCATAAATATTTTCGACCGGAAAATTTGCTGCATCATTTGATCTCCTAGATGACATTCTTCGCATATATATTTAGAACATTCCATTACATTTCAGCTCAGCTGGCAAATATCGGTCAGAATAAAGGAATAGATAGTCATACACATTCCAGATTACCTACCTTTATTGATAGTTATGATTTTCAAGGGGAATCGGCTAAAACAGACAGCGAGACTAGAATGAAAAATAGAAGTTTGTTAATGGTCACTTCCAAAGACAGTGGTCATTTCAGCCGACCATTTAGGAGCAGATCTATGTCAATGTTAGAATCTGGCTGCGCTGCTTCTTCTTAAAGTTATATCATTTTATTTGCCATCCGAAATTTTCAGTGAAATAGGCCCTCATTCCTGTCTTATACAGGAGATAACTGTGTGAAAAAAGATCAATAGGCGGCTTTAATCCGATAAGCGATATGAGCGCTCCACTTATTGCTAAGAGTAGCGTACCCTCTTATTGATAAGAAAGTCCTCGAGATACTCATACCGTTTGTTGCAACATATCCTTGCGAGCAGTCCTTTTCGATGATGGTATAGTTATAGAAAAAGAAGAAAAGGAACAGACTTTGTTGTGAAAATGATATGAGAGTCCACTTGCCAAGGTGAAGCCGCGCATTTCTGAAATCGTCTCTAAACGGCAACAACAATAGTCATGACATTGATTTGTGGTAAATTTTCAAGTTATGCTTTTGTTTTTTAGTGGAATTCATATTTTGTTGGTTTCGTTCTTTGGACACAATGATATTGTGTGCAAGTTATGCATGGTACAGTTTGTGTACTAATACAGCATACAGTAATCATAGTTAAATAAATATATTTTGAATTTGAAGAAAAAAAGCACATTTTATTTTTACAACCACGAGGAGTTCAATGAATGCATGTATGGAACTAGTGGGGTTCAGTACCCCCAACAAGGTTAAAAGAGTGTCAGATTTCGAGGTGGTTAAAACGATGCTTGTTGGTGGATTTTGTGAATCTCATGGTTAGCGGGATGGGAATTGGACAACTATCTCAGATCCACTTTGCCATGTGATGCTCATGGGCAAAATATTCGACATCAAAGCTTAATTTCATCACCACCTGTATAGTTAATCGACGACGATGACAGTCAATCGGTAGACGAATTCGATCATATGCATACAGGCACGGTCTTCTTTACGCCGTTATTAGTCATCATTCCTACTCAACTGTTGAAGGAGAAAATCGCCTATGTTCTTTAAGACGAAACGTCATTTCTATCCACAGAATTAGACCGTTGAGGCAAGTCAGCGTACGAGAAATGCTAACTACTGCGAAACATACATTTCCTCATACATAATTTGAACATTGCTGGTTCAAATTTTGATGCAGATTGAAATCATTCAGAATTCCATTGACATTTTTATAGTTAATAGTTTAACAGTTAATAGTTTTTATAGTTATAGTTAATAGGAACACTTCACATGCTTGTCCCACCCCATGGTTCCCGCAGAACGAGCTCCTCCAGGATCATGCTAACTTTATAGTGATACATTTTGTAATAACTCCTATGGATACTTTAAGCATTTGGTACTTCTTCCCCCCCCACATTTTCGGGTTTTCTAAAATCATCAAATTTCGCCAAAGTTAGTCACATTGGGTTTAGAATAGACTTGATCTGTCACTGAGTGACACTACAACAAGACTGAGAAGTCTTACTTGAACCCCGGGATGAAGGATTGGTCCCTTGGCTACTCAATTAGAATACAAGGTACAGTTGTGATCATGAACTTCGTGTAATTGTTGTCTACAGACAAAATGACGAGGAGTTGTCTAATTCTGAGGCTGTAAATGTTCTACAAGTCAGATAAGAGGAGTTTTACACACTCAACGCTAAGCGACGTTAGTGAGACTGCCCTTAGGAGCAAGAGAAAATCGTTGACGATGCAACACTTCCGGATGTCAACAACAGAAATGTGGGGGGCGGGGAAGAATAGAAGTACCATGCATTTTTATCAAACTTCACATGTACATGTATATCTAACTTCGTTTGCCTATCCAAGAGCCTTAAACGGCAGATAAAGAACGAGAGAATTCAAAAAAAGTAAATCCATTTTATGATTTTTTCATCAGAAAGCGGTATTTTCAATAATCCGACATCAACATATAAGAAATATGCGAGATTGTATTTTGTCTCAAATATTTCCACACTGCCGAGGGATATTATTAATTGATACATTTTGATATCAATGGATGAGGTATTTCTGTCGTCTTCCTTGGCATTTCTTGATTGCAAATAAAACTTATCCTATAAGTTCATAGGAAATTTTGTTATGCCGTGATACTGCTACATTTTTTGTTTCTTTCGTAGAACGGCAAATAAAAATTTTCGTCTCTAAGATTGATGTGGTGAACAGTATTTTCTATGAAATTATTGTTTTGACTGAACAATTAGCCAGGTTGATATAAAGCAAACAAGAGTTCGGACCGAAACGCAAGTTGATTCTGTCTGACACGACTGTGTGCGTGTGTTCCTGAATGAATGCAGTATTTGTGGAATGTAATTTTGAGGTTTTAGATAAGCCATGTGAATTTGAACATTTGTCGTCAACGGTTCACCAGAAATCGTTTCCTTCTTCTTGACGTCAAGTAGAATATGTCAAGGCAAGCGAAATCATGCTGCAACACAAGTACATATTGCAGATATTCTGAATCGTCTCAAAGATGCTGGGCTATTGACTGAGGAGGAACTCCGCTTGCTATATGAAGCGTGATCATCGAGGATAGTCAAAAGTTAATTGCATTCCAATTAACAGCAATATATATTTTTAATTGAAAACAAGTAATTGTAATAACAGGGGGCGGGCATGTTCTCCACTCCGACTGATAGCTTTGTCCACTTGATTATTCATTCATTCCTATATGACAATTGCCTCCTATCGAAATGCTTCAGATTATTGTGGTGATTTGAAATCCAACTGCGACCACTCAAGGTGCATTATCACATTTGCTGAATACTTCAACATTTCAGTAGAGCCTTTTTAGTGTCATCTTTAGGATGTGGTCAGTTGCTTCACGCTTGAACAATTGAACTTATAAGACCGTTACAAAATTTGAATGCTATTTACTAAAACATGATTGTTCAGTTATAGCCAGGGATGTGCTACCGCAATGGCGCGCCGATTTCTTTGAAAAATCTTTAAATTGCATATTTTTTCACTGATGACTGGTCATTTACAATACTGCTTTTGAAAGCATAATGTAAATAAAATCACTAGGTAATAAACGACATCCTCATTTGAAATGTGGGAACACATCTGAATAACCGACATTTCCTCATAACAGAAAGTATCGACTGACCTTGATAGCTTCTCTCAACACCTACATACACAAATCTTCATTTGATGTGCAGCCTTTGAGATACGCTACTAGCACAAGAAGTGAATTAATTCGGGAATTCATTAAATAACTCATAAACTAATGCATCAAGTCTGTTCCCAGATGAGGATGCAACTCAATATTTGACAATTTTTCCTCTTCATATAATTGTTAATTTATCTATGTATCTCCCCATGGGGCTGGGTTGGGACAAAACCACTACAACTAAAGAAGCACAAGTGTCAATAACACCTTTTCGTCAAGTTTGGTCCCACTTCCAGTTCACAATTCCTCTCCATTCATCTCTGTCCTGCGCTGTCATGCTTGGTGACATCCTTTCTCTCTTTCACGCCATTGGCTATACAGTCCAATATTCCGAATGCATTTACAAAAACCGCTATCATAAGGCTGGCAGACTCGCCACACTTATGAAGGATTGTTAATTTAACAAATTTTTTGCTTTGCATAGGTTCAGCTTGCCCTCAAACAGCTGTCACTTTTGCGTCAGTCCTGTTAACATGGCTGAGGTTTTGTCACTGTGTATGGGTTACGCTTTTTGATGGGGCGGGAGGGAGGGAATGGACACTTTATAAGGCTCAATTGCACAAAGTGCTAGATAACCCGAAACCTGACCCATCTGGTTATTTTGCTGATAACCGTAAATTAGTGCTAAATTTTCACTTTAGCTTAAGTTATATATTGTGTATATCCGTTGTTTTTATTAATACAAAAACCCATTGGTCGGTGTCCCTTTGCAGCACCTTTGAACATTGGTTGATTTGTGTTGTAGACTGACAGAGCGACGGAACGAAGAAACTGCATGTATATTCACAAGAAGAGCCGCAATTATTATTCGATGTGCTCTTTTCTAATTGTCTTTCTTGTTGAACTTGAAGTGTTGTAAATACCGGTGAGCAATAATCAAGAAAACTTTTCTCGACCCTATGTAAATTTGAAAAAGATTAGCTTATTTACGGACTTCTAGTTTCCAGTGCCAAAGCATTGCTTGGTGTATATTAGTTTTTAAGTGTCTTTGTAACCACAACACATGCTGCATGGTCATCTGAGAATTTCAAGAGGATCAGGTCTGTGGATATATACTAAAAATTTACCAGTAACATCAAATAATGATTAATGTTGTTTATTTGAAATTACTGTATTGCAATATATCATTCATTTTTGCACTCTGATAAAATTTTTCATTCTGCCTTCCAACCTCCACATTTATCTTAAACCCTGAATCGAGGATCACTTATCATTGTCTACTCATTATGATCTCCGGTCAACAAACAGGACACTTGAATGAATTATTAACTACACCAATCCAAAATCTTTTCAAGTCGTCTAGTCGTAATGTATGGGAAACTGCGTGACTTTCATTCCACTTGGTTTGAATGATGCCATCAATAATCTTGGTTTATGTGAATAAAAGAAAGCGTATGCAGTCATTCTTTAGCTTAAAACCTTACCTCCTTAGTTATAAGACATATGTGTAAATCAATTTGGCGGCTTTCAGTGGCAAAAAGTTTCAATAGATCAGCTCCGCAAGAATCAGAAAAAATAATAGAATTTGTCAATTCTGTCAAATAAAAGAGTCAAAAAGAGTTTTGCTGCATATTATTCTGCACAGTTGTCTACAGAAAGGCACCAGCTTATAATTGAGACTTGAGATTATGCAAATTATTATGCAGCTATTATTTTCTACGCTCCCGTTATATCAATTCCTGCATGAAAAATAGTGGATGTCAGTTTTCGCTCATTCACAGCAGAGTATCACTTAAACATTTCCAGGCACTTCAACTCCTTGAAACGAAATCGGTACCGCATGGGAAGTTTTATTTTTCTAAGCTGTAAGAGAAATTGACCGATAGATAATGACTTGATCATCATGCTGTGTTAGTGACAATAAAGAATCATTGTTTAATAATGCATGATTAATGCAGGGGTGTGCACATGAAGGAGTCGGTAAAATTGAAAAAGCTTGTGTGTTATTCACCATTACAGCGAAACCTATCTTCCACTCAGCCTATTTTGCATCTTATCTTCAATGGGCTCGGCGTTTCATTGCCAAATTAAAATACGCAGAATGTTCTCGGTTTGCTGCATGGAATAGAAATCCCCCTATGGTATAAAGAAGTAGGCCTATGAAATCCCATAGTGTACATGTACGTAGAAGTGACGATTATGTAAGCGATTGATACAGATTGAAAGGATATGTTTGAGAATAGGCCTACTGAAAAAAGCAGAAGTAATAGGCAAAAAGTTATTGTGATGTCAGAATCAAGCGTGTGCCCGAGTCATATGCGAAAATAGGAAAGCAAAAAGAACTCAGATTGCATACAATGGAAAAGTATCGGTAGTGAGCTTACGAGTGAGGAGGGCGCAGCAAAGAATGGCATGGAATTAATGGAGATTAAGATTCCGTGATTATTACAGCATGTGTTTGACGATGAAACACGTGGTAGATCCCAACAATGAAGGTGTTTCAAACTTCGTTGCTTGTCAGCCCCACTAAACCCGGGTGTGAATTACTTCTTCACTTTCGCTGTATTGCTCCAAAGCTATAATGGTTGCAACTAAAATTTCTTCTGACTTTTGATTTCTACGAATTCAAAATCATGTCAAATTTTATCAAATTTGGTTCGTGGGAGCATCAAAAATTTGATTTTTATTCAAAAGCACTCTTTGAAAATCGAGTTTTTGTCAATTTCTTACATAAACCTTAATCAATTCAAATGACATACAAGCCATTGACCAAGGAAATGCATAGTTATTTCTCTCATTTGCTCACTAATTGATCAACAATGTATCTGGGTAATTTTTATATGAATAACAGCAATGAGCTATAAACACTACTCACAAGAGCTTCATAAGTAATTATGTCAGTTTTATGCTACAAATAGTGAACCCAGTCAAGAAAAATCGACAGATTATTATGCCTCACAATGTATTTGATGCACTCATTGATTTGGATGAGCAGCTATTTTATGCACGTTTTATAACGAAGACAGTAATGTACTACACACAATTTACATTCACTTTCAAAAATTTCTTTTCGAGTTGTATTTAGCGCCACTTTATTATCTCCAAATGAATAGGAGTGAATGGGAGTGAAACCAAATGTACTCCCAACATTGTCTTGAGACGTTTTCATATGATGACTGATCAAAACATTTCGTTTATTCAAGTCATTTTCCACTCATTTCGATTCAATACTCAAGGCATCAATTTTTTGAAGAAAAGTGGAATTTGCGAATAGCTAATAATATTTATTTTTAGCAACAAGATGCCTGAGTTGGTGAAAACTGATGCCACAATTGGAATCAGCATGTATCAATTGAGTTTCATCGTGATTCCGCCAGCAGTTATATCACACAAGAGGAAAGTCAGAGGGATCCAGGAGCCCCTTCCCGCATCTTCGGAGCTCAAAATAGCCCGGGTAAAGCAATATGAAGATAATTAGCAATTAAAGCCTTTTTTCCTACTTTGTCAGTTGTCCCGGTTTCGATGGAAAAAAATCTGGTCACCTTGGTTGAAACAATCGCTACATGAAGAAGCAGATGCGATCAGCTTTGTCACTTTGAATACAACGTAGAAGACAATTGAACTCCAGAACTTGAATTTCACGGTAGTGACATAATATTCTTTGATAAAGAAAACATGAAGGGAAGGAAAGGTTCATTCTTGTTAAGTCCCTAAAACCTTTCCATAAGTTTCAGTCTAGACAACTTGTTACGTCGAAAGTCAGAATCAACGATGTCGCAGTTCCTATTTAGAAGGTTATTCCGATGCTTCTGTTTACTTCACGTGCTTTAATTGCAGAATTAATGCAAGTTTGTGTGCATTAGCATCTCATTTCTGGGATTAAAAGAAACGTCGCATCTGCTCAGGGCTGTTCGAGCGATTTGTTGCTCATCAGTTCACAAATGAGGCAGAATGACACAAAGCAGATTCTATGCAAGCATTAATGAATTGTATGCATGTATGATTAAAATGAGTTATTTTTGCTAATATTGAGATGAATCCTCGCGCTCTTGCGCTAATAATTAACCAACACTGCTACATTTTATTATTTTTAGTCTGCGATCGGGATGCTTCACTAAACAGTGAGAAATTAAAAATAGTTTATGAAAATGAATACAACATTCAAAAGAAGATGTAGGATTCACAAAAATGAGTGTAGGACGAAGCTTGAGTATTTTAGGTAAAGAAAAATTTAAACCTTCACTATACAGAAAGAAGTGACGTGGTTCATGGAGCGCTCACTGTAAATTGAAAATGTCTATCACGGTCTAAGTGTGGGTCTAATGATGGATTCAATCCTTTTAAAGGAGCATAGGCCCCCTGCTATATTTCTTGTCATCATACAACAGGCAGCAACTGTGATTGCTATGTCTGATGCATAGATATCTAAAATAATGAAGTCAATTTTTGATTTAGACCGACATGTAGACCCTGTCAGACCTTTTCAATTTACAGTGTATAAATTGTAAAGACAGTCTGAATCAGAAGAATTCCTGGATAGTCACAATGAGATTTTTTTTTGGTTTCAACAATCCAGCTTTACTTATTTATTTATATCATTCAGTTATGAAGTGCGTCAACTTTTTTCTACAAATTGCAGTCCTAAGTCCATTGCGCACTTGAGCAGTAAAGCCATCTCTGACCATTTCAAAACTGCTAAAGAGGTGCTTTCCTGTCATTCTCTTTGGATGTATGTATATCTAAAATGCCTAAAAGATGTTTGGATTTTTTTTGTGAAGAGAACATTATGCTTACAGTCTCAATATGTGTGTTACAGAATCTCGAAGTATAATGCAGTCTTTGAATTACTGATATCTTATATAATAGTTTGGCTCGACGGCTAATGCTATGCTGTCTGCGGGGAGGAAGTTATTTGATTGGATTATGCAGATTCCTCAATTGAGAACTTATGTCATACCGTCGCCCTTCGATAGCTCAGTTGGTTGAGCTTTGGCCTAGAGTGCCAGAGGTCCGCGGTTGAAATCCACCAAGAGGAGCAGTAATTTTCCGTCTGCTAAATTGTATTCATAGGTTGTTGGGAACTATGAGTGAAGTCTTGCCAATGATACTTGTCCACTCATTTGGAGGATGAAGGTGATACCAAACAGTATTCTCGGCCATGCTGTTCGACATTAACTGGTGCTATATTGAACATTGCAACATTCTTCTAATTTTGTGGATTGTGATGGCTTGATTTCGAAGATCATCAGGTGTGAGTGGGAAGCGGTTCAAAAGTTGCTCGTAATGTTTCTTCCATCTAACTTCAAGGGAGAGTGACAGCCGACACATCCTTTATCAAATGTGTGCCTAACGCCCGACTTGCGAAACTTTGGATAGATGGTACTCTGGTTAGCAAGTGCAGAGCGGCTTCTTTGAATAGCTTGTCTGAAAATTTGTGCCAGTTCATTGTGTTCCCTTCTATGCGCCTTGGTGACGTCTTTTCTCAATCGGTTCAAACGGAGGCATTCACTTTTTCTCCCATAAATTCTAGACTGGCGATGATTTCTGATGTGTTGTCTGTAAACCAGGAATTCTTGGGGACTTTTCTTCTCGGACCGAGTGCTTCTGTTGCAGCAGACACAACTTCTTAAACGTATCCCAAATCCCAACTGTAGGAAAGTAGCGTTTATTCAGTAAAATGAAAATTGAAAACACTCAATTATAAATTGAAAAAATCATCTTTCAGACATAAAGACAATTCAGCAAGTCAGATGGAAAGTCAACGAGGCCATTCAAATCAAAATTATTTGCAATTACTGTTCTCACTGCGTGCACAGGCATGCGTGCATGGCTCGACAATGGAAGAAAAGTATTCACACGTGGAACTGTAATGAAAAACAGAATTTGAAAATGCTGTTTTCAGACAATCTTTCCAATACCGAGCAATTCAGACGGTGACTTCTTGACTGTCCGGAAAAAGTCCACAGCTCGATTCTGAAATTCGATGACAGTAGATGGGAAATTACGTGTATAGCACGAGCAGTTGTTACGACAAACTATCCTGAGAGCTCTTTTCTGGAACGGCTTCAACTTTATTCCGGAAAAAATTCTGAAAAAACGGTGCAACCTGTCTGAATACAAACATAAGCTTCTGCAACATTATAGTTAGTCCCAATATGGATATCGACCAAAGTTTTCAAGTGCTTGTGTGTTGCTAAATCTAGAAAACTTTGCTACCTTAAAACTTCAAAATCCTAGTGTTCGTTGCATCCACGTGGTAACCATCGACCTCGAGAAGGGCTTCGACAAGATCTCGTATAATGTTCTCATTAACAAAATGATTTAAAGGAAAATAGATCATTTATTACCACGGTTTTTGGTAAAAGGCCATACCCTGATGATGCATCTAAAAAACTTGCAAAAAAATGATGCATGTAATTTGTCTTTTTTAACACGGACGACGAGCAACGGGAAGAGGCTATTTATACAATTATAAACGCCAGATAGTCCTAAGTCACTGAGTTATGCTAAATAAGAACCAAAATATTTACATAAGCATAACATTTGCATAAGTACGATATATTCCGTATAGTTATAACAAACAGCCGTCATTTGCTTCATTTTGTCAACATCTGTTTACTCTTGGTCAAACCCATGTTCAAAAATGAAAACACAACATCATCGACTACAGACAACTGGATTGTCACCAAAAGTTGGTTTAATCATAGTTATGTCCTCTCCATATTTTACAACTTTAAAGGCACTTCAAGACCACACAGCACATCCAATCATTGAGTTGAACAAGGAGGGACCTAGAAGCATAGAATCAAACCTTGTGGTACCCCGGGAACAACTTTGGGATCGACTCCACCAGCACCATCCAATACAACAATCTGAGCACGCTTAGTCATGCTTATTTTCAACCAGCTAATGAATCCACCCCCCCCCCACATTTTAAGACGATAGCAGATCATTTAATGTATATTTGTGTAGAATTCATTCGAATGCTCTTTAAATTCAGAATTGTGACTAGAGATAATCTGTAATTCAGCATCCATAAACAAATCTAAATTGTCGGCGGAAATTTGCTGAATTTATATTGAATTTTTGCATGTTCCACGAAGTGCGCGCATGTTCACGATAGTGGATGTAGATATTGTTCAAATGCGTTTTTTAATGCGCTTTAAGCATTTCAGTGTCATGATGTTTCGCTGCACATGTCCGGGCACGTAAATTTGCAAGCATTTCTCCCGATAAATTTATCGAATTTCCGGATCTGGCAAGTGAAAGCGTTGCGCACCTCTCCAGTAAGTTCTTTGACAGACTTACAGTGCATACATGTTGTCAAAATTCAAAAGCACGAACGGAAAAGCTTTTTCAGACTTCCTAAATGTGCCCAAATGTAAGCACACGTTGAAATATAAATGTAAACTTGTTAGAGCAGAGCATTCTAAAAAATATATCTAAATCATTGTAGATTCTAAAACAGCATTAACATAGGCACTACAGCAGGCCCGTTTTCCGTGCAATAGCTTCAGTATCGATATTCAATAAGCCAGGCGAACATATCTCGATGTGCTGTGTAATTCGATTGATGATTGCGAAATAAGCAACAGTAATTATAATATGTCCATTTCTTTGCCAAAAGATACCCGGTACAAAAATAATCCTATGAGCACGCATATCACACAGCTACGAATACGAAATACACATTATCAAAAATAAAATACAATGTTATTTGAGGAAGCAAAACATTCAAAAGTGTGAAAATGAGATAGTAAAAATAGCCTATTCACAAGATTTTATATATGTGTTAAAGCACTTCGTTCTTGAAAATGGACGAAGAGAGTAAAGAACATTTCGAGCTATACGACAAGTTCGTTTGATGAAGGGCTCATGAAGAAAATGGTCCACATTTTCAGTTATGCATACAGTTGCTCACAATCAGACTTATACTCACACAGAAATGCGGCTTCAACCCAAATTGGTGGTCAACCAATTTACTTGAGTAGTTCAATTCCCTTGGGTTGATTCAACCAAATGACATGCCTACTGAAAGTAGTTGCAGAAGAATATTTGTCGCAAAACTCTACATATGGCTAAAGTACCATTGGTATGAGTCAAATTCGTTTCAAGCACCGGCACAGACTACAGACGTAATTACTACTAAATTGCAAATATAAATTGATATTGAGAAAATATCAAGCACATCCATGAATCACTGACTGCGAGCCCATTGAACTGCAAATCAACTGTCACTTTTTGCAAACTTTCGTACAATTTAGCATCAAATTTTTCTCCATGCAAATTTGATTGGGTATTCAGTTAACTCATCACATTTATTAGGGTATTTTTTTCATGTCTCCTGTCTATCTGTTTATGACTTAACATTGTGACTGTACAACTTAGATAGCAAATTGTTTGATTGACACATTATCTGAAATTTCGTTTATTGCGCACAAGTTAAAATCAAGCTGACATTAGCAGAATGCATTTACCTGCAATATACATATATATATATATATATATATATATATATATATATATATATATATATATATATATATATATATATGAGTTTAGTTAATAAAAGCCAATAGAAAAACATTGTTAGAAAAGTGATAATGAATCATCAATATTTTTTAGCAATTGCATTTGTTCACAGCATTGTATTGGATTATGCAAAACACGTAAAATCCATTTCGAATTGAAGACGAAGGTTGCATTTTGTGAATCGAAACTTTCATGTCATACAAGTTAAAGCTATTGCTTCTTGTAATGAATAAATTTTCGATTACATGCATGACTTGCACAATTGCATTTGTTATCCATGAAAGTAGTCGTATGAGAATAACCGTGTAGTCAAGTCTGATGCTATCTTTAGTTTTCATTTGCGTTACTATTCCACGGGCTATTAAGTATCCCTTCCATGGAAACGACAGATGCAAAAATAAACTAAACAAATACTTATTAGCTTTATCTTCCCGAAAGCGATTTTTTATTTGTGAGGGAAATGTTGTATATCGAGTCGTCAGGAATTTCATTTTGATTTTATTTGGTTGATTGAACAAAATTAAGGGGAAAATGATAAATGTGCACCGCAAGCAATCTATTCTCTATCCCGTCGAGTAACTAGTGAACTACATATGACAGCATTATTTAGATGACAGTGTAACTCAGTGCAGAACAGAAGCCCGTTCTGTTGTTACTTCCCTAGAGACATTGCTTTGGATAGAGGATAGAGATCAGACCGTGCGTGTAGGCCTACGGCATTTTCTAAGTCAAATAGGTTTATACTTTCTTTATGCATGCTTTACAGGGGTATAGGGTATAGGGTTGTGCACAGTGTATCGGTTGCATGTATTTCTCAATGTACTCGTTCTCGGGCTTGTGTACCGAAGCAAGTGAATTTTGATAAATTCGATATTTTACTATCAATGATTGCTTATGATTGAGAAGTCTATCATTTCGGTTTAATCCATAGAAATAGATGATACTACAACTTCAGATAAACAATCTGTTCCCATGGTTTCATCAGAACACTGTCAACTGATTTTATCAGTTCATAGATATTGAATAATCTCATTCATAGAGATCAGATATCTATGTCGTTGTCCTCTCTTGTCTAGAGAGGACACTAGATGACTAAGATGGCACCAGTCTGGACTGGATAGCTTCTGGGGCCGTATTCAGGAAAATAGACTGATCTAATCTAATGATTTAGATTGGATTGTGCAATATTAGATTAGTCTGCGAATTCGTATTCACAGTTGCTTTCTAATGCCAATAGTTGACACCAATTCTCTAAATTAGGCTGAACGGAAATCCATATGTGTGTCTCAACAACAACCAATAAGAAAGCGAATCTATCGATATTTGACGACTTTTTCATGACAAAGATATCATTGATCTGATATTCAATAGACGGCAATGGACGGAAAGAAAAGCTTTTCGAGACAAGAATCAGTGAGACTAGCAGGGTGCTCGACAAAATTGAAGTCATTATTGACACTTCTGGAGACAGCTTCCTCGACATGCTAGCAGGGCGAAGTGGTCAAGACTTTTCTTAACTACCTTAATTTTTTTCTCTTTCTCATTGTATTTGCCATGTTCTTATTTGATATTACATTGCCATTTTGAAGATGACTCTCTTTTATCCATCTGGTATAGCAGGAATATCACGAGAATATGCATGAGAACGAAATGATGATGTTTGAAAATGTATCTGATTAGGTCTAGATACATACAGGCATTTACAAAAATTCTCAACAGTATGCAAACAGCTCAATAGGCAATTGGCAATTGGAGCAATTGACATCAAAAATGGGCTTCGGCAAGCTGTTCTCGATGGTGTAATCCATCTGGCATCTCCGATGCTATGTCCGAACCCGGTTGTTCATAGTCTTGAGGAAACTCATCCTCAATATCAGGCAAGTTGCGATCGATTGATATAATGAGAATTCATGTTATCATTCATTCTTAATATTCATGTTTCCATTTTTTGTATAATTGATCTTCATAATCTACTGCAAGCGATCTTGAACAGAGTGATACTCCAGCATGCTTCCAGACAATTCTACAGGCGAGTTGGTGATTTCATTTTTATTGGTCGGCCATGTCATTGATTTTTATAAATTGATATTCGCTTCGAATGAACTATCTTTCATGTCATCAAGACACCAGTCTCATTCTACAGATTGTTTCATAAAAAATGGATCACCCTTAAACATCGCCTTAACTTCAACTTTGTCTAACTCCGCCAAACTTGAACGAATTTCTCTGAAATTTGGAAGATATGTCAGTTGTGGAGATTTCAAGCATGAATATTGAGTTGTTTTTCTGTTATAGATAAAAAAAGTAGTAGATAATTTGATCTTCATTTAGCAATGTTACACAAAATCATAGCTCACTCTTATGAAATTACATTTGTTTCCTTTGTTATGCAATATGTTGTTCTACAAGCCAAAAGCTATCAAGCAAAACAAAAATAAAGAAAATCGGTCAATCAGATCCAGTATAGCACCATTATTCATCAACAATAATGTAACTGCTACATGTGATTAACTGGACTTCATGTTCCATAGCTTCCTGACTTCGTTGCGGTGGTGTTGGCAGCACTGCTGATTGCTTTCAGCTAGAAATCTATCTCTTACCGGTTGAAAACAATACAAAGCACAAATGAACAATAACGAGATCGCATTCACAAAAGGCAAAGCGTCAGCCTTGCTAGAACTAGGTTTTTCTTTGCGAGCTACAAGCAAGCGACTAAATGTCCCTTACACAAATGTGCATCGATGGCATAATGATGATTTTCGACTCTTGTCGTAAAGAGGGCTCTCACCGTCCACGCAAAACATCCAAACGTAGAGACCGCCTAATTTTGAGATTTGTTAAAGTTGATCCAAGTCTCTCGTTAACTGAGATGGCTGCACTATACTCGTCTATTTCTAAGTCCACTATTCGTAGAAGACTTATTGAGTCGAATTTCAAGAGCTGTAAGAGGCCCTCTCAGATCGAATTATCAGATCAGCATACAAAAAGACGTCTCAGATGGGCAATGAGTCATTGTCACTGGCGAAATCAATGGGATCGGGTTGTCTGGTCTGATGAGGCATCAGTCCGTCTGAAGGATAGTGATGGTCGATTGAGATTATGGATAAAATCTGATCAGGAAATTCCGAGACATTTACATCGTCCCCGGGTACAAGGTGGTGCGACTCTACTGATTTGGGCTGGCATTTGGACCAATGGCCGCTCTGAACTTCACATACAGCAAGGAACCATGAATTCTGAACGCTATGTGAATGTTTTACGAATAAACATTGGCCAAATGACAGATCAACTTGGTGATCCATCGACTTGGTTATTTATGGATGATAATGCTACGTGTCACAGGAGTAGTAGAGTCAACTTATGCAAGTCTCAATTAGGGCTTAGGACATTATCTTGGCCAGCTCGTTCTCCTGATCTGAATCCCATAGAAAATGTATGGAGTATTCTAAAACGTAATGTTCGTCGTTCACTGCTACCTACAGATGGCGTATCACAACTTACGTCACTTTTAAAAAGAGAGTGGAGAAAGTTAGATCAGTCAAAAATCAACGATATCATCGAATCAATGCCTAGACGAATTGGTAATGTCATTGACAATAAGGGTAGGGCCACAAAATATTAGCTTCTTAAGAACCGTTACTGTATCATACAGTGGCGACGCCAGCCGTCTGTTTTCGGCAGGGCCAAGGCAGGGCCAAATAGATTCGTGGCAGGGCCGCATAAATGTATGCCAAGGTCATTCCAAACAATGTTGAAAAGTACATTTTTGGGGTCCCTACAGATATAATGAGAACAGTAAGTCACCAAGAGGCCTGTACTATGTGGCCCTATCACTATGCGAAACGGTAGTAGCAAAATTTACTGATGCTTAGCCAATTATGCCAATTCGTGCTTATATTCTGATGACATGAGGCAGATTTCTACTTCTATAAGCGGCGTCCTATAATTCATATCCCGCAATCCTCACCATCATTTACATATGATAAATACGGAGATAAGCCAACCTCGTATTATGTATAGGTTCCATATTTAGAGGATTATTTTTTTCATTGAGGCAATTATTCATTAAACCATTTGAAGAAAAATATCACAGCTGATCGTCAAGGTCATGGACATCCAAATTACATTGTCCGTTTTTAAACAAACCGATAAAAATAATTGGTTTGTCAATGGAGTGAGAACAGCCGTCGTTACAACAAATACGTGTCAAATATTTCATCTGTATTCTCTGCAAAACAACCATACCAAATAAGAATAATACAAAAAAATGAATAAAATATTGCTACACTGTTAATTTACGAAATGTTCAAAATTCTCTCAAAAAGTTGGCAGGGCCACAGGCAGGGCCAGATGAAATTTGGCAGGGCCGCGGCCCTGCCTGGCCCGCCCCTGCCGTCGCCCCTGGACTATCATAGCTTATCAGATTATATAAGGACATTTAAATATATTAGGGACATGAAATAACATGAAAAATGCTTTCTGTATCATACTTATCATACTTATGTTTTATTCAGTCAAATTTTAGGATGATCCACTTTTTATGAAACGGACTGTATAAAGCTGTTTACCAGCTTATCAAGAATTTTCTGTTCTATTCGGTAGATTATTCGTGGCTTATCGTCCACAATTGTCACTGCAGTTGCAATCATTCCAGGTACAATCATTGATGCGATGATATAACGTCAATCATAGATGTTGCATATTGTTGTTACATACGTCCAATGTAAGTAATTATTAAGTATTGAAAGTTTTCCTACTGAAGGATTCACAGGCAGAATTGCAAACGATATACACTAATTGACACATTCACAAATGACTCTGCTTTCAATTCTTTTTATCTCTGTTATGAATACATACATGTATAGGATATCAAACGATATTTGAAAGCATTATCAACATAACAAACGACGGCCGCAGGCCGGAGTTTGTTATGGGATAATGCTCGAAAATATCGTATGATATCTATCATAACGCGTAGACTGATAGATCTAAACAGATAGTAAAATCGCCAAAATTAAGTTAAAACATGAAATTTGCTCATTTTATGGAGACTCTCAGTCATCAAATACTGAATGATGTGATTAACTTCAAATTTTATATCAAAGTTGATGTTCTGAACTCAACCATGCTTCAAATTTTATGGCATTCTGATAAATAGTTTCTTTTCTGCGTTTCTTTTCCGCAAAAGATAATGTACGAAAATTGCCAAGTGTTTAACAATCCATAGATATTTCTTGAATTCTGCCAGTCAACTGCAAAATTTCAGCAGTATAGTGCCGAAAACGAGAAACATTTTGGAGATTCACCAGAAAATGCCTTTAAACAAGCCTTTCCAAAAATATTGCGTCCTTACATTTTTTTATGCTTACATTTGAGCTGAAGAGGCGTGAATACGAGAAACGTCGGACCTGTATATAGCTTCTACTACAAATTTTTAGCCAATAAATTTCTTAAGAAGACACCTCCGCTTCATGAAAAGTCTTCTGTTTGCGACGTTATTTGTACGTTATTTCGATAAATTAGGCCATAACTGCAAGGTTCTGCGAAAGAAAAAGGAATTAATGTGTCTATCTATTATTTCTCGGTCAGTAAATCAAAAAGAAGTTACAAGTAAACTTGATAGCATTAAAACCGAAATATAAATGATCAAAGTGGAATTCTGAAAATTTGATGTACATATTATGTAGTTAATGTATTAATGTATCTACGAACTAGAAATGAATACTAATTTAAATGATAGTTGTATTTATCCTCATTAGTGTAATGACTTTCAAAGTATATTGAGTAGACATTCTCGATCATTGTCAGCAGACAATCGGCATGATAGTTCCAACGAAATAATTGTGCACTCAATCGCGCAAGTGTTCAATCCATAATCGATTGATCGATTATCGAAACATATTAATCGCGCATCAGCAATTATTGCTAGAACAGTATATCCATGGCATTCATGGGTCTGTGATTCATGTGTGCTCAGAACTTCAAGTCAAACACCAAACACGCAACATCAGGTTTTTCCGCTGTTCTATTTTATCATCCAGTGACTGTATAAAGAGCCGTCCGCTGCAACTTTACTCTTATTCGCTATAATAAATGTGATCGAAATAGGTTGAGTTACAGTGTTAATTTTACAACAAATGCGGTAATGACATGTAAAGACGTTTCTTATACACGTCACTATGCGCATGGATATCTATCATTACAATGTTCATCATAAAGTAACATAATAGGGTTGTAGTATATATACTCAACAGCACAATGTAATGAGTTGCGTGTCGGGTACAGAGTGGAGGCAGTTATCAAATCCCTAACCTCTATATATCCTAGGTGTCATAAAACGATGGATGGCATTCTTTGTAAGCAAATTCGTTGTTGTGATTTGATATGATCCTGCTGTTGATGTGATCGGACCTGGCCATGACGGGCCCTTGATTGGGATGTGATCTATGACAGTATACAGTATATTAGCATCAAACAGTCTATTTTGAGCATCACATTACCCTGTAAGTGCATAATGTTATGTATTTCACTTCAGTACTTCCGTTGATATCCTATTGCATGCAATATATTCAACAAATCGCGCAACAGAATGAAATCCTTTGAAGAATAGAGAGAAAAATTCTTCAGGAGTAGCCTGCTTTCGGATTTATCACAATGATAATTAGGAATGATATAATAATAATTCCAATTATTGGAAATTGCAGTAACTGATCATTTGAGAAACTAGGGTTTGGATGGTGCCACTACGACAATAGAACGACAGGTCATGCCTATGAATGTCACATGAGGATAGTGGAACATAAAAGGTATCGAGCAGGATTAGCTGAAGTTGGTCTGTATGAATTATGATTATCTTCACCGCCTCCCACAGCAAGTCATCCCTGAGACGTAGACAATGTACTGGTTTCCAACTCTGGTGAAGCACCAATGAATGACATTGAATTTCAATATATTGGGGTCTTCAATTTAGGACCAATTAGCTAACCACCAGCTAACCAATCAGCTAACAGTGTTAGGCGAACAAATCTAACAGCATCACTCACTCGTTGAAATTGCTTCTCACTGACAACTATCTAACACTGTTTCTGTGCGGTTGCCCCAGTTTATTCCTATGTGGATCAGTCTTGCACATATAGATTTTCTAATCGGGCGTACCAATCGTGGAAGTTAGCTATGAAACTAACTTCGATTACGACGAACGAGCGAATATAACCAAAATACATCATCTAATTTGAAATCACTTTGTGCAAAAAATATGATACAACACATGGTCAATATAAGCTGAATGACCGTAGAGATCAACTGGCTGACAAAGGCTCTGCATCAAATACAACAAATGTCGAAGATGATTGTTATTTTCAAGTGTAATGCATAATATAACAAATATAATAATGTTATCATAACGAACATAAACATTTATGTAGACACATATTTGTTGGAATGAACCACAGAATAGCTTCCAATTCAATGAGCAAGTTTGTCATTATTGGAAAAACATAAAGTGCATGAGCAGCACAATTCAGTCCATCATTTAGTGTCTTCCTTTCTTCGAATGGCAGTGGTAATAATAAGCAGCACTAGTGTTATAACATGTTCATCAAAGAGCTTCATACGCAGACAGAGACAGGATCTCGATTACATCAAATACATACCCAAAGCTGCCTCTGTCGCAAAATACAAGTACACTGTATCGAGAATTTTCAGTTTTCAGTGGAAATAGCAAATGATTTGTTAGTAAATTATGACAAGATGCTTTGTCTCCTAGCTTCTCGATTTCGAAGACGAAGAAAAGGCTCATTCTTCTCCAACCCGATTCATTATCACTCTCACAAGATTTCTTATTGAAACATTGCGAGTTCTAGATAGAACGATTTTACATTTTTAACCTTTCTCCGGTATGCACGATCACTGACGCGATTGTATAATGGCTATGTAGTTAGCTGACAATCAATTATCTCAAGTGAAACATTGACCGATAATATGTGACCATGTTCGAAAGGCTGGGGAATAGAGACATTCGAATCCGATGTCGAATAGCATGATCATGTCATTAAGATCAGATCGGATTGGACAATGAACTAGGCATCCTCAGCAAAATCTGAATATCTTAGAAATGTATGCATGATGCTTCTTAATTTTTGCGAACCTTCCAACTGCCTACTACGATAAGCGGATACACTTGTTGTTAAATTCAAACAATGCCAACGGTGCTTTTTAATCAAGTTTCAAGCTGTGAGATTGTTTGGAAACTGGCCGAGATTTTCGGGCCGGCGACCGGTTTTCATCTCTGATTCATATCATCTGTCAAATCCCAAAAGGAATAAAGCTCATAAGAGCGCGAAATTTTGCTCGTCAATAAATATTGTCAAATTTCCTCGATATTTACTCTTGAGCAAACTTTTGCACTCTGATCAACATTTTTCATTCTGAGATTTGATCAATGACATGAATAGATTAAATGATCGTCATGTTCTGAATCAGCAGTCTCTCAAAGATTGTGTCAATCAATTTTTTAAGTCTGTCCCTGGTCTGTCCTCATCGATGCTAGAGCATCAGATAAGTCGATTTGTCGAATCGCAACTCGAGGAACTTTCACCACGCATCGTTCGAACAATTCTCGGTAAAATGCGATTTTCTCTAAAAATTATACTGTGCAAAATGAGTCGACCACTGTATAACTTAAAATATGGAGCTTTTTATATATCCGTCCCTGAGAGGCTTCATTTCTCTATTGATCATCATAGGCCCTTTTCGAGTTCCCATCACCATTCCTCTGAATTACGCATGCAATTGAATACTATACTCTGACTGACAAAACTGTAATGAGGCCATATCTCATTTCATTAGGACATCGCTTGGCCGACTCCAAGAGAAAGAGCTTGTTATACTTGTTATAGCTTGTTTCCATGATATTTTCATACATTTACCACCGGGCTTTCATGAATCAAGCTTACATCGGTTTGTGCACATTGAGATAGAGACTACGTTGAAGATGGGAGTTCGAGAATAGGAAATGAATTTTAGACATCGACTTTAAAATGTCTACTGTTTGTACGTGCCTTGCGATATTTCAAACTTGTTAATGCATGACCATGCAATAAAACGAATCCAGACATCGAGTTTTTTTTTTTTGAGTTTTATCGAGAATATTATGGAAGATTAAACTAACAATTGATGGATTAATCATTACTTTTTCCGATAATTTGATGATATGAAAACACCATTTAATTGCTCGGCGCTTCGTCCGTTCTTGACAGAGCAATACACGGAACTGCATCTTGGCTACATGCTACATGAAATCGCTGTTTGACAAATACTCACTATTGATTGACAGTGACAAATTGCATGGACGGAGAATTAGGCATAAAGACACAGTAATAGACAACGATTGACAACCTAATGTGAAAACACGTGTACAAGTCATAAATGAACAATCGAATAAGTTAAAAGACAATTGAGTTGAAGTACTAAGTAAAGTAACATAAGTGAGTATAAATAAAGGAAAATAAGGAAGAAAGAGAAGAGGACGGGAAAAAATGAAGAAAAATAAATAAATAAAATAAAAAATTTATTGTAAAACAAAATCATAAACAAACAACTATAAAATGGTGCTGAGAAAAATACGCTATTTCTGTACACATAAAGATGGACGAAGCCATTTTATCGCGACACCTTCGGCCAAAAAAAGTTCAAATTTTGAACGGCACTTTTTGACAGCTGAAAAGTTATTAATACTGGCAGCGGTACGATGCGAGCGTTCCTGAAGGTGTCTCGTGATGCTGGAGGATGCATCCTTCGTTGATCTTGGACGTCTGCCACTGGTGGTGAGCCACTTCGGAAGATGCTCATTTGCGCGGACTCTGAGGGACCGACCACTCTTCCCTATGTAGGTTGCTCCACAACCACAAATGAAATTGTATACCAAATTATTTTGATAGGGAAGAGGTATATTGTCCTTCGGAGCATTAGAACTCAAGCGACTTACACGAAAGGCTATACACAGTTTGATGTGGTAGTAGCATTTTTCGACGGCTTTGACGATATTGCCACAAATCTGCGAGGAGTGCTCTCCATAAAACGGAAGCTGGACAAACAGCTCTTTTTTCTTTACCGTCACTCGTTTCTCAGTCTCTGCAGAATATTTACGAATGAACCACAGCGGGAAACCATTTTTCATAAGAATATTCTCAAGGTGAGTTTCCTCCTCTAGGACGTATTGGGGTGAGCATATGCGACGAATGCGATAGAAAAGAGTTTTCACCAAGTTGATCTTATATCTTTTCGGACAAAACGATGAGAACTGCGTGTACAGTCCTGTAAAAGTATTTTTCCGGAACACTTTGGTGAATACAGAAGCACCTGATTGGATGACTTGCACATCTAAGAAAGAATCCCCCGAATCTTTAGTGAATTCGAGATTGCTGTGCATAGCGTTGAGTGCATTGAAAAAGTTCTCACTCTCTTCTGCATTTGACGAAATGATGAAAACATCGTCGACATAGCGTGCATAAAACTTTGGCTTAATACTCTCCAATAAAGATTTCTCATAATGGCCAACAAAGTTGTCCGCAAAAGAACACGAAAGATTGTTGGCCATTATGAGAAATCTTTATTGGAGAGTATTAAGCCAAAGTTTTATGCACGCTATGTCGACGATGTTTTCATCATTTCGTCAAATGCAGAAGAGAGTGAGAACTTTTTCAATGCACTCAACGCTATGCACAGCAATCTCGAATTCACTAAAGATTCGGGGGATTCTTTCTTAGATGTGCAAGTCATCCAATCAGGTGCTTCTGTATTCACCAAAGTGTTCCGGAAAAATACTTTTACAGGACTGTACACGCAGTTCTCATCGTTTTGTCCGAAAAGATATAAGATCAACTTGGTGAAAACTCTTTTCTATCGCATTCGTCGCATATGCTCACCCCAATACGTCCTAGAGGAGGAAACTCACCTTGAGAATATTCTTATGAAAAATGGTTTCCCGCTGTGGTTCATTCGTAAATATTCTGCAGAGACTGAGAAACGAGTGACGGTAAAGAAAAAAGAGCTGTTTGTCCAGCTTCCGTTTTATGGAGAGCACTCCTCGCAGATTTGTGGCAATATCGTCAAAGCCGTCGAAAAATGCTACTACCACATCAAACTGTGTATAGCCTTTCGTGTAAGTCGCTTGAGTTCTAATGCTCCGAAGGACAATATACCTCTTCCCTATCAAAATAATTTGGTATACAATTTCATTTGTGGTTGTGGAGCAACCTACATAGGGAAGAGTGGTCGGTCCCTCAGAGTCCGCGCAAATGAGCATCTTCCGAAGTGGCTCACCACCAGTGGCAGACGTCCAAGATCAACGAAGGATGCATCCTCCAGCATCACGAGACACCTTCAGGAACGCTCGCATCGTACCGCTGCCAGTATTAATAACTTTTCAGCTGTCAAAAAGTGCCGTTCAAAATTTGAACTTTTTTTGGCCGAAGGTGTCGCGATAAAATGGCTTCGTCCATCTTTATGTGTACAGAAATAGCGTATTTTTCTCAGCACCATTTTATAGTTGTTTGTTTATGATTTTGTTTTACAATAAATTTTTTATTTTATTTATTTATTTTTCTTCATTTTTTCCCGTCCTCTTCTCTTTCTTCCTTATTTTCCTTTATTTATACTCACTTATGTTACTTTACTTAGTACTTCAACTCAATTGTCTTTTAACTTATTCGATTGTTCATTTATGACTTGTACACGTGTTTTCACATTAGGTTGTCAATCGTTGTCTATTACTGTGTCTTTATGCCTAATTCTCCGTCCATGCAATTTGTCACTGTCAATCAATAGTGAGTATTTGTCAAACAGCGATTTCATGTAGCATGTAGCCAAGATGCAGTTCCGTGTATTGCTCTATCAAGAACGGACGAAGCGCTGAGCAATTAAATGGTGTTTTCATATCATCAAATTATCGGAAAAAGTAATGATTAATCCATCAATTGTCAGAATATTGTATCAATGTGCACCAACAAAGAGATTAAACTAAATCACATAGGCCCAATTACATTTTTTCTCAAATTTTGCTTTGAAACCTGGAATTGTAGATTTCCCCAAAATAATCGAGCTTTGACCAATTGGAAAATCGAAGAGACCTTGAACAGAAGTTCATGCAGAAAGTGCAGATTTTTGTAAGTAATCACTTTTTCGAGTTGCCAAGGTCACATCGATTTGGCAACTCGAAAGAGGCCACAGGATGACGACAATGCCTAATGTAATTGATAACAATTCAAATGCTGGCACCGAAGAGGCTATGATTACCAAGAGAAAAGCTGAACAGCTGAAGCTGACTTAGCGAAATGATAAGCATAGGCAAGGACGTCTATATTTAGTACTATGGCCATAGTACTAAATATAGACGTCCTTGGCATAGGCTGTTATTTGGCTCCTTTCTAGTTCCCCTGCCAGTACCCTACCATATACCATAACAACACGCCCTGCTTTCCAAGAATCGCAAGAAATCAAATAGGATCATAGCACAATCAATGAACCGGGCATCCTCAGGAAAATCTGAATATCTTAGAAATGTATGATGCTTCTTAATTTTTGCGAATCTTCCAACTACCTACTCCGATATACTTGTTGATAAATTCAAACAATGCTTGCGGTGCGCTTTAATAAAGTTTCAAACTGTGAGCATCTTAGATATCGGGAAACTCATTCTGACGGCGATGATGACTCACATATGACGTCAGAAGCTTCGCACGCGTGGACAGTATGCTGATTGGCAGCGTCGAAAGAAAAACTGACTTCCAAACAAAGACTTTAAATAAAAACCTATCATTATAATGTCTATGCTTCCTAAAACGAAGCGTGATGCACGAGTATTTATTGTAACTGTCGCAATTAATCACCTTGCATATCAGGGTTTCGACAGACTATTTGCTGTTCGATGCCTGCTGATGAAAGGCACCGGTACTACAAAATACATGCAAGTCTGAATATTGACCAACTGATGGTCCTGAAGCTCTCACAACGAGAGAAGTGCCTGAAGTACTGGCGGGGGAAATTTAGAAAAGAGCCTTTGATTAATCATATTAAAAATGGAGAGAAGTAATAATTTTAGAATAAATCATATTGCAATTCAGCTTTGACCTTTATGATTGAATATTGTTGACCTTTTATTAACTGATAAAAATTCTACATTCGTCACGATCACAACATGACATGACCGCCTTCATGAGAATGATTGATTATCGGAAACGAAACTTTTTTGTTAGATTGACATCCGATATTTTATCGTGGTCAGTGGCTCAGTGCTGAACTTGTGAAGGAATGAAAATTAGGTAGCTGATGAAGCTTATTTGCACATAACTGAAGTTGTGTTGGATTGAAGTGTGTCCTACATACATAGCATTATGTCCAAACATGCTTCAGTCGATACGAGTATGACCAACATAAGTGGTTAAGTGAACCTATGAGATAATAAGAGATTATAGCGAGATAATATTTAATAGAAATATTGAATAACCTAGTTTTCTAATAACTATACTGATCACGGTTAAAAAGAAGAATAATAGCTAAATAGCTAAATAGCTAAATGATAATGACTGCAGCTTACAATAATTTTAAAATGTAAAAACTCTAATATTGCTTTATTGCTTACTCATGTAGTAATGCTCATTAACTCATGCAATAATAAAATCATCTAATCAGTAAATCATTATATAAATGTTTCTGCTGCTTTTGGGTACCAAGATTGTTTTAATTATGATTTTAATATTTATGACTCATGGAGGATGCATGTGCACAGATATCTCAGACGGAAGATGTCCTTTAATGTGTTCGGTGATTCATTTCTCCAAACGTCTCCGAGTTTCTCTAATGTTGCACTGAGAGCAATGTTCACATTCATAGAAGTGCACTGTATATAGTATGCTGCATGTGATTTCAGTATTGACCAGAATGTATGACTCAGTAAATCAATTTGTATTGTTTTCTATTGTGGTTGAATCTGCAGACACCCTGACCTCTCTGCGGAAATGTTTTTGTGACAACTGCTTTGTAGGACTATCTGCATGATAACTGAGCTGTCATGGCTTAGTACGTATAACACGTGGTTGTCGGCTTGAAGTCACACAGACCACGAAAATTTGGGCTAACCAAAAAAGATAAATGCTGGAAAGATTTTTGCCATTCTTCCGATGGGAATTGGAATACTACGAACGGGTTCCAGTTACGATCTTGTAGAAAACCAAAGGACGCTGTTCAACCCATTTTATGTGACACACTTGAAGACCACCAAGATAGAGAGGTGCATCTCGATACACGGTCTCAACTGTGAAAAAACCTGTGAAAATATTTTGCTGTTGAAAAAATTATGGACGATGGATTTGACCGAAGGTACAAACATTAAAGGTGCTTGCCAAGAAATTCTGAAAGCGAAAGTTCTGCCATTCATAGTTATCTAAACAGTGCTTTTCACTCACATCATGATGTTGCCCTTGAAATTGGAAGCAATATGGCTCTGCAATTCGAGCGTTGAGGGTTTGAGTCCATTATCGAACATTCATAAAGCAAAAACATGATATGCTTGAACAAAGTATGTCGGAGATGCGAATGTCACATATTAAAGCTGCAAACGGCCTGTTCGATGAAATTGCTGAACGAAAGAAACGCGATAAAAATATAATTATCTCTGGGGTTGAAGAACTAACGACTGGTAATCTCGAAGCACGTAAACAGCAGTAATGGGCAAAAGACTGTTCCAGGACACCCCATTTTTCAATTTTTTTGCACCTTTAAAAACGACTAAATTTATCAATTTATGTCATTATTTCAGGTTTTTAAGACCTAAATTCATGAATTTAGACCCTTCCAGGCCACCATAAAATTCAAAAAATAGTATCTTTAAAAACGACATAAATTCATGAATTTTGTCCCTTTTTCAGGTTTTTAAGACCTAAATTCATAAATTTAGTCCATTAAAAAAGTATCATTTTTTGAAAAAATAGTATTTTTAAAAACGACTAAATTCATGAATTTTGGTCATTTTCTCAGGTTATGAAGAAAAAAACCGTTTTTAAAAATACCCAATTTTTCAAATTTTTCAAAATCTCAAATTTGAGAATTACAATTTTCACCTGCCCTTAAAATCATGACCGTTCCAGGACACCGAAAAAATCATAAAAGTTAAGAATCTCAAAATTTGAGAATTATAATTTTCACCCGCCCTTAAAATCATGACCGTTCCAGGACACAACATCAAAAAAATTGGTATTTTTAAAAACGTCTTTTAAATCCATTTTTCAGGTTTTTAAAATATGAGATAACTAAAATTATGTGACTAATAATATTTCTTTAAAAATGGAAGAAACAAAAGTGGAAGAAACCGCAAGAATATATCCTTCGTTATCATATGAACGTAGTTCTACTTTAATGGACATTGAAAAAATGAATAAAGAAAAACACAAAGATAGAGTACGTTATATGAAAGATAAGGAATCTCAATTATTATTAAGATTAGAGCATTATAAAAAATTAAGAAAGAGATGGAGTAAAGTTAAGAATGTAACACAAGGAATTGGCATATTCTTAACAATAAGTTTAGGTGCTTTAACAATTGTTATATCTTCAGGTGTTTTAGTAATTCCAGTAGTTGCTACAGCTTTAACAGGTACGGGTGTTTTTGCAACTTCACTTGTTACAATGTTAGATAAATCTTTAATAACTAAGAAACAAAAATCATTAAAAACTAAGCATTTACATATTAAAGAAGTCTATGATAAACTACATTACTACTTTCAAAGAGTATGTGATGATAATGTTATTACGTTAGATGAGATTGAAAAATTTGATCAAATAGCTAATGAAGTAAATCAAATATCATTTCAATTACAGTCAGAAAAAGTTGATGATAAGAATAAACAGGATGGTAAAATTTCTGGTGATGGTAAAATTTCTAATGAAGAAAATGACAAACTTTTGTTAGAAGAGCTAAAAACTTTAAGCGAAAATGAAAATTTAAGCAAAACTTTATTAAACAAAACTTAAAACGAAAAGATGTCAGACAACAAAGCAATAAAAAAATAATTTATTCAGTAAAATGTTTTTGCTGTATTCCAATGTTACCACAAAATTCAAATATTATATTTTAAAAATGGATAAAATTAAAGCTGATAATTTTAAAAGAATAAAACAATTAGACGAGTTAATAAAACAAAGAAGTATTATGAAAGAAAATCATATTCAACATAGAATGATAAAAGCTGGTATTCAATCTGATATGTTTGAAAAAATGCAGCAAACCGAGCAAGTAAAAACTGCTTTTGAAAAAACTATGAAACCATTTAAAACTCTTGAAAAAGAACTTACAAATAATGATAAACAAATTGATATAACAGATCCAGAGCACAAAACTATATTAGATGACTATGGATTACTAGAATCAAACATTAATAAGAAATTACCAAAATCTATGCAATTCAAACATTCTATTTCATTTATAGATGGAAAAACAATACCTAGATTTTATCTCGGACAAAAAGAAATATTTCCACAACCTTTTCGAGGTTTAATTTTTTCACCAGATAAATCTCCTTTTAGTTTAGATAGAAATTTTGTTGATCTTTTAAGAGGAGCAGATTTAAATAATTATGCTGTAGAAGATCTCATAAAATATAAAGCTATGTTAGATAGAGTTAAAGCAGGAAAAACTCTTAAACGTTATAGAGAATTAGAAAATTTATTATCAACGGGAGTTAAAGTAGGAAAAGGTTTTAAAACTGAAACAACTGTATTTTTACCAGATGATCCACAAGAATTACTAAATAGATTAAATTTTTTAATATCGGCAATAAAAGAAGGACATAATTCTAGTTTCAATGAAATTCATGCTATATTGAAAAGACTGTTAGAAAAGAAGATTCTAAATGAAGAGGATTATAAAAGTATAACGGGACATCCCTGATGTCTTTAAGGGCTTCGCCTGTAGCTGAAATATGTTGTTTTTAATTTTTATAAAAAAATATTTATTCAAAATTTTAACTAAAAAATGTCTTCGAGAGAATTATCATCAGCAGATTTTGACAAAATTAATAATCATTTAGAAAATCTGACAGAGATTTTGGGTTCATCAAAATTTAGTACGACGTTAAAATTTATAACAACTACTTCATCACACACTTGTAATTTAGAACCCATTCTACATTTGGAACAAAATAAAAATTATCAAATTGCATTGACTAGTTTCTCCACATTTAACACTATTCAAAACGTTATCAAAGATGTGAATGATCAATTTAGATATTCTACTGATAAAGGCAAAACATGGAAAATACTAACTTTTCTTCCTGGTTCTTACGAAGTTGAATCAATATCAAATGAAATTAAGAGACATTTAGGTATACCATTTAAAGATAAGAAACAATTACATTTTGCAGTTGAACCGGCAGTTATTAAGTTTTCTCTTACTTTAGACGAAAATCATCAAGTTGATTTTAATCATGATAGATCATTGTCAAAGCTATTAGGATTTAATAAACAAACCTATAGTCAAGGTTATCATTTAGGTGAGAAGATTCCAAAAATAACTGAAATAAATTCAATTGTTGTGCATTGTGACATTATTGAAGGAGGATATATAAATGGTAAATTGTCAAATTTAATATTCAGTTTTCCAGCTTTTACTGTACCCATTGGTTATAGATTAAATGTAATTCCACAAACATTAATATATTTCCCTATTGCAAGAAAAACTATTAACAACATTAACATAAAAATCACTGATGAGAAAGGACAAGAAATAAATTTTGGAGGTGAAGAGATTATGATAGATCTTTTGGTTCGGGAGGTATAAACTCCCGTTCGAGAGGTATAAACTCCTACGCGAAGCTAGAGAAGTTTAATTTTCTTCTTCTTTAGAAATAAAAATTAAATAAAATAAAATTTTTTTATTAAAAATGAAAGAATTTTCCCCATTAAATAAAAAAAACTTGAATTTAATCATCATCCAAATTTATCTGATAAAGTTTTTTCAGCTATTTGTGGAAGATCAGGATGTGGAAAAACATATCTATTATTTAAAATTTTAACGACTCCAAATTTTTTGGATTATAACAAGCTTATAATTTATACAACAACAGCAGAACAACCCGTCTATCAATTTTTAAAATATGGATTTGAAAATAATCTTAAAAAACAGCAATTGCTTCATTATTCAAAGAATATGAAAAATCTGAAGATGAAGAAGAAATAAGTTCGTGGTGTGAAGAAGCAGCAAAAAATATTCAGTTAGTTGAATCTAATAAAAATAAGCATATAAAGATACAATTAACAGATGATAGTGGTAATATGCAAGATCCCAGTAAACTAGATAAAAGAATGAAACATTGTGTAATTTTTGATGATTGTGTTAATGATAAAAATCAGTCAGTTCAGAGAAATTATTTCACAAGAGGTAGACATAATAACTGTAGTGTTTTTTATTTAACACAAAGTATGTATTCATTAGATAAAGTGTTATTAGAAAGAATGCAAATATATTTATACTATTTGAAATAAATGCAAGAAACTTAAGTGATTTGTTAAGAGATTTATGCGTAAGAAATAAAGATGAATTCAAACAATCGTGTAACAATGCTTGGTCAAAAGATCACGGCTTCATTACATATAATATTGATAAAAAAATTCATGATAGAGTTATAGAAGATTTGTTTACTGAGTAATAAAAATTTACAAATATAGTGTTACAATATTTTATTTTTTTATTTTATATATATCAAATTTGTCTATCTTAGAAATTAAAAAATTAAAAAGGTAAAGTAGTTATTCCATCAGGTAAAATTTCTCTTTTATCATCAAATGGATCTAATGCTAATTTATGTTCTTCTTTTAAATACATTTCATGTTTCTTTGAATTAAGTCTATAATTACATGCTGTTTTTATCTTATTATTAAATAATGTATTCTTATAATCTTGAAATGTTATTTGGTTAGCCACTGATGCCTTTGAAATTCCTTTTAATGTTTTATGTGTTTAATATTATTAGTTGTATTATAACAATAACATTTAGATTTTAAAAATTTAGCTTCTGTTATGAAATCTTCATTTCCTTCTAGTTCATCTTTTACTTTACATAAATCAGAAGGATGAATGATATCTTTTATTTTATTAATTTCTTCATCAAGTGAAGAATTATACGGTATTGTTAATTCTAAGAAAACAGAATCGGTGTCTGTAAAGTGTAATTTATAGTTTTTGCCATAAGCAGGTGCTAAATAATCATATATAAATCTATACATAAATAGTTTAGCTAATTCTAATATAGTGAATCCAATAAAATTAAACTTATCATGTTTTACGCTAATTCGACGTAAATGTACAGCACATAGTTCATCACTAAATCTAGTAGTTCTTTTATATGTAGGTTTCCTTGTTAAATTTTAAAACCTATCTTTATCATAAACTATTTCAATATTTTGTCTATTACGCACATTTTCTAAAGTCTTACCATAAAATGCATTATTCATTAATTTGAAGAACACGTTTCCAAAATCATCTTTATTTCTTTTAGCTATTTTACGTTTTTCAATATTGAACTCTATATAATTTTTTAACCACCTAGATTTTCTATACACTAGTTTCCGGTGAATTTTTAAAAGAATCATTCCATTATCTAAATACCAATCTAGCATTCTTCCTTCAACAACATACTTTCTTTTATTACTTTGTGTTAACATAAGTTTTTTTGTTGGTCTGTATTTTTTAGGCATTATAGATTTTTGATAATCTGAAACATCTTCTATATTGGGAATTTTGTTTTCGGGACAGAAAGGAAAATATTTTGTTTATCTTTTATATAATCAGGGTATACTAAATCAACTTCATATATATAACCATGAGTATAATTTCCATCATATGTTTCTTGATAATCAAGAACGGGCGAAGCCTTAGTAGACATCTCTGATGTCGTACGAATATTACACCATGACATTTCACCTGTTGGTAATTCTTGTATCATGCAAGAAGAATATAAGCTATTAAAATCATAATATAACAAATAGTTTTCTCTCATGATTTCATCAACTGCTGCTTGACTATCTTCATTTGATATAAGTCCTTCTATATTTTGATAAAACAATTTTATAAACTGATCACTTTCTTCTGGAGATAAAGGTTTCATTATTCCATAATCATCAAGATTTACTTTCTTATAACATTTATCATATCTATTACCTAAAACTGATGAAACACCACCTCTAATTCCAGATTCAAAAAATAATAATTTATCATATGTATTTTCTTTATAATGTTTAAGTTTAACACCAGTATGTTTCAATCCTGCTAGCCATGTTAAACCTGGTGTAGAATAACAATAACATGGATCTATTCCATAATATTCTAAACACATATCACGAAAGTTTTCAAAAAGATCAGTAAGGATTAATATATCTATCTGAAGATATTTCATTGTATAATCATACATTGTTTTACAATTTACCTCTCTCCAATTCTTTTCAGCTTCTGCATAATCTTCTTCAGATAATTGTGATTGATTAATGTTGATTTAAATTTATTTATTGGAGGAAATTGTTTTTCTTCCATAATTTTATTCACAGAATTAAAATCTCCAGTTATATATTCATACGGAAATATTCCTTTTAAAGGTTTTAAATTATATTTTTTTAATATTTTACATTGTTCAGGTTTCAAAGTTTTTCCCATAACATCTAATGAATAAGGAGCAAAAAATCTAAATGCATCTAAAATTCTAATACAACCTAATTGCATTGAAAATATTCTTCTTCTGTTTTACATAGTACATTTATTTGTTGTTGTTGTAATTATTCAGATGAAAATAAATCTTTCATTACTAGATGGAAATCATATTTAGAACCATTGTAGAAATATAAAGGAACAAAATTATATTTAGATTTATTAGCATTAAGATTACAAGAATTATGTGCTGCACCTCTATATAATCCATTTAGATGATCATGATCTTTTACTTTATCATTACCCAATTCTTTTCCACAGTAAAAACATTTTGTTTCATTAATAAAATTTAATTTTTCTTTTTCTGTTAATGGAAGCATTGGTATATTTGTTTCAAGCAATTGTTAAAAATAATTTTGTAATTCTTCTACTTTCTTTCTAAACATTTCTGAACTATCTTCACCATAGTATTGAAAATATTCTGATTTAAATAATTCAGGATAATTTGAATGAATGTACATTCCCCAACATAATGGTTTTTGTTCAAATAAATATTTTTCTTTACTTTGTTCAGGTGCACTTTTTTCATAATTATCATTTTCATAATCATCATTTTCAGAATTATCATTTTCAGAATTTTGTGTCATATTAACATTATATGCTTCAAAATCACAATAAATAGTAAAGGTTACTTTATTTTTCAAATACCATTTATTATATTCTAAATAATCATCTTTTGGAAATGTGTTTCTGACTGCTTCATTTTGTTGGCAATTCTCCAAATGTCTATTCATTTCTTCTAAAGTTCTAAAACTTGTCATACATTGAAGACAAGGAAAATTTGTATTATCTGAAGTTTTTGTAAATATAGAAACATCTTTACACAATATAAAATGACCCTGATAATATAATATATTCGCTTGTGCTGGTTGCTTTGTTTGTTTTAATTTTTCAAATTTATCTTTATATATTTCATGTGTTTCATCAATTTCTTTTGTAAGATTAAATGTATTTCGATGAAAATTTTGATTTAGTATTTGTAGCTGATAAGTATATTCTTTATCATATTGTTCTTTATATTGCTGTTGACATTTTTTTAAACATTCATTTATTTTTTGATTGGTTTCATTTTCTTCATTATTTAATTCTTTATTGTCTTCATTTAATTTTTGTATCGTTTCTATTTTATTTTGATATTTATGGCCATATTCTTGTACTGATATTTTTGTTTGTTGTTGATAATCTGTTTTACAATTTTGTAAAATTTTATTTAAATTTTGTAATTTTTGTCGATATTCTAAAGATAAGGATAAATAATCGGAATCATAATCATAATTATAATTACGTCCTTTATAATTATTATGATTAATCATTATTGGTGACAGTGTTTTTATAATTTCAAATTTTTCAGTACATATTATATTTCCTTGGTAAAAAATATTATGATGCATGTAAATTCCTCTATCATTATATACTATTTCTGATTGACATAAATTTTATTACTCAAATAAATTTTTTTTTAATCTGAGTAAAATGGAGTAATATTACCAATAGAAACATAATTCACATTTAATTCAAAAACATTTACTTCTATTAAATTTTTAATCTTTTTATGAAACTTTATTAACCTATTATAATCATATGGAAATTCATCTAAGCCATCAGAAAGATCAAATTCATTTATGTATTCTTCTTTATTATAATGACTTAGTCTTTCTTTATGATATTCTGCAGGATGTAAATGTGCTATAATACTCCACAGAAAACAATAATCATCTTCATTTTTTATGTTGATTATTTGTGGTGAACTGAAAGGTAAAGGAACATAACTACCACCAGTATTATTTTTATATTTATCAATTACTATTTTCTTAGATAGTATTTTAACAAATTTCCAACCAGATTCACGTAACTGGGCTTCAATTATACAATTTTCTAATTTAAGTATCATCGATTCAAATATGGGTTGTATATCATTTACATTATGAATTTCTTGTGAATTTGTAAAATGTCCTTGTATTATTTCTTCAGGAACTCCATCAGGTACATTTTTTGTATAAAGTACTTCTACATTCATATAACATTTGAAAGATTTCTTAAATATATTATAAAAGTTGGATAGAATATCAGAAAAAGTTTCATCGGTTTCATTATGTTCAACGGGCGAAGCCCTGGAAGACATCTCTGATGTCCCGTGCACAGATTCATTAAATAAATATTTTATATCTGTTAGAGCTTCATCGGTTCATTCGGCTTCATCAAATTCATCTATTTCGTTAAATTCATCAGTATCGCTAAATAAATATCTTCCATCTGGTACGGGCCAAGCCCTAGAACCTTCGGTTTCTATGGTCTCATCTTCATTATTACAAACTTTTTTATATTCTGAATGTGAATAATCATCAAATATTTTTTTAACTTTTATATCAGTAGGTAATGTTTCTAGATAGTTTATATAATTATTTAATTTTAATATATTTCCTTCATCAACTCGATCTACATTTTGTAAATGCAATTTACTATTTAAATGAGATTGCAACTGTCTTTTACATAAGACACAATAAAACTTGATAATTTCCATTTTTTTTGTTTTTTAAAGAAAAAATTTGTGTTTTAATTTTAGATATAAACATTCTAATAACAAGGTCTTGAGAATTATTATATATTATTATATATTTCACGTTCTTTAGTTATTTTATTTTCTTTATCATATTAAGTTTAATCATATTAAGTTTTATCATATAACGTTTTATCAAAAGATAATTTAAATTTATTTTCACGAACTATTGATTCTTCATCATCATCAATTGATTCTTCATCATCATCATAAATTGATTCTTCAACATCATAAATTACACTTTTTGTTATAGGATGCCATTCCCTGATAGGATACCATTCCCTGATGGGAATATGTAATTCTAAATTATATTTATTATTTGATAATAATATAATAGAGAAAAAAATTGGTCTTTTATCTCTTTTGGAAAATTTAA